>CM067548.1:13407587-14007587 GCA_034509755.1 Anisodus tanguticus | reverse complement strand
TTTCTGTTCACTCCTAAACTCTTAATATGTTTCTAAACCAAATAGTACAAGGCAGTCCCTCTCCTCCAAGGTCAAGTTATTTGGGAGAAATTTATAGGGCAGCAAGTAGAGAAAATTTAAGAAATTGGACAGCAAGGTAAGTCCCTCCTTCTACTTCATATGTATGAGTTAGTTTAAGCTTTAGATGCGTTTTAGTTGCTACAAGTTCATGGGTTGATGACTGAAGTTATAAATGAGTTGGTGGACTTGTTATGTAGTTTTGGGGTTATTCTTGTTGTTCTCTTAGGTGTTGTACATATGGTGGTTGGATGGTGTTGTTGTTATTTTTAACTGAGCTAGTGGGAGGTGGAATAAATAGGGGAGATGCTGCCCATTTGATTGTAAGATAAACCTATTGTTGATAGTTGAATAATATAGGTGTGTTCCTAATGATGTCGTATAACATGTTGGGACTGATTTCATGGTATGTGTGGCTGATTTGATTTTATAAAGGTGATGGAGATGTAGTTGTTGACTATTGTTGGTTTTGTTTTGAACGTGAGAAAAGTAAACGAAACAAGGGAGATGTTGTCCGATTTATCATAAAACGAGCTCGTAGCTCATTAGCTAGTTTGTAAGTTGAGATTGATTGATGTAGTTGAGTTACCAGTTGTGAGGTATAGCATATTGAGATTTTTTTGGTGGGTGCATGGCTGGAAGTATTAGCATGTTGTATATAAGTTAGTTTGATGATTTAAATATGCATAGAAGATACAAGTTGTAAGTTGAATGATTAGATAATGTGGTTGAAGTGTTGATTGTGCTATATAGTGTGTTGGGACTGGTTTGCTGGTAAAGTTGGGTGGTTTTGTTATATGAAGGTGCTGGAGATGTTTATTTATGTGTTTGTATGTTGATTTATGAAGTTTCAAGGATTGGAATGGTGATAGGTCAAGATATATGTTATAGAAGCTTGTATAGCTTACTTTGCCATTCGTCTGTTAGTTCTTGTATTTCCGGTTGTTAACAATAGTATTGTTTCTTTGTTGTAGTTGATGGTAAAAGGAGGATGAGTTCTTCACTGGTATCCGAGGGCAGAAGTTAAAGGTACGTAAGGATATTTTCTTGACTCGCCACTATGACACGATATATGACATTTGCTTCTTATGTCAACCATGAAATTTGAGTGTCCAAGTGTAGTAGTTCCATGTTGCAAGTGTCATGAATCTCTTAAGTAAAGCTATGTGTATGTAATCAATTGTTATTCAAGTGTTTACTCCCAAGACTAGAGTTCCTTGTTGCTATGGTGGGATTGGAATTCCCCTTAAGTATGATGATGTTTCTAGCACACAAAGTGAAATAAAAGAGATGTTATGTGCTTACTCCTGATCGTTACTCAAGCGTACATCTCATAAATTAAGTTATGAGTTGTCGCAAAGAGGATAGTTTCCCCCTTAGGTGGGACCAGACTAGTAACATATAGCGTACGATTCTAAAATAGAATTCTAGAGGTGATCTACATTTGAATTTCATAATTTTATGTACTCCCTATTTGGTGCTGCCTCCGTAATACAAGTATCATATATCTATTAGAAGTCTTGTACTCTTTTTAGAAAATATATATGAGCCACAGTGGCTCCCTCGTGAGACTCCAATAGTATAGCGACGGTTAGTAAGAGTTGCTCTACTCATATGTTTAATAGCTTCATAGATGTCCTAATTGGTATTTCCCCAACGAGTTGAGTTTCATAAGTGTATTAGTAGCCATGTTTTCCTATGAGAGAGTAAATATGAACTATAGTAGCACCCTCAAAAGAACTCCCGTAGTGTGACGACTAGTTGATGGTAAAAAGTGGAGCCTTGTATGTTGATAGTTGTTGTCTTTTCTAGTGACCAATAGCAACTAGTGTAAAGGATTTACTAGTTGATGACTACTAGTTTACAATGAGATGACAACCTTACTTGTTAATGAAGGTGGTATCCTATAAGTATAAACGAAGAAGTTACAGTAGGTTGTCTAGGATAACTATGTTTAGAATGACTATAAGATGACTTTCAAATAATAGTTGGAGGATCATATTTCTAAGGTTAAGGTATGATAGGTACGGGACTACACCATGTTGCCTACTGTAGATGATATCTCACGACTAATGTCTAAGTAAATATTGTAGGGGTGTAGAGCATAAGGTAAGATAAATCACGTAAGTAGTTTCGGATGTTTGTCGATGGTTTATAGGTCCTAATGAAAATGAATTATGTGGATGGATTCTAGATTATTGTTAATGGATTATAGTTCATTAATTAAGATGAATGATATCAGCAATATCCAAATTACCATTATCGGATTGTAGTATCTTACTTAAGATGAATTAGGTGTTGGCTTCCAGAGTATCACAAATAGATGATAGATTGCTACGTAAGATGTATTATATGATAGCTAAATTAATGTCAACTTTATAGCATTCTTGAGGATAAGACTTAATTTTATTGTCTTTAATTATTTATAATCATAATTAAAATGAAAGAATTAAGAGGTATGTTTAAGGGTAAGGGTGCTTCTTCTAGTAGGGGCAACCAGGATGCTTTGTTGCTGTCTTTTTCATTGTCTTCTTGTCTTTTTTTTTCTTTTCTTGCTGTTATGCTAATATCATTTTGGGCTTATGTGATAAATCACATTGGGCCAAATTGTTATGCTATTATGCTGATATACTAGGCATCACGTAGTTGAACTACATGATCCTTGATGGACTAATATGATGGGTTTTATTGTAGTAAAACTACATTATTCCCCAACAGGCTATTATTCTATTAAGAGAACGGATCACTGGATCCTTCTTCTTTTATGCTCATAACTTGTTTCATACTCATATCTCGTAGAGCTATTGGCTAAGTAAATGTTGTGGGGGTGTAGAGCATAAGGTAAGATGAATCACGTAAGTAGTTTCGGATGTTTGTCGATGTTTTATAGGTCCTAATGAAGATGAATTATATGGATGGCTTCTAGATTAGTGTTAGTGGGTTATATTTCGTTAATTAAGATGAATGATATCAGTAATATCCAAATTACCATTATCGGATTGTAGTATCTTACTTACGATGAATTAGGTGTTGGCTTCCAGAGTATCAATAATGGATGATAGATTGCTATGTAAGATGAATTATATGACAGCTAAGTTAATATAAACATTATAGAAGTATTAGGAATAAGACATTGTAGGGAGATAGAATACAGGTTTTGGAAGCACCAATAAGGAATATAGTAAAGTGGGTGTGTATGTCCATCTCGCATTTAGCGAGATAAAGTCCTATCAGATGTTCCCTTCCTATTTGAGTTGCTAGGAGTAAAGTATTGCGACTCTCTTGTTCATGCTCAGGTGTTCCTTTCACGTGATGTCAATTGTATAGTAACAAGTCATTATATGGTTAAGAGTTCAGATGATCATTAAGGAGTTATAGAACGTAACGTAAGAAGATTATGTCGTAAGCATCCATATTACCATTGTTGGGGTATAGAGCTTCTTTTAAGATAAACCACATTGATGTAGACGATCATAGTATATCAAAGGTAGAATGGTACACAAGATTAGATAATGGTTTCTGAATGTGTCAAAATAGGGTCGTAGAACAGTAGGTATATTCCTATCGTATCCAGCGACTTAAAGTCTGATCATATAATTCATTCATTTAATGTGAGTTCCAAAGAATGAAGTATCACAATTCTTCTAATTCTACAAAAGTTTTTCCCCCGTGTGATATTATTTGTGTCGTATCAAGGCCTTGACAATAAGACAACTCTCTTTGTTATGAATCTCATATGTTTCCAAGGTTCATAGGTAAAAGAAGCATCATAGTGCAGTAAGTATGTTAAGGCTACCCTTCCTTCTTTTGACATGATCAAAATGAAACGATCATAAACGAACAATATCCATAACGGCTCCACTCTTTGGTATGTTAGAGGATGATGTTCTTGACTTCTACATACTGATAGTGATCTTCTTATGGCTTGTTAATTCTTCAAAGTAAGTTATGTTGATGATGTTATTTCCATAATGTTAATCGATGGGCAACGACCTTACGTCACTCTGATAGACTCAGAGTGTCTTAGTATCATTCATGCATTATATACATGTATATATCATGACCTCACATGCATTATATACGCGCATGCTATAATGATATGTATATGGGGTATGGGAAATGTTATGGCATTATATACGCACCACCACCCGATCAGCTGGTTATATGATGATGATTGTGCCCATAGAGGCTGTTATAGTAAGGAAGATGCCCAATGAGGCTAATGGAATTATATAGGCATATATATGTACGACGGTGTTATATACATATATACAGTATATATGTGCATATCATGGCCCTTAGTGGGAATTTAAAGTTTCAGGTTGATTCTTCCCTATCTCTCCTTACACTTTATGTTCTTTCATATGATTATTTCAGTCTGCCTTATGTATTCAGTACAATATTTCTGTATTGACGTCCCTTTTGTCAGGGGCGCTGCATTTGTTATATTTCACATTGCAGGTCCAATTGTACATATTGGCAGACTAGTTTGATAGATAGTGCAGATCATTAGTGGAAGAGTTGCAAGCTCCAATTTCACATGGAGCTGAGTCTGGTCTGGTAATTGCATTGATGTTAGAAATTATGGATAGCTTTGTGCCCTTTCCTAGCACTTGTATTAGTCGTTCAATAATAGGTACACATATAGGCTTTATAGACAGAGTTAGTGGGTTATTTTATATTCAATTGCTTACCATGGGCCAGTGCCCACGTTCATGTACAAAAAAAAATAGTTCACAAAATTCATTTGCGTTACAAGTTATGTCATTTACTGTATTACACGATCACAGTAGATGTATGTAGAGGACGGTCCGTCCAACTCATGTTTTGGGGCATGACAGAGTGTTATCAGAGCAGTTCAGTCCTAGGGAGTCTATGAAGCCATGTCCAGTATAGTCTCACTTATGGGTGTGTTGCGGCCACACTTATAATTAGGAAGCTACAAGGCATTTAGTAAATGTTACCATTCTTTCATACTCTAGATCGTTCATGGCTTAAGACATCATTATATTTCCTATAATTTTGACTAGAGCGATCAGTAAACGTGAAGTTCCTATCAAATCAGATGTGCCATAGGTATCCAAGTAATGTGCTAGAATCAACATTTCCTTGAGTCACGTTTCTCATTCAAGGACAAATGATCCAAAGGGAGGATGATGTAACACCCCGTACTTCTCATCATGTCTACGACTAAGTTGATGTCGACGAAGTTACTTGAATATGGAAGAATGAGGTTATAGTGTCCAAGTGTATGTATTATGTTAAGCCTAGTTAATGTAAATGAGATTCATAAACGAATAAGATATCAGACAAAGGTAGACGACCTACTAGTTTCACCTACTGTATTAGACGTCCTACGTGCTTGAGCTACTACTTATCCGTCCTACTTACTCGAGCTACTTGCTTACACGTCCTGCTTGCTTAAGCTACTTCTTTACACGTTCTACCTACTTGACCTACTTATTTTCCGTCCTACCTGTTTCACATCCTACTTATTAAATGAGGACGACACACATGTTTAGAGAAAATCAGCAAACTTCTAGGTTAAGTAATTGACAAGTATGTGCATCAACTACTTAAAATGAGAGGTCCAAATAAAAAGGAAAGAAAATATGAAATGCGGAAGATCCAAGTCCAACCTCCCAAGCCCATTTAAGGGCTGATATATATAGATATAACCCCTTGTAATTTGTCGTTCAATCCCTCTCTCGAAAATAATTAAGCAGCACTTAACTCTCTCTTAGTTCTCCCACCAGCAAGAACAAGCCATGAATGTTCTCTCTTCCTCTTCTTCATGTGAACTTCAAGCTCTTATGGCAGCCATGGAAGCTCACTTTCCTCCTTCATAAACTCAAATTAATCTTCTTTCTTTCTCAGAATTACAAGAAGCCATGATAGATTCTTCATCCCCCATAGCTTTTAAGTATTTCCTTTCTTCTTAAGCTTAAGGTAAGTGATAATTTTCATGGAGTTGGCTGGATTCTTTATGAAAAACTATGCAATCTTACCTTTCCATGTTTAAACTTGAAGGAAAACCCTAAGTATCTCTCCCAACCATCCAAAAAAAGTTTGGGGATGTTCTACGTGTTGTATTGATGCCCTTTCCACTTTAGTTTCCTAAATAAATCCTTAAGAGATGAAATTGAAGGGTTGGAAATTGGACAGCAAGGTAAGTCCCTCCTTCCACTTCATATTTATAAGTTAGTTTAAGCTTTAGATGTGTTTTAGTTGCTACAAATGACCTGGAGGACTTGTTATGTAGTGTTGGGGCTATTCTTTTTGTTCACTTAGGTGTTGTACATATGGTGGTTGGATGTTTTTATTTTTGTTGTTGTTGTGAATTGAGCTAGTGGGATGTGGAAGAAACAGGGGAGATACTATCCATTTGATTGTAAGATGAACTTTCCCTTGATAGTTTAATGATATAATTTCATTGCTAGTGATGTTGTATAACATGTTGGGATTGATTTCGTGGTATGTGGGGTTGTTCCTATCAAGTTAAGTTGCTGGAGATTGATATAATTATAGTTATGTATCGTTGATGGTGTTAAAAGGATTATAAAGGAGGTAGGCTTGGATAATCCTGTAGAAACATTTGTAGAACGAGCTTGTCGCTCATTAGCTAGTTGGTGTGTTCTTCTTGTTGATACTAGTATTCTTTTCATGATTGTAGTTAGCCTTGTGAAGGAGGATGTCGTCTTGATCGGAACGTCTACTTAAAGGTATGTACGGCTATTTTCTTGGTTCGCCACTACGGCACGACATACAATATTTGCTTCTGATGTAATCCATGAAGTTTAGAGCTTTCAAGTGTAGTAGTTCCATGTTCCAAGTCTCATGAATCTCTTAGGAAAAGATATATGTCTGTAATTAGTCATTATTCAAGTGTTTAATCCTAAGAGTCGAATTCTAAGTTTCTATTACAGGATTAGAATTCCCCTTATGTATGATGACATTCCTAGCACACAAAGTGAAATGAAAGAGATGTTATGTGCTCACACATGGTCGTTACTCAATCGTATTCATCTCATAAATTAAGTTATGAGTTGTCGCAAAGAGGATAGAATTTCCCCTTAGGTGGGACCACACTAGTAACCTATAGAGTCCAATTCCAAAACAGAATTCTAGAGGTGCTCTACATATGCATTTAACAGTTTCATGTACACCCTATTTGGTGCCTCCTCCATAGTATGAGTATCATATATCTATTAGAAGTCTTGTACTCTTCTTAGAAAGTGTATATGAGGCACAACAGTTCCCTCGTGAGACTCCCGATAGCATAATGATGGTTAGTAAGAGTTGCTCCACTCTTATATTTTATAGCTTATTAGATGTCCTACCAATGTATTGCGCCGACGAGTTGAGTTTCATAAGTGTATTAGTAGCCACATGTTTCTACCAGAGAGTAAGTATGAACTATAGTGGCATCCTTAAAAGATTTTTTGTAGTTTAACGACTATTAGTTGATGAGGAAAAGAGAACCTTGCATGTTTGATAGTTGTTATGTGTTATAGTGACCCCTAGTATAACACCCCATACTTTAGCTTTATGATACATCAGGGTAAACACACATGAGTTTAATGAGATTGAGGTCATTCATGAAGTTATAGAAGATTCATATCAATGTTGAAGAGGTTACGCGGGGATTAGAGGTTAACGAATTAGAGAAATAAGTTTCGTCAAAGTTGGGAATTTGGAGCAGGTTATAAAGACCGTATAAAATTTTGGTCATAGGATCAAGAGCTCAGTGTATAAATGGGCGAAGTCCCAAAACAATTTAGGATTTAACAAGAGTGATGAAGAGGATTGATAATAATATTTTGTGATAACTTATTATATGTTTGTCTTAATTTTATATTACTTATTAGTGTTTTAATTATGTAATTAGTGGGGGAATTATGGGTAATGGATAGGTGTCAAATAGTGAATATTTAGTACATGCATATGAGGGTATTGTGGCGTAAATGTAATGAGCATTAAAGAAAGGTTGGCTAAAGGGAGTGACACGTGTGAAAGAGGTAAATTGCATATATACCTATTATGTAGTCCTTAAAAAATACATTTTAAGAAAATAGGCGGCAAAAGTCATTTTCCATTTGATATTGTAAGACTAGTAAAGTAATAACCTCTCTTTCCATATTTAGACTTTCTCATTATATATCTCAAGAAAACAAATTTTTCAGCAACATAGCCCTCATAAAACAACAACAACGTTAGTGTAGTGAAACAATAATCAATTGTCACGAGAATTAGTAGCATAGTGGCAGCAACGTTCCAGCAAGTGATTATTGAAAAGGGGTTGGTTCCGTCTTTATTTAAGGTTAACTTGTAAAGAAGGTTGATTTCATCATCATCGTGAAGGCTCGGTTCAAAGGTATGTTAAGGCAAACTCTTCCTTCTTTTGGAATGACTCATATGTAAGTGAAACGTAAACGAATGTCCGTCCAAAGTAATTCTACTCTTGAAAGCTAGGAATGTATATGTCATTAATTCTATTGAAGAGGTTTGTTGATTCATGTATATCTTGTCTTATTGACTCATAATGAAAAGTTTGTTTATATGTTAGTTCCATAATGTTAATCGGAGGTGCAATCACCTTACGTCACTTCGATAGACTCATAGTGTCTTATTATCATTCATGCATTATATACATGTTTATACCATGACCTCAAAGGCACTATAAATGCTACTATATGATATGAATATATATGTATGGGGTATGGGAAAAGGGAAGGCGTTATGTATGCACCACCACCTGATCAATTGGTATATGAAGATGATTATGCCCACAGAGGCCGATATGTTATGATGGGATGCCCATAGAGGCTTGATGGATATATATACACATATATATGTATGACCCGATATTATATACGTATGTGCACGATATTTATGCATATTATGTCCCTCAGAGGCATTCAGTATAGGTTGATTATCTCTTGTCTCATGTTACTTTCATGCCCTGCATACTCGGTACATTATTCGTACTGACGTCCTTTTTGTTTGGGGTAGCTGCGTTTTATGCCCACATGTTCAGGTAGATACGGCAATGGACCGCACCAGTAGGTTTCCTATTCAGCTCATGTTAGACCACTCTACTTGTTCCAGAGTTGCATTCAAGTCTTGGTATGACATTTTTGATATGCATATAGGTATGGAGGGGCCCTGGCCCGACCTTGTGATGTCAAATACTGCAGTAGAGGCTTGTATACAGTTATGATATAGTCAGACGTTATGTGGCCTCCTCGGCCTATGTTTTGTTGTATAGTCATCTATACTAGCCTTGTCGGCTCATATAGTCATGTCCAGCATCTATGTATGTACATATATGCCCTGTCGGTCTTGCACCTTTTCAACTTATTATTTCTACGAGTCAGCAGGTTGCCCCGTGACTGCCCTCATAGCCCATGCTTATTTATGATTATGTGGTAAATGTATGTCTAGTGATGCTCGGCAAGTAAGGTTCGAATTCCCATCATGGCCCTCCGGTTTGGGTCGTGACAAACTTGGTATCCGAGCCAATTTGTCTTAGGGATGTTTACAAGCCGTATTTAGTAGTCTTATTTATGGGTGTGTAGTGCATCATACTTATAAATAGGATCTTACAAGGTATTTAGGATGGTTACCTCTTCTTCTTGTTCTAGATCGTGCATTAGAACTAAGTTATAAGCATTCCACTCCTAATCTGTCTCGTGTTTATGATTCCAGTAATGCCTACAGCAAGGAAAAAGTTCCAGAGTATGAGAGTGTTGAATGCGGCTGCGGATGAGGGTACCAGCTGAGTGCCCCGGCTAGTGAGGGCCAGAGTGAGGCCCACTGTGTGACTCCTCCGCATAATTTCCCAACTCCACCACCTCCAGAAGAGCTTAGTGGGGCTGCAGTACCCCTAGTTCCTCCACCTGATACTCCAGATGAGAATCTTGATATGGAAGTATTGTACGATTATCGACTCGATTGGTGGCCTCCAGGCCCAACATTAGACTACCAGTCCTTCTGATAGAGTAGTTAGTGCGAGAGCTCGAGATTTCATCAACCTAGACCCGACAGTATTCACAGGATCAGACCTAAACGTGGATCCACAGAATTTTCTAGATTAGATGCAGCGTACCCAGCGGGTTATAGATGCCACCGATATTGAGTCGGTAAAGTTTGCTTCTTATAAAATGCGGGATGTCGCGGTGACTTGGTATGAGACATGGGAGCATTCTAGGGGACCTCGTGCCCCACCGCAGATTGGAGAGTGTTTTCAGAGGCGTTCTTACAGCATTTTCTGTCGGTCGAGCTCCGACGGGCCAAGCAAGATAGATTTCTACATCTTGAGCAGGGAAATATGAATGTTCAAGAATATAGCTTGCAGTTAATTCATTGGCCAGGTATGCTTCTACGATTATAGCTGAGATGAGTGACCGTGTACATAGGTTTGTTACAGGCTTGGAGCCGCACTTGGTCAATAAGTGTACTACGACTTCTCTAAATCTGAATATAGATATTGCTCGCATTCAATCTTATGCACAAAATCTGGAGGATCGTAAGAGACAACAATGGGTAGATCAAGAGCGTGATAGGGGCCAGCAAAAAAGGGCCCAATCTATAGGTGACATAGGAGAGTTCAGAAGTGGGTCTAGGCTATTGTTCTATAGGCGCCCATCCTACCCAGCAGCTAGTGCACCATCTCAATTTTTTAGGTCGAGGGTTGATCGATTTGCTCAATCTGGACCTGGTCAGAGTTCACAAGCATCAATGTCTTATTATAGAGGGGATTCTAATCAGATGAGTCCGCATTTGATTCGATGTGAGTAGTGTGGTAAGGTCCATCTGGGGCCATGCCAATGAGGATCAGATATGTGCTATTTTTGTGGTAATCCAGGTCATATTACGTGAGATTGTCCGGCAAGAGGCAGGGGTGTTAGGGCCCAGTCGGCCGGATCTGTAGCAGCTTCATCATCTTCATCACAACTGTCGAGTCAATGTCATCAGACATCATCCAGTCGAGGTAGAGGTAGGGGTGGAGCAACTAGTTTCGGTGGTAGCCAGAACCGCATTTACGCATCGATGAGTCGACAGGATCAGGAGTCTTCACATGATGTTATTATATGTATATTATCAATCATATCACATAATGTATATGCGTTGTTAGATCCAGGCTCCAATCTATCATATGTCACACTTTTCTTTCCTGTAAGTTTGGTATGGAGCCTGAGTTGATAAGAGAGCCATTTATGGTATTTACACCAGTTGGTGAGTCGATAGTAGCTAGAAGGGTCTATCAGAATTGTGTAGTGTTATTCTGTAACCATCAGACCCTACAAATCTAGTAGAGTTAGAAATAGTTGATTTTGATATTATTATAGGCATGGATTGGCTGGCATCGTGCTACACTAATATGGAATTGCCGAACAAATATTGTTAGATTTCAGTTTCCGAGCGAGCCAGCCCTTGAATGGAAGGGTAATACTGCGACGCTAAATGATAGGTTTATTTAAAACCTTAAGGAAAGAAAGATGATTTATAGAGGTTGTATATACCATTTTATTCAGGCCAGAGATATCAATGCTGAACCACCTACCCTTCAATCAATTTTGGTAGTTAATGAGTTTTGTGATGTATTTCCAGATGAACTTTCAGGCCTTCCTCCTGAGAGGGAGATTGAGTTTGGTATAGATGTGTTGCTACACTCAGCCGATATCTATCCCTCCTTATAGAATGGCTCCAGCTGAATTGAAGCAATTAAAGGATCTTATTGAGAAAGGCTTCATTTGGCCCAGCACCGGTATTGTTTGTATGAGATAAAGATGGGTCATTGCGAATGTGTATTGACTATCGGCAGCTTAATAAAGTCACTATTAAGAATAAGTACCCTCTTCCAAGAGTTGATGACTTGTTTGATCAGTTACAGGGTGCAAAATATGTTTCAAAGATCGACCTAAGGTCAGGGTACCATCAGCTAAGGGTCAAGGAGAAGGACATTCCGAAAACTGCTTTTAGAACAAGATATGGACACTTCGAGTTCTTAGTAATGTCACTTGGGCTCACAAATGCACCAGCAACATTTATGGATCTAATGAACAACATGTTTCGCCCATTTCTGGATGTATTTATGATAATATTTATAGATGATATTCTGGTTTATTCTCACTCGGAGGCGGAGCATGCGGTTCCCTTGTGGGTAGTACTACAGACGCTCTGGGATCGTAAGTTGTATGCTAAACTCTCCAAGTGTGAGTTTTGGTTGAACTCAGTGGCTTTCCTTTGTCATATAGTGTCAGATGAAGGTATAAAAGTTGACACTCAGAATATAGAAGCGGTGAAGAATTGGCCGAGGCCCACGACTACATTAGAGGATCGTAGATTTTTAGGCTTAGTCTGCTATTATAGGAGGTTTGTGGCAAGAGTTTCTACCATATCAACACCATTGACAAGGTTGACACAAAAAGCCATAAAGTACTAGTGGTCCAATGTCTGTGAGTAGAGTTTCCACGAGTTAAAGGACATACTAACATCGGCACCAGTTCTTACTCTCCCAGAGGGTCCAGAAAGCTATGTTGTGTATTTTGATGCCTCGGGAATAGGTTTGGGATGCATGTTGATGCAACATGGTAAGGTGATTGCCTATGCTTCAAGGCAATTGAGAAAGCATGAGAAGAATCCGACACATGATTTGGAGTTAGCCGCGGTGGTCTATGCACTAAGAATTTGGCGGCACTACTTGTATAGTGTTCATGTAGACATTTTTACGGATCATAAGATTCTGCAATATATATTTAAGCAGAAAGAGTTGAACTTGAGACAAAGAAGGTTGCTTGAATTATTGAAGGATTATGATGTGGACATCTTATACCATCTCGGTAAAGCTAATGTTGTAGCGGACACGCTAAGTCACAAGTCTATAGTCAACTCGATGCTGGTGCGAGCTGGGGAAAAAGAGTGGATAAGAGAGGTCCATCAGTTAGCTAGGTTGGGAGTCCTATTAATGGGTTCGGAAGATGGTGGCTTTGTGATTCAGAATACATTAGAGTCGTCCCTCTTATCGGAAGTTAAGGAACATCAGTAGGAAGACCCCATTTTAGGAAAAATCAGAGAGGGTATTCAACAAAAGAATACCACATCCTTTGAAATTGACGGAAATGGGATTTTTAGGCACCATGACCGTTTGTGTGTTCCAAATGTAGTGGGATTACGATGCAAGATTATGACGGAGGTCCATTGCTCATGATATTCCATTCACCATGGATCTACTAAGATGTATCATAATATCAAAGGTATGTATTGGTGGAGCGACATGAAGAGAAACATTGTGGAGTTTGTAGCTCAGTGCCCTAATTGTCAGCAAGTAAAAGTAGAGCACCAAAAGCCCGATGACTTTACTCAGAACATTGAGATCCCAATGTGGAAATGGGAGATGATTAATATGGATTTTATTACGGGTTTACCTTGCTCTTATCATAAGTTTGATTCCATTTGTGTGATTGTTGATAGACTGACCAAATCAACTCATTTACTGGCGGTCAAAATTACCTACATAGCCGAGGACTACGCGAAGTTGTACGTTAAGGATATTGTTTTGGGTTCTAACGATTGTTGTATCTAGTTCCATAATGATAGGCGATAGTCAACGACACGGTGTTACTCCGCCTTTGTTCCTATTAGTCTTCTGAGGTCATTCATGCATTATATATAAATATATGTATGACATCGAGTCGCGCTATAGTCGGTTAGGTACGACACTTATAAATGAACACCACTACAGTTGGGTACGACAACACAGACCCTTGTTATGGCCATGTACGATATGAGGATGATATTGCCCCATAGTGTGGCCTATATACATATGTATATAGTTTTTAAACGACATCATGCATTGCATATGCCCTTGTGGTTTTCTGAGGTCCAGGCATCTTTAGTATCATTTGCACTTGTTATTGCTCTTATTTATGCTTATCTGTATTACATATTTAGTACATTATTTCATATTAATTTCCTATGTTGGGTGCTACATTTTATGCCCACAGGTACAGATAAACATCCTGACGCTCCTCCACCATAGGTGACCAGATCCAGTTGTTGTCAAGATCATTTCGTTTAGGATGTCTAGAGTGTGGTAAGTGCTGACTTCGTTGTACATATGTGTTTTAGGTATGGCGGGGACTTGACCTGACCTGACACTACTTTATGTTGTATGTAGAGGCATATAGACTGGTGTTCTATCTTTAGTCATTTTGTATGTCATTGCCGGCCCTTTTCAGGTGGTTCTTTGTACCCATGGTGGTCTTGTAGGTCTCAATATGTATGTATATATATATATATATATATATATATATATATATATATATATATATATATATATGTTGTTTGGTCTCTTCGCTTACAGGATATTGCCGCATATTATCGTACAAATGTTGTTTAAAGGCCTTGTCGGCCCAAGTCTTGTTACATATGCTTCAGGTACTATGATTGGTACACTCGGGCCTTAAGGCACCAGGTTCCAGCCACACTCCCAAGGTTGGGGTGTGACAAAACATCTCAAGAAACTAACCAAAACAATCCAATAATTAAAGCATCTCCATCATGGATATTAGCTTAAATCTCACAAGTTATCTTTACTAGTTGAACAAGCTAATCCAAGAAGTACTAAGGACCATATAGAAGTAATAAAACCATACCTCGAACATCTAGGATATCCTCCACAACAAGTTAAATAGGATTCGACATGATCTAGGCCTTCCAAGGGAGAAATCACATCATATACTCATGGAAATATTCTTTAATATTATAGAAGTATTTGGAGATGGTTTGGGGGTATTTGGGAGCTATTTAGGTAAAATACGATATAAAAAATGAGTTACCCTAAATTTATCTTAAATAGCCTATCTCCACCGCCTCCCTTGTGTGGATGGATCTGCGGCGCAGATCCCTATCTGCAGCCGTATTTCCCACTGTTGATGGTGGCGATGAGGTGGTTAAATAGTGTTCTAAGTCGCAGCCAATATCTGCGAGGCGGAATGGCTTCTGCAACGTGGAACGCTTAGCGTATCGCGTTAACTTTGTCGAAGTTTGTCGAGGAATGTTTTCTTCAACCCAAATGACCTCTAACCTTTCATACATCTTCTTAACATCCATCTAAGCCATAGGTGACACTTTGAAAGGGTCTTGAGTTACCGGGACTCATGTCGACTAACTACGCTCTCGGTCGCACACAAAGGAACGGGGTGAAACAAATTTCATCGATAAACGCAATCACCAAGATATCCTGAAATGGCTTGAATACCCGATTCATCAAATCCATGAAATCTGTCGGCGCATTAGTAAGCCCGAAAAACATTACAAGGAATTCAAAATGATTGTATCTAGTTTTGAATGAAATATTTGGAATGTCCCTTTCCTTGACCCCCCTACTAGTGATACTTGGATCTAACATCAATTTTCTATAAATATTTAGCACCCTGAACTGATCAACAAGTCATCGATCCTCGGAAGTGGGTACTTATTTTTCAGAGTAACCTTATTTAGCTGATGATAATCAATACACATTCTTAACGAGTCATCTTTCTTACGGACAAACAACATGGGGGCGCCCCATGGAGAAGTACTGGGCCTAATGAAACCCTTCTCCAACATGTATTTCAGTTGTTCCTTTAATTTTTTAATTTAGCAGGAGCCATTCTGTAAGGAAGAATGGATATGGGTTTAGTGCCCGGAAGCATATCGATAGCAAAATCAATTTCCCTTTCAAGAGGAATACTCGGAAGCTCATCTGGAAATACTTTGGGGAATTCATTGACAATGAGAATAGACTAAAGAGTTAGGGGTTCTTTCTCATCATCACGAACCCGAACTAAATGATATATATAGCCTTTAGAAATAATATTTCTCACCTTAAGGTAGGAAATAAACCTACCCTTCTGCGTAGTAGAATTTCCCTTCCATTCTAAAATTGGCTCATTTGGAAAATGAAATCGAACAACTTTCATCTAACCATCAACATTCGCGTAACACGAGGATAACCAATCCATACCCATAATCACATCAAAATCTACCATTTCTAATTCCACTAAGTTTGCTAAGGTGTGATGGCCATGTTTGCTAAGGTGTGATGGCCATGTTTGCTAAGGTGTGATGGCTAGAAACTATAACTACACTATCCTCATAACCCATTTAGCAATTACTAGATCACCAACCGGTGTAGACACCGCAAACGGTTCACCCAATAACTCAGGATTTCTACCAAACTTACTAGCAATGAATGGCATAACATACGATAATGTAGATCATGGATCTATCAATGCATATACATCATGAGAAATTATGGAAAATGTACATGTGACTACATTCGAAGATGACTCCAGATCATGTCGACCCATTAGTGCATAAATATGGTTTTAATTAGCACCCAATCTAGATGCTCTACCTCGACATCTACCTCGATCGAGTGACGGCAGAAAACCTTGCCCAGGAGGGCGTACTAAAGATGAAGAAGCAGCTACAGACCCCGTCGGTTGTGCCCTGCCACCCCTGCCTCTCGATGGATGATTCTGTATAATATGACCCAGTTGCCCACAAGAATAACACAAGTCTGATCCTTGATGACACCGCCTAAAATGGTCTCTACCACACTAGTCACAATGCGGCAAAGTCGGTCTCACCTGACTGAAATCCCCTCTCTACTGTGGGCCTGATACCTGCAAACTCTAGCCTGGACCTGAATAAACAAATCGATCATGGAGCGGTCCCTGAAAATATAGGGGTGTGCTAGCTACCACATATGTTGGATACCTAGAAGACTAGGACCTAGACCTACTCCAAAACTCACCAGAATCACCTGCATATCAGGCCCTTTTATGCTGGCCCCTATCCCGTTCTTAGTCGGCCCGTTGTTGCCACTTATGATCCTCCAAATTCTGAGCAAACACATGAATATGAGATATATACATAGCAAGGCTCAAACAAGCTGTAGTACACTCATAAACCAAATGCGGCCCAAAACCATTCACAAACCGATGCACCCACTCACTCATCTCAACTACGATATTAGGAGCATACCTGGACGATGAATTAAACTAAAGGCTATATTCTCATACACTAATGTTACCCTATTGGAGGTGTAGAAAACTATCTTGCCTGGCCCATCGGAGCTCTATTGGCAGATAATGCTATAAGAAGGCCTTAGAAAACTCTCTATATACTGTTGGTGGCGCACGTGACCCTTTGGACTGCTTCCATGAATCATACCACAAAATAACAACGTCCCACAATCTATAAAAAGCTCACTCCACTACATCAGTATCGGTGGCATGCATTACTCGCAAAGTTTGTTGCATTTGATCTAGAAAATTTTGTGGGTCCTCATTGGGGTCTGACCCCGTGAATACCGAAGGGTCCAAGTTAATGAAAACTCGGACTCTCACACTAACCGCTATGTCAGAAGGACCAGTATCCTAACGTTGGGCCTGAGCGGACATTAATCGAGTCAAAAACTAAACCGCACTATGCATGTCAAGATCCTGGTCAGGTACATCCTGTGGAGGAACTGGAGGCTCAGCAACTCTTCTAGAGGTGGTGGAGTTCCTGATGTCTGAGATAGAGACTGAGGATTATGTTTTCCTGTATTAGCGGGTAGCACATCAACATCCAACCTCCTACTAGTCGTCTACCATATAGTCGTAGGCATTGCTGAAATTATAAACAAAATAAGAATTAGGAAATTGAATTCTTACAACTTAGCTCTAACGCACGATCTAAGATAAGAAGGAAGGCAACCATTCTAAATGTCCCATAGCCATCTGTTTATAAGTGTGCCACGCAACACACCCATAAACAAGACTCTGCTAGACATGGCTTGTAGACTCCCTAGGACAGACCTGTTCTGATACCAAGTTTGTCACACCCCAACCTTGGGGGTGTGGCCTACACCCGATGTCGTATGTCATGCCCAATATTGACTGGGATGGACTACATTCTACATACATCTACTGTGAATATGTAAATATGGTATGACTTAACTTATGCAACAATTGAACAATACAAATGATTTCTATGTGTAAATTTGGTTAATGTCCCATGACATGTAACTCATTGCAAATGAACCCAAATGTATTGTCTATTAAGCCTCTATAAATACTTATACTGAACACTGACACAAGTGTTGGGACAAGTCCCCGAGCTACCCATAATTTCTAACATCAATGCAGTTAATAGACCTGACTCAGCTCCAGGAAGAAATAGAGCGTACAATATTTTTTGCTGATCATCTGCACTATCTAGCGAATAAGTCTGCCAACTGGTATAACTAGACCTGCAATGTAAAATATAACAAATGCAGTATCCCCGGCAAAAGGGACGTCTGTATGAAATAATGTACCGAGTATGTAATGCAACTGAATTTGAAATTGAAATAATAAATCAACTGAGAATCAAAGGTACTGTGAAGGTATACTTACTTGCTCTAGAATATCTCTTATGTAATATAGTAATATAGCTAGCCGGCAACATATAGGGCTCGGTGTATCTCTCACCAACCATAAGGCCAGGTATATCTCACCACCTCATAGGTTGGGTATATCACACCAGCTCATAGGTCGGGTATATCTCACCAACGCATAGGCGGGTGTATCTCACCAGCTCATAGGCCGGAATATTGTAACTCTGTATATAAAGTAATGTATAACTACATCTATAGCCTCTATACTTTTCCTCTTAATGTAAAATAAGTATGAATCGAATATGGATTCCCTTACAATGGATGGCTAAGATATCAGATGTCATCACCCATGGACTACGTCCGCAAGATCTAAACACTCTCATCTAGTGAGAATGTAAGCTCTAAGTAATAAAGTACTCCCAACAGAGGACAAACAACAACATCTGAGTGATGTTCCAATACGAGACATGAGCTTATTATGAATACTTTTTGTACAACTCGTATGAATACCATTTTACCTACAAAATCATGCCATAGAAAGAAATGATAGCCATTACATACCTTGCGATAATCCACCCAACTATCATGATAACCTCAACTCGCCGCACCTTAATCAACATCACTGAAAAGACGCTATTGGCAGGCTATAAGTGATACAACTATCATATTTCAAATGGTACACTTATCCTATAATAAATCAGGTAGCATCTCCTCTATTTCTTCAACATCCCTCAAGTTCATAAAAGACACAATAGCAGCCCAACCAATTAATAGTCCAATAACAAGTTCCTTAATCATTAAAACAATACGACGAGCGGCATGCTCGGTTTACGATTAACAAAACTATAGCTATAAACCCCTTATTCCTTCCAGAACTTGTTAACAACAGCAACCACAATATACTCAGCTAATTCCATGAATTTCCAGCCACAAAATACCACAAGAACAACGTCAAAACAGTTCAGCAACCAACAACATCACAACTACAATTTTTGACCTTTATTTCACGGGTTTTAAACCGTACAAGTTAGCTACGACTTCTATAAGCTCAACTATATAAAGGAGATGAAACATAATACCTCAAAATAGGAAGGACAACCCAAGTGCAAGATTACTTCACCTTGAAGAAACCCTCAAATCAACTACAATAAGAGAACTAAAGTTCTACAAGCACCACGTGATTTCCGACACAAGATATACGTTGTTTGCCTTTGGATTCACTATAGGATCATGGGAGAACTCTTGGAGAGCATCTAGGAGTGTTTAGGAACTGTTTTGATCGAAAAATGAGAAAGAAATATGGTTGCACCGCTTAAAATTGAAAGGTGGAACTTTCCACCGCGTATATGGGTCCCATGGAAGCTGCTTTGTAGCATATTCTTAAAACATACATTAACCTTTTGTAAAGACGTACGATTTCTGAATGATTTATTATGTTGGAAAGTAGACTCTCCGAACTTGAATTTAGATAGTCTATTCACCCCATAAGTCCTTATACACTAGAAGATATACCCCCCCTAAAGTTGGGCCAAAAACCTATCCAGAATTCTGCCTACCTTACCCCGAGTTTCGACGAACACAATTTCTTTAATTTACTTAGCCTCGAAGTCTTACAAGACTTACTTAATACTTGTTTAAACTCATTATCAACCAAGTATGGGTCCTTAGCCTCATCAGTCTTATGTTACTTTACTTACGATGCATACAAGCACGTAAAACACGAGGTGCAACATCCTCCCCCCCCCCCCCCCCTTAGAAACATTCATCCTCGAATGTGGGGGCGTACATGGAAGAGTATTAATTCTTAAAGGTTCTAAAAAATTTGGCAGAGTTTTCTCTATAATCGGATAACTCACAAACCTGCCAAGTAGCCTAACATCAAGCATAATATCACACAGCGCCATATAAACAACATCAATCATAACTCGTAATGGAGACTTAGTCTCATAACATATTCCTCTTCACAACTCAGCATTTACTTATCTTCAAACTTGTCGCATTACCACACTTTATCTTATGATCCTCGGTCATTTCTCATCTCTACTTAGGCGCCCCACTTTTCGTCCTAACAATCTTTTGCCAATGTGGTTGCTTCTTATCTTATTATGGACATTCTTAGTAAGACATTCTCTCATTTTTAACTCCTTCCTATTGAACCGACCTTATTCTCTAGGCATTTAATATTTCCTCTTTACTTCAGACAGAAGCCTCACTGCGGAAAAAAAATCACCTCATACACAAATATTTCAATACTCAGCTCCTGGATCCTTAAGATTCTCAAAAAGTCGAATCCGGCTAACAATTTCTGGATACATCATGTATATATCTTTTAAAGAGGTACTATTGAAATATTTGTAATACTCTTCAGTACTGCCATTCCGTTCTAACGACCTGTCTAATGATAAGGATTACACTAACCCTTACTAGATCCTGAGATATCACTTCTTTCTAAAACAACGTCTATCAACGTCTGTGAATCATGAGCTAGAGTAGTTACTACTCACTGTAAACCTACAGCTGCTAAAAATGGGATACCAATGCTTATATCTTTCTGTCTGAGAGCCAACTACTTTACAATCTTCTGTATCAGGTACTTTGTACCTCTTTCACTATACTTCTCTTACATTCTGAGACTTCTGGTTTACCTCTCAAGACTTTCACTACTTTCTTTTGAATAGGTGAGACAAGCGCTTACACTTTGGAATTTTAGTATGATACTCACACATCTAGTGCAAACAGTCACAACCCAAACCAGAGGTCTATGAAGAGCACCTGGACCTTACTTGCCGAGCACCACTAGACATATGTTCACCACATAATCATAAATAAGCATAGGCCACGAAGACCGTCATGAGGTTACCTGCTGACTTATAGAAAAAATAAGCTAAAAAGGTGCAAGACCGACAGGGTATATATGTATATACATAGATGTTGGACATGACCGTACGAGCTAACAAGGCTACCATAGATGACTATACAACAAAAACATAGGTCGAGGAGGCCACATAACATCTGACTACATCATAACTGTCTACAAGCCTCTACTGGACTACGTGACATCATAAGGTCGGGACAGGGCCTCGCCATACCCATATGCATATCAAAAATATTGTACCAAGTCTAGACTGGAACTCCAGAATAAGCAGAGTGCTCCAGTATCAGTTGAACAAGCAACCTATTGGTATTTTGGAATGTCGCCATGTCAACCTGAGCCTGCGGGCATGAAACGCAGCATCCCCCGACAAAAGGGACATCAGTATGAATAATGTACCGAGTATGTAAGGCATGAAAAATAGCATAATAAAGGCATGGAGGTAACCTAAGACAAGAAACAATCAACCTGTACAGAATGCCTCTTGGGGACATAATATGCCTTAAGTGTCGTACATATGCGTATATAATATCTGGTCATACATATACATTTGTGGGCATCCCATAATATCACATCGGCCTCTGTGGGCATAATCATCATCATATACCAGTTGATCAGGTGGTGGTGCGTATATAATGCCATAACATTTCCCATACCCCATATACATATCATATAGCATATATAACGTCTGTGAGGTCATGGTGTATACATGTATATAATTCATGAATGATACTAAGACACTCTGAGTCTATCAGAGAAAGTCAAGAACATTAGCCTCTAACATAGCTAAGAGTGGAGCCATTATGGATATTGTTCGTGTATGTTCGTTTCATTCTGATCAAGCCAAAGGAAGGAAGAGTAGCCTTAACATACATTTGTTGCTAACAACTCAATAGATACTTCCTGTAGTAGTTCAACCTACATCAAGGTATTAGAACTATGGTTAATGCCATGGAAGAACTCAAAACATATTTCTAAGCTAGTAGCTCTCTTACGAAAAATTGGGAAGCAGTTCCCCTACATTTCCTTACTTCCCCAAATTCAAAACAACACCAAACAATGATATTAATAATATCAATAACCAAGCCCATCCACTCAGCCCCTCAACAACATAAGAAAAATTCCGATAATTCAAACAATAGTATAACGAGCGGCAAGCTCGGTTTGTGAATAAACAACTATAGTTTTGAACCCCTTCTTCTCTCCAGAATTTATCAACAACATTAACCACAATATATTCAATTATCCCTACTAATTTTCAGCCACAATACAACTTTAAAATGACCCCATAACAGTCCCCACAAGTTCCGCAACTCAAACTAGATTTTTAGATCATTGTTTTCATCAATTCTTACTTCCACAACCTAGTTAAGACTACAATAAGCTAAACCAAAACATACTCAAGTGAATCATCACATGTACCAGCCATATAATAACATAAAACTACTATAAAACAGTTTGTCACACCACAACAACCTCCACCAAATTTCCTGCCCCTTCTTCACAAGTTCTTCACCAAACAAACTAGCTAGAACTTAGATAAACCTAAATACATGAAGAAGAGAGGATTCCCTTACCTAAAATAGATTCTTCAAGGGATGAATAAGGAAGCAACTTGCCTTGAAGGAGAATCAGTCTCCTTAGCTTCGAGTCTTCAAGATTAGAGCTAATCTTCCAACTTTACTTGAAGAAAGAAGAGGTTTTCTTGAGAATTTCCTTAGGGTTTGGACTGACCAGCTTTTCTCATGATTTTTCTTGAATTATGATGATAATGAAGAGGATCAGCCCCTTAAAAGGAGTCCCTTGATCGACCTCCACTTGCCCTTGAGGTGGATTTATTAGAGCCCTTCCTTTTAGCAAGTAGGTGACACACCTACATGTCACATGCTTCCTTAATTAGTAGGAATCACATCCTGCCCTTATTTATTTAGACATGTGTCTCGTCATCATTTAATAATCATGACATATATTACGTAGCTCAAGCTAGAAGGACCGAAGGTAAGTTGGTGAAACAGGCACGTCGAGTAAGCAAGCAGCTCACTTTTATTTGCCCAAATCTCATTTCCCACGTTTAAGTGCATTCGTCAACCTCAACTTAGTAGTGTCTATGTTGAATGAAAATACGGGATGTAACAATAGGCATGTCTAATATCATATAACCTTGAAGATAATCCTGATTTCTATGACTAGGACAACTAACATACGACGAATCTCAACGTCCAAAACTACGAGGTGTAACACAAACATATTTTGGTAAGGATCTCTCACTACTTGTCACAAGTACGAGATGGAATCGAGTTCCTATAACTCAACTTTGTTGCACGATCTGGAATAAAAAAAAGGGTAACCGATCCTAAATGCCCTATAGCCTCCTGATTATAAATGTTGTGCATAACACATTCATAAACAAGACTCTACTATACATGACTTGTAGAGTCCCTAAGACAGGACTTATTCTAATACCACTATGTCATGCCCCAATCTTGCCTGGGACAGACTACATTCTACATACATCTACTGTGAACCTGTAAAAATGGAATGACATAACTTGTGCAACAATTGAACAATACAAATGATTTATATAAGTAAATTTGGTTGATGGCCCATGAAATGTAACTGATTGCAAATGAACCCATATGTATTGTCTATGAAGCCTCTATGAATACTTATACTGAACACTGACATAATTGCTGGGGTAGGGCCATGAGCTACCCATAACTTTTAACATCAATACAATTAGTAGACCTGACTCAGCTCCAGGAAGAAGTAGAGCATACAACTTTTTTTGTTGATCATCTACACTATCTAATGAACAAGTCTGCCAACCGGTATAACAAGACCTGCAATGTGAAATACAACAAATGCAGTGTTCCCGGCAAAAGTGATGTCAGTACAAAATAATGCACCAAGTATGTAAATCAACTGAATAACTGAAACTGAAACTGATATAAGAAATCAACTGAGAATAAAAGGTACTCTGAAGGTATACTTACCTGCTCTGGCTTATCTCTTACGTAATATAGTAATATAGCTAGCCGACCATATATAGGGTGTATCTCTCACCAGCCATCAGGCCAAGCATATCTCACCAACTCATAGGCTGGGCATATCTCACCAACTCATAGGCCGGGAAAATACCACCAGCTCATAGGCCGGGCATATCTCACCAGCTCATAGGCCGGGATATAGTAACTCTGTATATAATAGTAATTCTTCTTAATGTAAAATAAGTATGAATCCAATATGGATTCCTTGAAAATGGTTGGCTAAGATATCAGATTCCATCAACCATGGACTATGTCTGCAAGATCTAAACACTCTCATCTAGTGAGAAAATAAGCTCTAAGGAATAAATTACTCCCGACAAGGGACAAACAACAACATCTGAGTGATGTTTCAATACGAGACATGTGCTCGTTATGAATACTTTTTGTACAACTCGTATGAATACCATTTTAGGTACGGAATTATGTCATAGAATGAAAAGATAGGCATTACACACCTTGCGATAATCTTCCCAACTATCAAGATAAGCTTAACTCGCCGCACCTACAACAATGAAAACAACGCTATTCTCACGCTATAAGTGATACAACTATCATATTTCAAATGGTACACTTATCCTATCGTCAGAGTAACATAATGTCCTTATCCTTAGACTATCATTATGTAATACGTTTATTGCCATTATGGAACCAATACAAAGTACAGAATAACAGATAAACAGGAATATCATACAAAGAGGAAAAGCACTCCTGACAATGGACAAACAATGATCCATGTAAAATGAGCACAACTTTATGTTCCTAGCAAGAATCATTTAGGAGTCATTTCGTTTTATATCGAATTCACTAAGATCATGCCAAAGAGAAGAAAGGGAAAACCTTACATACCTTGTCACTTGGCCAACGTTAGTCTTATAAATCTTTGTACGTTCTGTGAATGATAACCTACATAATAGAGATAATTTATATCAAGATTGGATTGATAGCTCCAAGATCTCATTACGACATTTCATCGAACACATAATGTGCATAGAGCTTCATATTCCTTAACAATGGCAACTTAACATCTAGACAACATTTGTATCTCTTTCTGGCTTCCTTCTCTCAACCACTAACATGATTCAATAACTTACACCAAGATTAATTCCAACCAAAACAGCCCAACAAGAGTTAATAACAACAAGACAACTACATCTAACACTTCAAGTTCTAGATTATAGTCTTGCATCCAAATAACTTCAACCAACATGTCAATAACCTTAAGAACAACCAAAAAGATGTTAAACTTACCTTAGAAAGTATATACAACTAAAGATCTCAGCCCAACTCAGCTTACAATGGTCCTCAACTACACCATAGAAGTGTCTGTCCTTCGCCAAGCTAGCTTTTGATGTTAATCTTTGGTAAGAACACTTGAATTTCACTTGGAGTTCTTAGAAATCTGTTCGGGAACCCTAAGAGGAGTGGAGATATGAGGCTTGGTCGAAAATGACCAAGAAATGAAGCCTCAATGAATTTAAAACACCCAAAAGACGCCACCGCCATCACTTTCACAACCATATTTCACGGCTGTGAAATGACTCATGGTCCGTGAAAGTGGACCATGACACGGCCGCCAAATGTTATTCTCTCTGGATCTAATTCACAATCGCATGACACCTATTTCATGGTCCGTCAACCGTTTCAGGGGCTGTGAAATGGGACCATCTTTCTGACTTTTTGACGAACTTGTTTCTTCGATTCGATTAACTCTGAAACTTATTACTTGATTAAGATCCCTTTAACATCATAGGGGTATCAATACTTCTCTGTCTTATGTTAGCTAGCTTACGATGACGTCGACGTACAAAATACGGGGTGTAATAATTATACTTACAAATCATGTTTATGAAATCCATGGGCTTCCAAGCCAACTATATCCATGTTCATGTTTTGGAAATTGCACAGATTATCGAGAAGGTTTAACACCTACAACTACGTATGCCAATGTAGGATACGGATCGCTCCACCAAGTTAGGACGATTCCTTCATGTTACCCATTGCGGGTTATTGGATCCATTCATGTCATGTTCATGTCTTGTACCCCGACAAGGTATGATGAGATGGCTTAGCTCTGATCGGGCATAGATTAGACGTCACGTTCTCGCGTGGTGGTTTTATGTCGATTATACTAAATCTGTCCCATTTAAAATAAGCTCTCGTGTTATATTACATTCATATCAGATATTACACATGCTCATGCCCAAGTTATAGTTTCAATTGTGTTCCTATTATTTCATATGCCTGCTTATTCATTTAGTTGTTTTACATACAAGTACAATTCAAATGTACTTACGTCTTTTTTTTCCGAGGCCTGCATCGTACGGAGTTTCAAGATGACGGAGTTAGTTCGCTAGGATTCTCACGTATCAGCAATTGGTGAGCCCCATCTCATTGGAGTGTTATTTTTCCTTATTTTATGTTATGCTTTACAGAAACGGTATGCCAGGACCTTGTCTTGGAAAACATGTTTAGCAGTCAGACTCATGTTCAGAGGTTTCATAGACTAGTTTAGCATGTCATGTCAGTTATTCATACTTGTTATATTTTCAAATTATTTCCGCAATTATATTTCCAGACTATATTATCAGTATTCAGATTTACATGTTATAAATTATTATTTAATAATATTATGCACATGTTGATCCAGCAAGCCATGTGGTTCACTCGGTCACATGTAGTCAAGCACCGAGTGTCGTGTTATGCTTAGGCCATGGTTTAGGGCGTGACAGTTTTAACTATGGCCAATTTCATGCGAAAATCAATTAAAACGTATTAGTCGTAGCCAATTTGAAAAGCAATTGTAAATAAGGCCGAATTGATGTAAAAAGTGAGATGTATTTGATTATTTATTTAATTAATCTAATTTCTTGATTTAACGGAATAAAATATTTATCAGTTAGCCATTGTTTGGTTTAAATAAATAATTAATTAATTAATTTCACTATTTCGACTTGTAAAATTTGGCTCAATTATATTAAAAACTATAAAAATTCTCAAAATGATATACTTTATAAGATTTTGTCAATGCACTGGAAAATATCCCTAAAATAATTTTGTAAAATACTTTTGACCCTAAAAAGTATATATCATACTCTGTTTGTGTTTTAAGAAGTCTGACTAATTAAATAAAAGTCATGGAAGGCAAAACTGGGGTTTCAAAAAACATAAGATTGGGGTGGAAGCTACCCCTAAGATA
This sequence comes from Anisodus tanguticus, assembly GCA_034509755.1. Lineage (NCBI taxonomy): Eukaryota > Viridiplantae > Streptophyta > Magnoliopsida > Solanales > Solanaceae > Anisodus > Anisodus tanguticus. The sequence continues at coordinate 13,980,000 of CM067548.1, read as the reverse complement.
GATTTCAGAATGTGTTGTGGTCATTATGAGTTCTTGATAATGTTCTTTGGGTTGACCAATGCCCATCACCCTTTATGGATTTGATGAACAGTGTGTTCAGGTCATACTTGGATTCCTTTGTTATTGTCCTCATCAATGACATCTTGATATACTCTTGTAATAGAGAGGAGCACAAGCAGCATTTGAGGATTGTGGTTGCAATTCTTAAGGAGAGGCAACTTTATGTCATGTTTTTGAAGTATGAGTTTTATCTTAGTTTGGTGGCATTTTTGGGATATGTGGTGTCCAAGGATGGTATATTGGTGGATCCCAAGAAGATTGAAGCAATTCGGGATTGGGTTAGACCTACTTCGATCACCGAGATTCAGAGACTCACAGGCCTCGCAGGTTACTATTGACGTTTAGTGGAGGGCTTTCAAAAGCTTAGTTACTATTTTTATTAGGTTACCAATTAATATTACTTGATTTCACTAACTATTTTCCAGTGATGTCGGAAATCCATCACCTTAAGCACAGGCTGATATTAATCTTTTTTAACTTAATCCAACAACTTCAAAGCAGTTAACTAATAATAGTATCTCCCACTCGGATTGATCCCAAATAGTGTCTATTAGGGTTCTATGTATCAAATTTACCTCTAAACTGTGACAGTCCAAAAACTCTCTTTGCAAACTTTTTTGTTTTTTGAGCATTCAGTATTCGGAACTCACTGTCTTACTAATTGGAATGCGCTTAAGGGTTCCCTCCAGAAAGGTTCTCCATACCCAAGGCTCGAAGTCGACACTTTTGTTAAAGGGATGAGGAAGCTGTCATCCCGCCACTTCTCGAAAGCATAGATTTGCCAAATATAATCTGGGTCCATGTGCTGATTTAGGGAAGGAAACATCACTGAGAAATAAATAGAATGTGCAAGAGAATACAACAGCATGGATTATCCAATATTTCTGATTCAAAAGTTCATACATGAAATTATTTCAAAAAATGCAAATGGGAGGGGAAGTAGCAAAAATTTCTAAAATCTTATATACACCTATTGGTCAAGAGGGATCCACTCTAATTCTAATTCAAGTTCTCCAGATTCAACATTTTGTAGCTTAAGATTTACTTCTTGTTTCACCTTCCCGTCCACGATGTTTACAGTGCTATCATTCAGTAGGGCGTTATCATTTGATTTTAGCCATTTTCCGATCTGCATGTTACCAAACATTCCAGCATCCCCGAATGCCATGGCAGATGTTATCATAGGCTGGATGTCTATCTCGGCCTCCCCCATTATATCATCAGCAGAAAATGTATCATGATCGTATACTTGCTGCAGTTCCAAGTAAAAAAAAAGATCGAGACCAATGGTGAACAATGGACAGACAAATGAATGCAAGAAAAGAGTAAGGATCTAACATCACCAGAAACAAAAGGTAAAAAGCAAGTTAGCGATTTACATCAAATGGTTTGCCAAATTTCACGTCATGCATCAAGGGAATGCATAGTCATTCAGATGTCAGACAGAAAAGAAGGTTTTCTGTTCCAAGGTGTATATCCTTGGCAATTGATTTTTAGGCGAACTTACACCTATTGCAACTATTTGGATAGACTTCTTTCAAATAGAATTCAACATAGAGATAGGGAATTCTTTCTTTGGAATTGAAAAGAAATTAAAAGGGAAGGAGATAAATAAAAGGGTAAAGACAAAGAAGCACATAAAAAAGTACTCTTCTGCTCGAGTAAACTGGCACAGACCAGTTTTGAGATGTACTTCTTAACTTGACACACCATGTTAAGAGACCACGTAGCAAACAATTACTGATTTACCTCTCTTTATGAAACCCCAAAAGCTAGTCTTAATTCTTAAGAAGCGGATCGAAAAAAAAGTCTTAAGAAGCTCATTTAACGAGGCATAGGGCCATAGAATCCAACAGTAAACATAATTCAGAAAGCAGGGGACAAGGACTTAATTAAAATATTTTGAGCAACATTTGTCCTAGAAAGAATGAATAAGATTAAGCAACGGTTGAGATTCTGACAAAGATATCAATGTAAGAGCATCCTTATAGCTGATTAGATAGAAACAACAAGGTCCTGGAGATAACACTCACATTTTACCACAGATTTCCAACACTGCCATTGGTACCGAAAAATTTCTGCTTGCACGTAAGATTTTAATTAGGCATCAGGGTCATTTTTGGTAGTGTTTCAGTATTCAGTTTAACAAAAGAATGAAGCAAAGAGAAAACCGAGAAATGCTAAGTGCTTCATACGGATTTTGTTCATCCAAATTGTTTTTACAAAAGTCAAGCAAATGGCTCAATAAAACTCAGGCATCCTTTTGACTGGAAAAATGCGGTTGAGTACAGTACACCAGGAAAAGAGCTCTTACGAATAACCAAAAAAACCACGATATCCTGCCCTTCCGATAGTATGGAAAATAAAGTGTAATAGACAATGCATACAAATGGAACATCAATTTATCTCTATAGACGAGAAATGACAAGAAAAGCTACAGGGTATTTCAGGAAAAAGATTCTGCTGATCAGCTTGACAAGCAAAACACCAACAAAACAAAACAAAAAATTGAACCACAAGTTGGACATGTTAACTGTTTTGCTAAAAAAGCAGGAATAGGATGGAACAGATTTTAGTTCAAGAACCTAACCATTCAGGAGTAATTGTTAGTAAACTCAAGAACTCTAGTGAGCAAAAGAAGTAACTTTTCAACCTAACCCAAAGTCCTATAATAGGAAAAAGCCAATTAAGAGGAAGTAAAAGTTTATGCATTCGAAAGGAGGCAAAATTATCCATTCAATCACATAAGGCAAGACATCTGATGCCTTATTTTTTCTATCATGGCCACTGTATGATAAATCTTAAAACTTCTGAATCTCTTAAAATGCCAGAATTAAAGTGTGTACCTATAACATAATACTGCCTGCTGAAGTAAGTAAATAATTATGCTGGATCTAACTCTGAAGACGGCAACAGAAGCTCATCAAAATTGTAAAGTAACTTTTTAAAAGACCCTGTATCATAAATCAGGTACTGCACAAGAAACCGCTAGTGCAAACTTGTCACGTCGAGGAGGCAGTCATGCAGAGCAGGAGATCTTACGAGATTGCATGCTTGCGACAGTCTCTATAAGGACTAATGAAGTTTAAAATATACACAACGAGCATGGCTTTATTTTCCCCCTTTTCCCATTCTTTTTTTTTTTTTGGTGCAAGCTGAAAAACTGTGACAATGCACGTAGCGTCTTAGTGTCTCCGAGAAATACGATCTTCCCATCAGATACTACAACTACCCGTCTCACAAGTTTGGGTTGGCTATATGAATCCTCATAGATCATATTTTTTATAACCGAGAAATCCCCGAGGGCAGGTTGCACACAGTTTGTGAACTCGGTGGATAATAGGCCGCCCATCTATCCTTCTCTACTTAAATATCAAGCTCTCGTCTGAAGCATGATTTGAAACCCGTGATGTGCACCTAATCCACACATCACAAGTTGTTATTACAAGTACCAAAGTCATGGAGGCTCCTAATATTTCTCCGTTTAAACTCAGGAGCAATATTATGCAAAATAAATATAAAAATAAAAAGTATTAGGAGTGCTCTGTATTTTCTATTGATATACATCTCTGAAAAAGCTAAAAGACTCCTAGAAAATAGAGGACCTACAGTAAAAGTGCTAACATGACTAAAACATATTCTCAACTTATAAGTGTCACCTATATATATATCTTCTATTGTGCTTTTATCTTTCTCTAAGACTTTATGGATTCCAAGAGATTATAGGTCTTCTGAAACAACTTTTTCCATGTGAGTTTAGGTCTACCTCGTCCGTTTTAATACCTTCATTCATAATAATCTCACCCATACAAACCAGTGCATTTGGAGTTCAACACAATATTATCAGACCATCTGAAGCGACCTTCTCCCATTTTATCCTCTCTGTGTGCTATTTTCACCTTTTGGCGAATATAGTCATATTTAATCTTATCTAATACTGCATGACTGCATATCCACCTCGCATCCGCATCTCTGCGGCACTCATCTCATGGTTGTGTTGGACTTGAACGACCCAACATTCACTACCATATAATTGTTGGTCTTATTATAGTTCTATAGAACTTATGTTTCACTTCGGTAGGTATCCTTCCATCCACTAACACCTAGTAGCACTTCTCTATTTCAACCATTCGATTTTGATTCTATGAGTCACATCTTCAACTATCATTCCATTTTCCTATAACGACCCTATGTATTTGAATTATTTGTGTTAAGGTACCGCAAAATTTTTGCCTCAACTTTACTCTTCTTATACCAACTAAACTTGTGGTGCATATATTCAATCTTTTACTTATCCTGAAAACCTTCAATCTCTAGTGTCCTCCATAGTTCAAGCTTTTGGTTGATACACTTGCTTGTTTTGTCAAATTAGTATAATATTGTCAACAAATAGTATACACCATGGGACGCCATCTTATAGTTGTGTCAGTTCATATTCATGCCGAGGCGCTGAACTACAGAAGTCATTCACCTTGTGAGGAGACTGGTGGAGCAGTATAGAGAGCGAAAGAGGGACATGCATATGGTGTTCATCAATATAGAAAAGGCATATGATAAAGCCCTGAGGGAGGTTTTATGGAGATTCTTAGAGGCTAGAGGGGTACCTATGACGTACACTAGGGTGATCAAGGACATGTATGATGGAGCCAAGACTAGGATAAGGACATTGGGATGAGGCTCAGAGCATTTTTCAGTTGGGATGGCGTTGCATCAGGGCTAGCCCTTAGCCCATTTTTATTTCCCCTGGTGATGGATGTGTTGACGCGGAAAATTCAAGGTGAGGTGTCATGGTGTATGTTATTTGCGGATGATATAGTTCTGATTGATGAGATTCGCGGGAGAGTTAACGCTAAGCTGGAGGTACAGAGACAAAATCTAGAATCGAAAGGTTCAGGCTGAGCAGGACCAAGACAGAATACTTGGAGTGCAAGTTCAGTGATGTAGCGCATGAGGCTGACGTGGAAGTGAGGCTTATACCCAGGTCATCCAAAAGAGAGGGAGTTTCAAATATCTTGGGTCTATTATCCAAGGTAATGGGGAGATTGACAAAGATGGCACACATCGTATTGGTGCAGGGTGAATGAAACGGAGGTTAGCGTCCGAAATCTTATGTGATAAGGTGCCACCAAGTTTTATAGAGCGGTGGTTAAACCTACTATGTTATATGGGGCAGAGTATTGACCAACTAAGAACTCTCAAGTTCAAAAGATAAAGGTGGCGGAAATGAGGATGTTGTGATGGATGTGTGGGCATACGAGGACAGATAGATTGAATGAAGAGATTCGAAACAAGGTGGGGGTAGCCTTGGTTGAGGACAAGATGAGGAAAGCGAAACTAAGATGGTTCGGGCATGTGAAGAGGAGATGCACGGATGCCCTAGTGCGGAGGTGTGAGAGATTAGCTTTGGATGGTTTCAGGAGAGGTAGAAGTAGTTCGAAGAAGTATTGGGGAGAGGTGATTCGACAGGACATGACACAGTTTCAGCCACCGAGGACATGACCTTACATAGAAGGTTATGGATGACATGAATTAGGGTAGAAGGCTAGTAGGTAGCTGAGCGTTTATCACGCTTCTCCTTTCCTAATTGTAGTCATAGTGTTATTCTTATAGTATGTCCTTAGATTTCTATTAGTATCTGTATTTCTTATAATTCGATTGTTGTATGATTTTTGTGGCAGAATGCGTTGACATGTTTTATATCATATTTTGTCATTACTTCTTTACTTCTTTATTTCTTTTTCAGACTGCTTTGGTTTGCTTTTCTTTGAGCCGCGGGTCTATCGGAAACAACCTCTCTACCTTTCAAGATAGAGGTAAGGTTTGCGTACACTCTATCCTCTCAGACCCCACTTGTGGGATTACCCTGGGTATGTTGTTGTAGCTCATCCATAACTAGGGTAAACAAATATTGGTCATGGAATAACTAGTTAGTATCTCTTACTATTGTACCTATGCTAGTGACGGGTCATGCATACATGTCCTCTATGGCATTTTTATATTTAAAATACGAACTTATTTTTATAGTAATCTATCATATGCTTTATTAGGTCAATGAACACCATATGCAGATCTTTCTTCCTCTACCGATAATTTCCATTGATTTTCCTAGCGAAAATAACTCCATTGTAGATCTATCGAGCATAATCCAAATTGGTTTTCTGTCACACTAGTAGTGTCCTAAGCTACACTATCACTTTTTTACAGAGTTTCATCATATGACTCAAGTTTAACACCACGATACTTCGAACAACTTTTTATAAATCCTTTGTTTTTATAAATGGTAATCAAGATACTCTTTCTCCGCTCATCGGGCATCCAACCACTTTTTAGTATAACATGGAATAGCTTGGTATGCAATCGTACTCGAACCTCTCCAAGACACTTCCATACCTCAATGGAGATACCATCTTGAACACAAGCTTTTCCAATCCTCATTTTTCATGGCATCTTCTCTCTTTTGACCTAATTATCTAAGTGTAGCTAAAATTTCTATCGTCCACAAATGTATGGTGATCTAAAAATATTATACTCGTACTTCATGTTGAGTTGACCAAAATTGCCCTTCCATGTCTTCATAATCTCATTATCTCCGGTCAACACTTGTTGAGAATCGTCTTTAATGCGCTTCACCTTGTTTAAGTCCTTGCTCTATTTCTCTCTCAAGTTGTGCCTTCTTGTGTCCTAACCTTCGGTACAACCCATCTATGACTTCCTCTCAAGCTTTACTAATAGCCTTCTTAGCTTCCCTCTTAGCTCTCTTTTACTCTTCAAAGGCCTCTCCCACTTCTGCCTCCAGTAACTTCCTATAACACTCTCTTAGCTGCAATAGTTCTTCGCACCTCTTCATTTCAGCACCAATATCCTTATAGTTGAGGTCCTATTTGTGTCAATAAATTATAATTGAAAGGCAATGCAATTTCACCCAATAATTATCTCCATATCTTACAATAAATGGTCCCACGGTATACAAGTATATTCTCCGGATTGGTGGTGCTTCGTTGTTTGATAGTGAACAGGGGCGGCTCAAAAGTAAGACTAGTAAAGCCTTTACTTTAGGCCCCAAAAATTTTTAATAGTGAATTTTCTACTTCTATTCTTGCTTAGACTATATTGAAGATTGTAAAAAATTTACAAAATTTATATTAAAAAATAAACTACTCTTTAACAGTTAATATTTTAGAATTTTAATTAAACTACTCAAATCTTCATATTAATAAATAAAGTTTTTAGACATAATACATAGATAAACACTTAAACTTGGCCCTAACTGTCAGTTTGACACATTACTTTCCTAGTGACCAAGTTGACAACTGAAATATTTTAGAATTTTAATTAAACTACTCAAATCTTCATATTAATAAATAAAGTTTTTAGACATAATACATAGATAAACACTTAAACTTGGCCCCAACTGTCAGTTTGACACTTTACTTTCCTAGTGACCAAGTTGACACTTCAAACTTAACACAGGTGTATCCCATGGGCACCCAATTCCAGTAAACCTCATGTGTAAACTCCGATTGCAGGTGACGTGTCAAATTGACAAACCAGTGAATTACATGTGTATTTTTTCTTTAGAATGTATTTATTTTTAAAAATATTTACCAACAATAATTTGTTTAGTTAAAACAGAGACCCCCCCTCCCCGCGGCCCTTCTTATTCATCCAAAAAAGTTCCACCATTGATCTCTGTTTTCTTCAACCTACCTCCGATGAACCCCGTCTACCCACTCCGCTTTCACTATTTTTTCTTTATAAATTTCACCCAAACATTACCTCCATTCCCTTCTTCTTCACCATTAAATTTGAATCCAAATCCCCCCCCCCCCCCCCCGCCTGTTTCCTCTCCTCTTTTGAAACTCGATTTGAATTTTTTCCGATTTAAACATTGTTGACTTCTGATTCAAATAAAATTGGACATCATAGAATTGATTCTCTCGCTTAATTGAAATAAAATCTTTTTCTTGAAATTCAAAATTTTAATTGAATCTTTATTCGTTTTGAAAATTGATTTTTCAGGGTGGCGGAGATATTCTTAATTTAATTTCTTTTTCTTGTTATCCACTACATTTTTTATTTGATAATTTAATGAGGGGGTTAGAATTGTGGGTTGTTGAATGATGTATTTTTTGTTGTCCTTGTTGGGGTAGTTATAAGATTGTAAGGTCCACATGAAAAAATAAAATAAAAACGTAATTTTGAGGGCCTTCACACGCCCAAAGTATCAATTTTTTGCTATGTAAGCATCGGGTGCCCGCGGGATACACCTATATTAAGTTGAAGTGTCTTCACTAGGAAAGTTTAAGTCTCAAACTAACAGTTGGAGTCAAATTTAAGAGACTATCTATGTATTCAAAGTTTTTACAACAACATCCAAGTTAATGTATTGTTATGGCTAACATCTTATTAATTTTAATCAATCCTTACTATTATAAATAATAATATTACCATATGAAGTTAAAAACTCAGTCTTTTAAGAATACTACACTAAAATAATAAGTATGAAAAAAACAAAAAAGACAACTCTTAGTAGGCGTTTGGCCATGAAAACCAAATGTTTTTCACTTTTTTTGGGAATTTTGAAATTGGAGTTGAAGATGGAGGTGTGTTTGGTTATAGTTTTTGCAAAGAATATTTGGTTGTGAATGTAATGAGAAAGTGAAAAAAGTAAAAACAAGGTTTTAGGTGTTTTCCAAATTCTAAACACAATCCCTTTCACTTATTAAGACACTAGGCAATGTACTACGACTAAGAAAGAGAAAGATAGCAATTCCCCTCTACTGGGCCTTCCCTATTGAATTGCACCTGATACGACTAAGCAAGCGCTAGGGGACTTGAATGCTTTATGGCCTAAGATCGAGTTGGAATCCTATACTGACTACGTGTTCTACGGGCTGGACCGAATCTCCATCAGAATAAGAGGTAGGGGAAATGTCCAAATAAAGTGAAAAAAATTCCAGAAAAAAGTGAAACTCCCATGGCCAAACGGATCCTTAATTATTCTTTGTGTGTATATATGCTTAACACCTTTATTAAAATTTGGCTTTAAGCCACTAATTTTGTTAAGATGTCCTTGATAGTTAAAAGCAATTACCACAAACTTGCTCAGCAGAAAACAATAAACTGCAATATTTTTCTAACATCATTAAGCTTCATGAATTAATCCATTCAACAGTTGGAAGAAATCACATATTCTGAGAACAGAGATGAGAAATGATACGCTTGTCAATTGATGTGCATTAATCATGGCTTCAAGCTAATAGAGACCCATGTATATAAAAACTGGATGAATTTTAAACGCCAACTAAGCAATATATCTAATCTTGTATAATCAATAAAAGGAAGTTCTTGTTGTGGCATCGTCAAAGAAAATCATTGAAGAGTTATATAAATAAAAGGGAAAAAGGGTCAAATATACCCCTCTACTTTAGTTTATTAGTCAATTTTGCCCTCCGTTAGCGAAAGTAGTCAAATATACCCCTCCCGTTACAAGTTGGGCCAAATATATCCCTACCGTTAGCAAAGCATTCAAAAATATTCTTTTAAAAAAACATTCTGGAAAATTAGATTTTTTAATTATAAAGTCTGTAAAGTATTTTTTTTTTTTTAAATAAAGTGTCCTAAAAATATTTTTTTTTAAATATGGATTACTTTTAAAAAGAAATCTGAAAAAATTGATTTTAAAAAAATATATTTTCCAGATTTTTTAATTAAAAAACCAAAATTTTCTGATTTTTTTTTAAAAAAAACGAGTTTTATAAAATCAAGAAAATTTTATATTTGTAATAAAAGACATTTTTTCCAGATTTGTTTTAATTAGAAAAATCAAATTTTCCAAATTGTTTTTTAAAATATTGTCGCGTAGGCACCACATAGAATAAGTTAAATACCTATATATGTTTAAAATGAGGCATATTAGTGTGTATTTCCCTATATTATGTTTATAATTTGGGTGACATGTAGCATATTAATGTGTAAAAATGACATGTAGCAGATTTGAAACAAATCTGGAAAAATGGCTTTTATTAAAAATATGAAATTTTCTTGATTTTATAAAACTCGTTTTTTTTTAAAAAAATCTGGAAAATTGGATTTTTTTTAAAATCAGTTTTTTCAGATTTCTTTTTAAAATTAATCCAGATTGTTAAAAAATATTTTTAGGACACTTTATTTTTAAAAAAAATACTTATACAGATTTTTTAATTAAAAAATCCAATTTTCCAGAATAGTTTTTTTTTAAAAAAGGGTACTTTTGAATACTTTGCTAACGGCAGGGGTATATTTGGCCCCAACTTATAACAGGAGGGTATATTTGACTACTTTCACTAACGAAGGGCAAAGTTGACTAATAAACTAAAGTAGAGGGGTATATTTGACCCTTTTCCCTAAATAAAAATAAGCACACCAAGTAAGGAAAATAAAAAGGAGAAATAAGTTATTACAAAACATGGTCTGAGAGAGGTAGGATAGAATTATTACCAGCTTTACAGCTCCGTAATCTTGTGGAACAGAAAGCATTACTTCCTCATTCCAAACTGGATTTAAATTGCTCTTTACGACAGTTGTTTGCACTTTCTGAACAAAAGAACTAGGTAAGAGAGAGACATGCACAAAACCAACTTCTAGTCATCAGTTCTTCGAGAGAGTATGTATAAGTAGCAGCATGCAGCATCAAGAGGTCTAACAACTTGCCAAACAAAACGAAGGATGTACAGCATTCTCTTTCTATCCAAATCATATAGAGAATAGGGTAAAAAAGCAAAATTTTCAAAATACAGAGACAACTTTCAGCAACTTTACCACAATTCAATCATTTAATTAATGACAAAAAACAAAGACTTTAAATCACTTCCTTCTCTTCATCTAAAAAATTAAATCACATGTCAAAGAATGACTAACCTGTTTCCCAAGAGTCAAGACAACATAAGGATCACTTGAGAGCATATCTCTGATGGCTAAGTTTGTGCCTTTAATTACCTTAACCTTCAGCATTCCAATAAATTCTACCATGCCTTCCTGTGACCAAATTGAGCATTAGCAGCATAAAAATGATCATGTAAGCGCAATACACATTTAATGATATTTTCAACACTTCCGTCATTCTGTGAAATAACTATATATTCATTATACTTCACGTGTGATTAAGTACTAATTTTACAAACAAATATAATGGTCTCTACCACCATACCCTCGACGCAACTAGAAAAGGAATGTCTTAGACAACACCAGCACGAATTATTTGACACATTACATCCATGCAGGCAAGTATAATGAATTTTATAATTTTACTCACTTAAAAATATTGAAATTTGTTAATTTTATTCACTTAAATAATATTGAAATTTGTAGAATAAAACATTAATAAAAAGTACAAATTCTTTATTAAAAGAGAAAAAATATTGCCTACTTTTGAACCATAAAAATATTTTAGACTTTCGAAGTAAACTACTTAAATCTTCATATTAGTAAATATTGTTCTTATAACAAGATTCAACGTAATATAATGCAAATACATGTCTAACATCTTATTAGCTTGAATTAACTCTTCTTAATATAAACAATAATATTTCTATTTATGTGTTGTAAGTGTAAGAATATTTTCCTCAATTATCATCTTCCAAAAGTGTCGTTAATATACCACAAATACAACATCATGTTAGGCTAGACTTATGCTATGATGAAGATATGATTAGCTAATATCATGCTATCTAGTCTACCTACCATATACATATGATGCTACTATCAATTACACTACTTACTAAATAATTATAATAAATACAATATTAATTATAATTATTCTAACACTCCCCCGCAGTCGAAGCGGGAGGTAGGCGTATGCTGAGACTGTCCCAAAAATCTTCAAATAATACTAGCGGAAGACCTTTAGTAAAAATATCTGTTATCTGATAGCGTGACATGACATGTAAGACACGCATTTGTCCGCGAGAGACCTTTTCACGAACAAAGTGAATATCTAGCTCAATATACTTAGTGCGTTGATGATTCACCAAATTCCCTGAGATGTAAATAGCAATAACATTATCACAGTACACCAATGTTGCCTTCGGAACTGGACAGTGGAGTTTTAGAAGAAGGTTCTGAAGCCAACAAGATTCAGATACTACATTGGTAACACCTCTGTATTCTGCTTCGGCACTGGATCTGGACAACGTTGCTTGCCGTTTGAAGGACCAAGATACCAAGTTATCACCAAGAAATATACCATAACCAGAAGCTCCATGTCTGGTATCCGGACATCCCCCAATCGGTATCTGTGTAGGAGACAAGGGTGGATGTCGATGATGAATATAAATGCAAGTCATACTCTAGAGTATCCTGAATATAACGCACAATGTGTTTGAGAGCATGCATGTGATCATCCATCGGATTGTGCATGAATAGGCACACCTGTTACACCGCATAAGAAATGTCTGGCCTTGTGAATGTAAGATATTGCAGGCCCCTGCCAGGCTGCGGTAAAGTGTAGGGTCGGCAAATGGTTTGCTGAAGTAGGCGCTCAACTTGGGTTTAGTATCAACCGGAGTTGTTGACGGCTTACAAGATGACATGTCAGCCCGTTCAACAATTTCTGTTGTGTACTTCTTTTGGGACAAGAATAAACCACATGCATGACGTGTCATATCCCTAAAAAATAGTTCAATGGCCCTAAATCTTTCATAGCAAATTCAGAGCCAGCAGTGACATAATGGACTTGCGAAGAGCATCGGAAGAGGCCGTCAATATAATATCATCCACATATAAAAGAAGGTAAGCAGAGATGACTTGCAGAAAAAAAGCTTTCTAGGTTTGTCTTCTGTCTCCGAAACAAACGGTCCCTTGACGGTAAATAAACAGAGAATGATCCGAACGACTGTTAGAAAACTCAATATGTGCAAGAAAATCCGCAAACCTCTTGTACCAGGCCCGGGGGGCCTGTTTCAACCCATATAATGATTTCTTAGCAAGCATACATGGTTCGGATAAGTGGAGTCCCTGAATCCCAAAGGCTAGTACATGTATACTGTTTCATTTAATTCTCCATGGAGGAAGACATTTTTGACATCAAACTGATGAAGTGGCCATGCCTTTGAAAGAGCCAAACTAAGGACCGTTCTTATAGTCGTCGGTTTAACCACCGGACTAAACGTCTCACCGCAGTCCACACCAACCTGTTGTGTATTTCCATCACCTACAAAACAGGCTTTATGCTGCTCAAAAGTACCATCAGATTTTTCTCTGTGACTGAAAATCCACATAGACCGAATTATATTAGCATCAGGGGGACGGGGGACCAACTCCCCATCCTACTTTTAATAAGAGCATTAAATTCATCATCCATAGTCATTTTCCAATTCGGGTCATTAAGAGCAGACACGGGATTACGAGACAATGGTGATTTTGAAATCCGTGTGTGAAGGCTATATTTGGTTTTGGGTTTGACAATGCCGTGTTGACTACGGGTGACTGGCCGCTGGGCCGAGATTGGAAATGGGCTATCACGAGGGACGTCAGTGCCTGGTAGTCGGCAGTGAACCGGGCCGTGACCCACACTGCCAGGAGCTGGGCCGTGACCCATGTCACTGCTATGCAGTGGGCTTTGCAGCTATCCAGCCGAATTAGGCTCAGGGAAGGAGGCTGGGCATTGGTGTGCTGCGTCTGGGCCACTGTTTCTGGGCCCAATTCACCCAAAATTTCTGGGCTGGCCGAAATAGTGGTTTTGGGTCGGAAAAAATGTTGGGACAAATACGGGGGTATGCCATCATCTAGAAAATTATAGGTAGAAGGTCCGGACTCATGCATTTTGGTAAAAGGGAATTTTTTTTCATAAACAAATACATGACGACTCAATGATTTTATTTGAGGATAGGTCGTAACATTTGTAACCGCGATGATGAGAAGGATATCCCAGAAAAACGCAAGGAGTGGACCGGGGTTGGAGTTTGTTGATTGTGGTCGATTAAAAAAGAGGATAGCATAAGCACCCGAATACCCGTAGATGAGAGTAAGATGGGTCCCTTAGATATAGAATTTTTAGAGGAGCTTGATAGGACAAGTTTTTGTGGGGAAGTATGTTCAATATATATGTAGTCATTTGTAGTGCATGATGCCAAAAAGATGGTGGTAGTGCGGCATGAGCAAGTGATATTCTAATGATGTTATTGATGGTTCAGATTTTTCCTTCCGCCTTCCCGTTCTGAGAGGAGGTATGAGGATGAATGCTCTAAAAGTGAGAAATATAGAGAAAACTTGTGATTAATTAGACAAGAAAAACGTCCACAAAAAATTAGAGTAATCATCTAGCAAGAACAAATAATATATGGCCCGAAGAGGTCAAAATGGGTGAAGTCCAAATATTACAATGGATAATATAAAAAGGCATAAGTGTGCATGAATTAGACGAAACAAATGGCGATTGAACATGTTTTCCAAGTGGACATGAACGACACATACTTGAATTACGTGTTTGAGTACATGAAATAAAATTATTTTGTTTGAGGGAGGCTAAAACGGATGCCCCCAGATAACCCAAACGTTCATGCCATAATGAGGGTGCAAAGGCTGCAAAAGTGGATGGTAACTTGGCTCGTTGATTGGGTGTGGTATTTGGATAGAGCACCCCTAGACTATCATATCTCATTAGAAGCGTCCCCGTCCGAAAATCCTTCACGGAAAATCCAAAATGGTCAAAATCAACAGACATCCAATTATCAGTAGTAAACTTTCTAACTGACACCAAGTTTTTAATTAATTGTGGAGCATAAAGGACATTCTTTAAAGGTAGTAGTGGGTTTGGTGGAGATAATGAGTAGAACCATAACCACGAATTGGAATAGAATGATCATTTCCGACAATTATACCATTATTTTTGCTCAAGTTAATAGGATGAGAGATTACTTGGGAGGACGTCATATGAGACGTCGCTCCAATGTCCATGTACCAAATGGTGTCGCCTGGATTAAGTCCGAAAGTATGCATGGCGGACTCAATGTCGGTTGGGCTGGCCACTGCCGAATGGGCCTCCTGCCACTGGTTCAGCAGTGGCCCAAATGCTGTCGAGCTCCCACTGTTTCTGGCCCATATTCAGGTTGCTGGCTAGCAGTGGGCTGGCCAGTGTGCCTTGGACTAGGCCTGGCCCAACTTCCTGACGGGAAAGGGCAAGGTGGCACAACCCAAGGCCACTACCAAGCCCATTGTGCTGGTCCGCCGCCCCACTGTCCTCGGGGCTGCCACTGCTGACCTAAATTTGTCTGCTGGCCGGAATTGTCGCCGCCCCTACCACCGTTTCAGTTGCTGCTGGAATTCTAGTGGCCTCCACCTTTGCCATTATTGTGATTTTCGCCCCAATTTTTACCACCATTTCGCCCTTTTTGTCCCTGATTTTGCAGTAACGGTTCAAAATGTGTATTAGCTTCATTGGTTGAAGCGGCAACCATGGGAGAATTTTAGACGGTCGCAACCACCTTTTTTGGCGAAACCCGCCTCTTCAAGAATAAGCATAGAATGGGCTTGGTAAAAAAGCGGTAGAGGATTGCTTTGTCGGATAAGTGTTCCCATGCCACTATATGCGTCGGTAAGGCCGGCAACCAATTGTAAAACAAATCGATTGTTTGTAACCGGCGAACCAACATTCTTGAGTTGATCCGATTAAACTTTAAGGCGTTGACAATAAGCGGATGCATTTGGAAAATCCGCCATATCGGTGGTGGAGAATTCTTGCTCCAAAGTGACAACTCGGGAGTTCTTATTATCTTGGAAAATATCCCGTAAGCGATTCCAAGCCTCCATCGCTGTGGAATCGGGTTCCATTATTGTGTGCAACAAATCGCTAGAAATGATTGCATAAATCCACGAAAGAACTGTCGCATCAAGTGTGAGCCAAAGTTCTTTTTCATCATCGGTGTTTAACACCTTTTCCTTGGCTTTTTTCGGTGGGATTATGTGATGAATAACCCGGTGGGAACGGCAACAAATTTTAAAGAGTTCTGCCCAAGTTGCGTAATGAACATTTTCCATCTCAATAGTGATGGAAATATGAGTTTTGATGTTGGAAATGGCAAGAGCGGGATGAAATGTGGATTTAGAGTCGAACATTGTTGACCGGAATGTCTGACCGGAAAAAGAAAAGAAGAATGGAAAAAAAAATTAGGTCAGCCGGATGGAGGAGGGGAGGTGGGACGGTGAGGTGTATAATTATTTAGGGTAGAATTTTTCCCTAATCTCTTAATACCATTAAGAATATTTTCCTCAATTATCATCTTCCAAAAGTGTGGTTAATATACCACAAATACAACATCATGTTAGGCTAGACTTATGCTAAGATGAAGATATGATTAGCTAATATCATGCTATCTAGTCTACCTTCCATATACATATGATTCTACTATCAATTACACTAATTACTAAATAATTATAATAAATACAACATTAATTATAACTATTCTAACAGTAAGAATAGTAAACTATAAATAAATTTTGGGAAAGAACGGCGACATTATTTTTTTGCATGTCTATGTATAGATATAAAATCATATTAAAAATGCTTAAGGCATCTTATTAGAATTTAGCTTTATAACACTAATTTTATTGAGTCGCCCTTTTTATTGAGTCGTCCTTTAATGCAAGAAGATGTCATAGTGAGATATTTAATTCACTCTGTCAAAAAGAAACTATCAAATATTCCAAATAAAATGCAACAGCGTGTAGTAGAAGACTGTTAGCTGGAAAGAGGATGAAGATCATACATGCAAGAAATTTAGAACTTACAGATTTTTGTGAACTTGAACTCGAACTTCGAAAGTTGTCTGTGATCTTGTTGGATAAACTTGTTTTGAGAGAACCTTTTTTCTGATTTGACAATATACGCAAGCTCGGTTTCAAGTATTCTTGACGCTCATACTTAGACCTTGAAAAGAAAACGTGCTTATATCAATGAAAACAAAACCTACTAGAAGCCACATAAAAATTACTCTACGTTTTTATTTCATCACTAGGAGCGAGGAAAAGCCAAGAATCAGAGAAACAAATGTATGATGGGTATCAAGGCTGCTTGATGTATGATCAAGAGCAAAAATGTCATGCACAGGGAGCGCAGCATGAGCTTGTCTCCTTGATGCCCACAAATTCTACTCCTAGTGAAGCATTTATCAGGATAACACTAAATATGAATGTGTTTTATGAATTCATATGGGACTACTTACTTATCTATAGTTCAATTATGACTAACCAAAAGAGTTGATTCAAGGACTTAAAGGAGTACAGAGCAGAGATAAGAATTGAAATTACTGTGTAACACGTAACAGTCATGTAACGGAGGAAAGTTACCGATTATGCATAGAATAGTAAGAGAACTTATGATGTAAAGGTGTTCAGTAATCAAATAAAAAAATTGTTTTTGGTGAGAGACAGATGTTTGCTATATCAAATCTGTTATGCTCTTTATAATGTTGTGCAAACTTATAGTACGCGTTTCTTTAGAAGTTCCGCATAACATACTAAAAGCTGGTGGCATTCTTTTGTTTGTGAAGGAAGGCCTGACTATATTTTAGTCTTCAAACTGAATCTTTGAAGGAGAAGCTTAAAGAGTGGAGCAAGTCAGTTCAAGGCGATTGAGATGCAGAAATTGAATATTTTCAGCCAACTAGAAGAACTAGAGGAGATACAGGATCAAAGGAACCTAATGAAGAGGATATATATATATATATATATAAAAGTTGCTTTCGCTATGGAATTTGAGGAGATTGCTAAGCATGAGGAGGTGGTTTGGCGGCAAAGATCCAAGGTTGTGATTAAAATATGGCATCTTTCATAGAACTGCTAATGCTCAGGAGATACAACAATATGATAATGTTGATCAGTTGTTAGTAGAAGAGGAAAATGTGGAAAATCCTAAAGACATCAAAAGGGAGATAGTCAATTTCTACCAAAACCTGTATAGTAATGCTAGGAGTGGATACCACAATGTAATATCAGGGATTGACCTATGATTACTGCAGAGGAAAATCAGAGTCAACAAAGTCCTTTTGTAGCACATGAGATATGGAACAGTGTTAAGGCATGTACAGGAGATCAGGCACCTAGTCCTAATAGTAATAGATACTCTATGCCTTTTATATCCACTGCTGGGAGGTTGTTGGAACTGATGTTTTCGTTGTTCAGAATTTCTATGATCTGAGGAGTTTTTGAAAAAAGCTTCAATGCCACCTATGTGACATTGATTCCTAAGAAGTGGGAGCTAAGGAGTTAAAAGATTTCAAACTTATCAGTCTAATAGGAATTGTTTACAAAATTATTTCAAAGTTGTTGACTGAGAAACTTTAAAAAGTGGTGCAGAAACGGGTAGATGCTCAGCAGATGGCTTTCATTAGGGGTAGGAAGATTATGAATGTTATTCTCATTGTATATGAGTGTATGGATGCTAGGATAAAAAACCATAAACCAAGGATAATATGTAAGTTGTTTCTCCCTCCGTTTCAATTTTTTTGTCTTACTTTCCTTTTTAGTCTATTTCAAACAGAATGTCACATTCTATATTTAGCAACTCTATGCACCCAACATCTACATGGCATATTAAGACCACAAGATTCAAATGGCAATTTGGTATATTATGCACATCTTTAGATTAAGACCACAAGATTCAAAAGTCTTCTTTATTTTTTAAACTCTATGTCGAGTCAAACTAAGACAAACAAATTGAAATGGAGGAAGTATATTGAATAGGCATATGACCATATAAACTGGAGAAGGTGGATCAGGTTTTTTAGTAGTACAGTAAAGTTCTCAATCCTAATAAATGGTTCACCAACTGGTTTTTCCCCTCCAAAGAAGATGAGGCGGGGTGAACTCTTGTCTCCCTTCTTATCCATCATTGGCATGAAGGATTCAATAACATGCTGAAAACTGTACAAATTAACAACTGGACCAAGGGTTTTAATGTGAATTCTAGGGCTGCCTACAATTTGGAGATCTCCCATCTTCAAAATGTAGATGATATATTAGTGTTTTGTGATCCGGCCCTTCCCAGGACCCCGCGCATAGCAGGAGCTTAGTGCACCGGACTGCACTTTTTTATACTAGCAGTGTTTTGTGATGCTGACAGAGAACAATTGAAAGTGTTGAGGGTGATGTTTATTCTGTTTGAAGCTACATTTAAAGATACACAAGCTACATGTATCCTGTTAATGAGGTAAATAAGATACAGAACCTGGCTGGAATTCTTGGAGGAAGAATAGGTAAAGTGCCAACGATATATTGCGAATTCCATTGGGAGCTAAGAGCAAATCAAAAGGGATATGGAATGGTGTTTCGAAGAAATGTGGAAAAAAGTTAGCAAAATGGAAGAGTCAACATCTATCGACCGGGAGAGGATGAATGTGGTAAATAGTGTACTTGATGCCATGCCTACCTATATGATGTCTTTATTTCCTATCACTGCAAGTGTATTGAAAAGAATGGATGCACTAAGATTGAACTTCCTGTGGCAAGGTAACAGTGATTAAAGGAAATTCCATTTGGTCAAATGGGATATTCTAACAGCTAGCAAGAAGGAAGGGGGACTTGGAATTAGAAACTTGAGAACTCAGAACCAAGACTCAATGATGAAGTGGCTTATGGAGGTTTGCTACAGAAGAACATCACTATGGAAAGATGTAATCAAGGTAGAGTATGGGATGGAGGGAAAATGAACAACTAATTTTGTGAATAGCCCTTATAAGTTTGGTCTTTGGAAGTCCATCTGAAATCTATGTCCTAAGCTCATAAACAAATCCAGCTTCATAGTAGGGAATGAAATGAAAACATCTTTTTGGGAAGACATCTGGCTAGGGAAAAGATCAATGAAGCAGTTGTTTCCTAATATCTATAATTTGATTCAACAAGGAGAAATGTGGGAGAGGTACGGACAAACCAAGGATGGAACCCCATCTTCAGAAGACTATTAAATGACGGGGAGATTGGCAGGTTAGCAGAAGTCTTCAATACCCTGGAACAAATCAAAGGGACCTCTGCTACTGAAGACTGGATGAAGTGACAAGGAAATAAGCAACGCAAATTCTCTGTAAAGCCTGCTTATAAATAATTCAACATATCAAATAATTAGATTGGTTGTTACTTGTAATCCTCGGTAACTGATATGGAAAGCCAAAATTCCAAATAGACTTCCTATGTTGGCAAAAGAGGCAGTCTTGACACAGGACAATCTTATTAAGAGAGGATACCTATTATGCTCCAGATATTACTTATGTGGAGAGGAGGCAGAGACAATCAATCATCTCTTTTTGCTTTGTAAGAAGACAGATCAACTATGGAAGATATTTATCAATTTAAGGGGAATCAGGTGGGCTATGCCAAGGAGAATACCTGAATTTCTAGCATGTTGGAACATGTATGGTAATCTCTCCAGCCAGAAAGAGAGATGGGGATTGTCTCAACTTGTATTTGGTAGACAATTTGGAAAGAAACAAATCAGAGGTGCTTCGAAGATAAATGCAGTACTATACAAAAGCAGAAGATGAAGTGCCTAGTCCTTTTCTATTTTTGGCGTAAACAAGAGTACCTAGAAGATCTTCAATCTATTTTTGATGTTTTAGAATCCTTGTAAGAAAAAGGATTGGAATACTTCTTGTATACGACACTGTAATTATGGGTGACTGCACATGTTGTTTTGTGCACTGTGCAGTCTGTTTTATATATATACAACATATGTATATATATAACATATATATATATACAACATATGGTTGTTGCTTTTTCCCCGCATGGTGTATGTTTTGTTCCTAAAGACGATGAAACATCAGAGCAAAAGACCTTCATTTTTACTTAAAATATCATTACTGCATCGCAGCACCACCAGCGACCACCGAAGCGGCTCCGTCCTCCGTTCACCGGCGACTAGGTACGCAGATCTGTTCTCTCTATTCTTTGTTCCCTTCCCCCTTGCTATTCTTTATCTATCCCTCCACCCACCAACGGCGGCCAGGTTCTTCACATCACCGCCGGCGACTATCAACCCTCTAGGGTTCCAAACACACACTACCTCCGGCGAATAGATCTGGCTAGAAAGGAACTTCAGAGACCACCACCACCCAACAACGAACTCCGGCAACCTCTGGTGGTCTCCGGCGATGACGAAAATCAGGTTTTTGTGTTGTTCTCAAGCGCAAAACAGGTTCTCTCTCAGCCTTTACTGTATTTAAATTTCTGCACATCATTTACAGTAGAATTCTAGTTAGTACCAGTTTTTGTTGTGCGATTCTTGTTTGTGGTTCACCTGTTGGTTTATTCTGTCATTGCGTGCTAGTGTATTCAGTTTTAGTACTCATATTTCTATTCACATCTTGATTCTTGCTTGCTGGTTTTTATTCTGTTTTAGTACCCATATTTCTATTGGACTTTTTATTTCTCACGAAGAAGACCAGGTTCTTAGGGTTCTTAGGCTCAAAACAGAAACCCTAAAGTGGGTTTCGGGCAGGTTTACATAGTTAAACAAGTTTCCGGCTGTGAACAGTAACTTTCGGCGGTGAACAAGAATTTTCCGACAGAAGACAGACATTTGCACAGCTGTACAGTGATTTTTAGCAGCGAGCAGGTTAGATTCACCTGGTACCTCCAGGTGCCCGTATTCATTCTTTGTCCTTACCTTCGTAGTTAAATTTTGCCTGCTTTGTTGTATTGTATATTAACTTTACATTCTTGCCGTTACTAGTCTTCTCCTTAGCTATATCAGTTTTTCGTAGTGGCTAGACTTGCACCTAGATTCTTGTTAATTTGTGTTTGTAGCGTTGATTTGTGTATTTCGCATTGATTTCTGCTTGTTTTAGGATATATAACCGAGTAGTCTATAGCTGCTTTAGTGGCTTTGATGACTGATAGTAGACTAGGGTCATGTTCTCGGTTGGGGACGGGGGCGAGGGTTAGGGGGGTAAGCAGGGTAGGGGAGATGTTAGGCTGAGAATAAGGTCTTGGAACATTGAAACTTTAACAGAAAAGTCCATAGAGCTAGTTAAGATTTTTAAGAAGAGTGATTCATAGAGCATGTGTCCAGGAGACCAAATGGGTAGGAACTAAGGCGAAGGAGGTGGATGGGTATAAGTTATGGTTCTCGGGTAGGTCGGGGCATAGGAATGGGGTAGGAATTTTGGTAGACAGCGAGCTAAGGGGCCAAGTGGTAGAGGTTAGGAGGGTCAACGATAGGATGATGGTGATTAAGTTGGTAGTTGGAAGGTCCACTATGAACATTATTAATGCTTACGCGCCGCAGGCGGGCTTGGCCGAGGAGGAGAAGAGGCGCTTTTAGGAGGACCAGTTTGGATTCATGCCGGGACGTTCGACTACAAAAGTCATTCATCTTATTAGGAGGTTGGTGGAGTTGTGTATAGGGAGAGGAAGAGAAACTTACATATGGTTTTCATCGACCTCGAGAAGGCATATGATAAAGTCCCTAGAGAGGTTCTCTGGAGATGTTTGGAGGCTAAAGGTGTACTTGTGGCGTACACTAGGGTGATCAAGGATATGTATAATGGAGACAAGACTAGGGTACGGACAATGGGAGGAGACTCGAAGCACTTTCCTATGATAATTGGGCAACACCAAGGATCAGCTCTTAGCCCTTTCTTATCTGCCTTGGTAATGGATGGACTGACGCAACGAATCCAAAGGGAGGTGCCATGGTTTATGTTATTCGCAGATGACATAGTCCTGATTGATGAGACTCGCAGCGGGGTGAACGTTAAGCTGCAAGTTTGGAGATAGACTCTGGAGTCTAAAGAGTTCAGGCTGAGTAGGACCAAGACAGAATACTTGGAGTGCAAGTTCAGCAACGGGAGTAACCGTGAGATAGGAGTGGAGGTGAGGCTTGAGACTCATGTCATTCTGAAGAAAGAAAGCTTCAAGTACCTCGGGTAGATTATCCAAGGGAATGGACTCGATGACGATGTCACACATCGTATTGGAGCAGGGTGGATGAAATGGAAGCTTGCATCTGGAGTCTTGTGTGACAAAAAGGTGCCACCAAAACTGAAAGGCAAGTTTTATAGGGCGGTGGTTAGACCGACTATGTTGTATGGGGCGGAGTGTTGGCCAGTCAAGACGTCGCACACCCAAAGGATGAGAGTGACGGAGATGAGGATGCTAAGATGGATGTGTGGGCATACAAGGAGAGATAGGATTAGAAATGATGATATCCGGGGCCGAGTGGGAGTAGCCTCGGTGGAGGATAAGATGCGGGAAGTGTGGTTGAGATGGTTTGGACATGTGCGAGGGAGAGAAAAATGCTCCAGTGCGGAGGTGTGAGAGGTTGGCTATGGACGGGTTTAGGAGGGGTAGGGAGAGGTAATTAGACGAGATATGGAGCAGGCGCAACTTACTGAGGACATGACCTTAGATAGGGGGTTGTGGCGTAGTCTTACTTACGCCTACAAACGGGTAGCTGTAGTGTTATTATTGTAGATCCTCTTAGCATATCATAAGAATAGGCATAGTATTGCTTTATAGCCTTCTGTAGTTTTATTTCTATTGGTATGCGTTCGTTAATGTACTTGGTTTATCTCATTTATCTGTGTTTGTTACTGCTTCTTCTTTCTTCTTTTCTTTTCCTTTTTAGGATACGCTATTATGGCGTATTCGCGTTTGCTGTCAGTATTTTCATACTGCTTTAAATTTTTAAATTTAAATTTTTTTAAAAATTTTTGACCGGGGCTGACTATTTTTTTCTGCTTTGCTTGTCCTGAGCCGAGGGTCTCTCCGAAATAGCCGCTCTACCTATCAAGGTAGAGGTAAGGTCTGGGTACACTCTACCCTCCCCAGACCCCATGTTATGGGATGGCACTGGGTATGTTGTTGTTGTATATACAACATATGTTACCTTTTCAAAAAAAAAAAAACATGCATGTCTCAAAACTTCTCTACTCCTCCAATTGTTTTCTATTTTTCACCTAGTTTCTAAGTTCTCGAATTTAATTGTCAAGATGTGAACCAATGGACTTTTACTTTTGTGAATTTGGCTAAGAGAAGCGGAAGTATCATTTAACTTACATGAGGATTATAACATGATAGTAACCAAAAGGATTCAAGAATGCCATTAATGGATAAGGGCATAAGGCCGAACAGTAGAGAAGGAAAGGAAAGCTAAGGATGGAAATTCAAGATGATGGGAGCGGCATTGAACAGCAGGAAGTCCTCATATAGGAAGCCTCATTTAGGAAGCCACAAACCCATGCCATCTCCAACCCCGTGTATCAATATTTTACCAGAAAACTGACAACAATCGATAAGGAAAGGCTCGTGAAGGTTGATATCTCCATATTGCTTCAAGACGTAAAGATGAATAGAAAGAACAACACTTCTGCATCTGACCTAACCTGATGAATTTAGAGCGCTGCTCGTGGCTGGCATCTGATCCTGGCTTTGAAATGCCTTCAGGAATATAAGCTTCATAGATTGAATTTGCCGAAGCATTACCTCCAACCTCAACCATTGCATCAATTTCATCATCAGACCATTCATCCAATGTCACAGACAAAACCTGCAACATTTTAGTCATATTAAGGAGGGGAAAAGGACCAGAATTTGAATAAACAAGACAATATTGCCATTTCCCATGCCATGAAAAATGCACCACAAAAACATGGATCTACACTCTTGACAATTTCAGAAATGTAGTAGCATGACCTTTTAGAAGAAAACCCTTCCTAAGATGCATGTCCTTGTCTCCCTGCTATGCAGTAAGCTATAAGGAAACTGAGAAATTTAGTGCTTTATTGATCCTAGTCTCAAACTTAAAAACAAAAGCAATCTGGGGGTAACAGAATTTTTCAAGTCAATAACTCTCTGTACTTAAGAAATATTGAAACATGTACGGAATTGTTGTGGCAACGGATAATTATCTGGAGTCGGGTTGCCAGAAGACAAGTGCCAGGACGGAGCAAGACAGAAAACATGCCATGAAAAGGAGAATACTTGTTAAGTTATGCTGTAATGTTGGCAAAGTGATTTAAGAAATTAAAAAGTACAATGTGAGATAATTCGAATATTTCAACATCTATAATCAGATTTCGCAGGAAATTGTTGCTGGAAATCTGCCAATAACAGTAAATCATGGGTCAGACGGAAGATGACCAGACATTCATCACTCTTACTGCCACCCCGTTCTCTTTTTTTAATGAACAAGTTGCAAGCTACCAAATAAGTGTTGGTATCATAAAGGATAAAGGGAGAAAAATACTTTACCGTTTGACAGTGACGGGAAGCAAGCTCAATTTGGTTAAACTACAACAAACAGTTCTAACTTGGTGATGTTCTACCTTGGTAATGGTTATAGTAACAATGCCTATAGAATTTGGAACATCAGTGTGCAGTCAATTATGAAGACATTGGGGGAAAAATATATTAGGTTCTCTGTCTAGGAAAAGCAAATCCATAGAGCTAATTTGCATACATATCTCAAATAAGAAAAGCTTAGTTCTAGCTGTAAATCACGGACATAATCAACTCTGGAGAAAAGAAGAAAATACAGACAGCAAATGGCCCTGAAAAACTTACTTTTGAAATGTGAGTTCCAAGGCTTCTGTGCACACCACAGCATTTTAAGCAAATGAAAACGCCAATGTTTGTCGACCTGGGATTGATGAAAACAATGCAAGCACTATAAAATTAAGGGAGAGAAATGGAATAAGGAGAATGTTATTTTGAGATACTTGGAACAGAAATGGCCAGGAGGAGATCTTTGACCAGTAAAAGAAAATGACCTTTCACCTTGTCACTTATGCTCTTTTTCTTAAAAGTAGTTTTCCGAAACAAGAGGAGATAGAAGTCTAGAGCAACTGCACACAAGTTACTTAAATATCTTTTAAGGTTGAAGCAAAGACATCACTTTCCAAACCGTATCAACTAAACTTGATAAAAGGGTCAGGTGAACGAAGAAGTTGGACCGACCAGACCTGGTAAGAGGGGCATGGAACCAGCCCTAGCCCTTCTGTAGGGGGTTGGAACCGGCTTGGCCAAGTGAGGCCCAATGCAGTCCCTTCATTTTTTCAATCGGATGAGTCAAGTGAGGCCCTTTTTTTTTTGCTAAATTATTTACACTATTACCTAAAACTTAAAACTATAAAATACCCGCTACTTATTTATTTTTCCAAGACCAACTTACAGTTCTCTCTCAATATTCTCCTAACACTCCCTCAAGCTCTCATTTTCTTTATTTCTAACTTGTTCTTGGTGATTGAAACTTGCAATCAAAATTTTGACGCGTACATTTTTGTTTCAATTTTGGAAAATTGGTTGACATGTTCCATCTTGTCATAAATATTTACTTACTAACAACTTTTTAATCTTTATTTGCATATAGAATGACACCCCAACTTGGTTGTGACTTAGGCATAGTTGTTATTGTATAGACATCTTCATCACGTTCATCTTTTCAATTAACAAACACCTTCATACTATCAATTTGACACTGAGAAAGTTATGAATTTTATAAATACTCGTAAATGTATAGCCAAATAACCCCCCATCCCGACCCCCAACCCCAACCCCACCCATCCAAACCCAATAGTGAACCTGCAGAAGAAGAAATATAAAAATAATAGCAAATAACCCCCCACCCCCAAACCCTGCTAGTGCAAAATAATAGCAATTTGTAGTATAAAAATCTCAAAAGAATGCAACGTTTTAGTTAATATTGAAAACCACGAAAAGTTCAAGGTGAATTATACGGGAAACTTTTCACTTAATAAAACAGCGTGGTTGTGGAGGAACATGAATCATAGTTTTCCATTTAGATAAACAAAAATCAAACAAATGGAATAACCCTGGAAAAAATTCATCTGCATTTCATACATAAAGTACAATTGATCCTACGTAATGTAAGTATTTGGAAATAACAAACAGGTAGATTGTGGTGAAATGCATAATACAATGTTGTATATGCATTAAATTTTACTATAGGCTCAAATGTGGGCCTAACAAGTTAATTAGATGATTTACTCCCCCCCCCCCCCCCCCCCCCAACTACTGCTAAGTATGATGTTATAGATAATATTAAAGGTATCAATTGACAATACGTGAAATGTTAGGTCTAAATGCAAAGTAGCATTAACTTTTGCCGCATATCATTCAATATTCTGTCATGGTGAAAGGAAAAGTCGATCTAATATCTTGTACTTGTCACCATAGCTCTTTATGTAATAATATTCCAGTTGGATAAGAAGAAGCTTCTAATAGGAATAATTACAGTTTTAAAAATGAAGAGTTCACCACTGGAAGAACTTTTAATGGGTTTGTTTACTTGAAATTGGGTAAAACACTTAAAAGGAAGAAGTGAAGCATATGTAGAATTGACTCTGACGTGAAAACTGATATTAACCAATCGGAAGTTGAGAACTGATTGAAGAACGTGACATATAAGACACCCCTATTGTGGAAGAATTGAACTAATTCCTTACTGGTAGCTGCATATTCTAGCTTTAAGTACACATATACCAGTAATTTTAAATTTATATAGTAAATCATATTATTGTTTTTCCTGTTCCTGTTCCTGTTATTATCCAAAAAGTATCCACACTTCTTCAAATAGAAAGATAAGCAGGCATCAGGTGCTGAAACTTACGCCCATTTAGGGTCTGGAGAACCACAATCAGCACATACACGATTATCTTTTTGAAGCAAAAGGTCTTTCAATCTTCTCTTGCCTGTGAATTTGCAATTACCAGTCACACAAAAAGTAAAATATGAATCTTCTTTATTTGAAAGATGAATCCATTATAAAAAAAAAGTAAAAGATGAATCTAATTATTCAAAGAGTGAAAAGGTTGGAGGTATCTATAAAAGGACATGGTAGTAGCTTACAGTGACCAATGAAGAGCGAATTATCAAATTGTAGCAAAACATAGCAGTTAGTTGGAAGAGACAGAAGCATAGAACTATCTCAAACTGCACAAGAATCTGTCAATACACAACATGGACTATCTTTTATGGTACAAGGACGAGAAAAATTGTACTTCATAGTTAGAACTTATAACTCCAAATCCTCATTCATTTATCTCACAAAGGACTCCTGCCATCAATAGTGCAGCCATCAATGTTTGGCATGTGAAGTTGTAGAAACTATGGCCCAATAACCATCAAGCAAATGAAAAGGGTGCAGCTTATTTTTTCCTTTCTTATAAGCAGTTTTTACTTTGTAAATGACCAATGCCTTACTGGATCCCATAGACCTATTTACAAGGAATAGGTAGAGGAAAATTCAAGAATAGAAAGAAGTTTCAGCATGCACAATTAAATTTCGGAGTACTATGCCAGGTGTCTTTCATTATAGTCCACTCTCAAATAAATGAATCTGTAATTTCTCAATTAATGTATGAAGTAAACAGAAATACCCAAAGACAAGCATATACAATCCAGCCGTTAAAAATGGTCTAACACCAGTAGCGGATCCACTTTTCCAGACTGGGTTCAACTAAACCCTCTTCGTCGGAAAATTGTACTGGGTATACAGGTGAAAAATCTTCTTATGTGAATATATAAAAATTGTTGAATCTCTTAGACACGAGAGCTTTTCTTGAATCCCCTTGATGGAATTCCTGGCTCTACCACTGGTTTAACAATCAAAAGTTCAGTACATACATTGGGATCCACCTACATGGCTAACAAGTTATTGCTCTTTAGTGTAATCATTTCAACTTTCATGCTTCTTCTAAGATGGGTCGGATATCCTATCAAACAAACAATTAAAAGAAATTAATCAGCCAGCAATAAAGCCCCTCTTCCATGGCTTCTTTACTTCTATCATTTCTTTTTTCAGACTGCTTTAGTTCGCTTTTCTTTGGCGAGGGTCCATCGCAAAACAGCCTCTCTACCTCCAATAGTGTGGTAAGGTCTGCGTACACACTACCCTCCCCGGACCCCACTTGTGGGATTACACCGGGTATGTTGTTGTTGTTGTTGTAATAAGCCTCTCTAAAATATGACTGTAGAAGCTCCACCTACTGCTTCCAACTCCCTTACGAAGCAAGAGACCTTGACCTCTTTAACCCATGTTGAAAACAAAGGTCCCTTTGGTCTCAACAAAAGTGTTCTATGGACATAGCTTGCATTATTCTTCAACGTTCTCCTTCACAACTCAGTTGAATGACCAGGCCTTTGTAGCTCACCACCATAACCTTAAGAGATGAACAGATAGAACCAGAACTAAAGAGGAGGTGTTTGACTTCTAAAGAGTGTGCTCGAGATTCTCCTAGGAGCATCTTTATATTGCTATCAACCAATGAGAAAATCTGAGCATGTGCATAAATGTGAAGAACCACAGACACAATCTCCAGTAAAATCGAATCTTTCATTCTGCTACTAATTCCTAAGGGTTGTTTGTATTTCCTAATTTGCACTACTACAAAGACATGTTATGATGCCCTAGTAAAGGAATACAATATTATTTTGATTACACCATTTAGCTACATAAACAGCATGATAGCACTAATTCAACAGCCACTATTTCTGCATGTATCTGTAACTACAGTCAGCTACTTCCTATGAATGTTATCATCTCAGAAATTTGAGAAGTAATTATTTACACCTTTGTATCAAGGACTACAAACTTGCAGTTTCATTTATTAACCTTAGATGCTTCAATTTACAAAAAAGATCTCTTGGATGCAATTTCCAGATACATCATGAACAGCACATAAGGCACAATAAGATGGTTGCAGTGAAGTAACTAGTCTCATACAAAGCTAAAATTAGCACATAAGCACACGCTTGATAGTGCAGTGAGATCATACTTGAAGTTGGTCTTGTAAGTGCAGACGGGCGCTGGCTCATTGCTCTCTACTAAGCTGCTCTCCTTCAACTTGACCACCTTTTACAAGGAACCAACATATAATGAGTCAGTATTCACATATTTGCAATTATGGAAATCCTACAATCATATTGCATGAAAGAGAAATTAATAAACTGAATAAGAATCTCCTTTGTTGTTTTCGCTAGGTGTCTTTGGTATGGCTGTTTGGTTACCTGAAGTCATTTCCTATACAAATATCCCAACTCATATTACTCTGATGCCATTTAGACATTTTTGTCAACCTTCAGTACTCAGATATGTATAGAACCAATTTCGGGATTGGGCACATCATTAAGACACTATCCTTATACCTTATCATACACTTTGTAGGATTAACCAACTTTTATACCAACAAAACACTTAAAAATGATTTCCCAAAGTAAAATATGCATTTCCTGTGGTACTAAATGCATAATGTACATTGGAGAAATCAGGAAAAAGACTGTTTTTCTGTGAAAAAGCAAAACATCAAAGGCTGCTAGCAGAACGAGGTACAACTAGGAAAGACAAGTGTAAAAGTAAATCAAAAAGCAGTTCGAATTCCATTGTAATCGGACCGGAATCCGGGTCAGATAATACAAAGAATCAATAAATCCCAAAAATACAAAGAAAGATATAAGCATTACAAAAACATGTACCCAGATCATCAAATAGTGATTGCGTTGAAACATACATGAAATAAGCTGAAATGCATGAAAGATCGGAGCAGAGAGAGAAGAATCATCACCTAATTTGTGCCAAGAATATTGATTGATGATTCACACTTGGAATCTGAGATTATGCTTCTTCAATGGGGGGAAGATTGATATTGCCCAAGGAGAAAGAATAGGGAGAGAAATGCGAAGTTTTACATCTCATAAAGGTCAGTTATATGTTATACTACTATTATGTTACTCCTATAAATAAGTTTTACATCTTATGTTTTATGTTACTCCTATCCTATATACTGTATTAATTTGATTCCATGTAAACGTAACTATAACAAACTACCTCTGTTATACTAAATGTATTTACTTTACCCACAACGCGTGGGACTGAATACTTTCTGTTCAAGAATATGTTAAAAAATTTAATTCATTTTAGTACTATCATTTTTCTATTTCATATATTAAATAAGACAAGAACGATATTCAATCACCTTTCTATGATTGGATTAAGTCCATAAAAATTAGAATGTTTAAATTTAAAAAATCCAAATAAGAATTAATTATTTAAGTTCATGTATGTATTGTTGTGTACAATGGTGCAGGAAACGGAAATAAGTAACTGCTAAGTATTACAACAAACTGAAATTACAATAAACTTGAACAAGAAATTGAAACAGTTTTGATATGCTGAGTCGAGTGATTGCACTCTGTCTTTAAGACAAGATTGCCCCGTATGTATCTTTTCTACGTCCTGGACAATTGTCTCCCAAGATAAAACAGCAAATGAACAATTGAGCAAAGGAAACTCAAGTGCTACCTTGAAGAATTTTGAGTAATGAAATGATGCTATAAAGTTTGTAGGAAGAATCTGATTCGTTTCAGTTTTTTGTGTGTCTCAACAATTGTGCAAAAGCTCCTTTATATAGTTGAAGGAGAGGCTTATGCCCACATAATTGATGTTACTGACCAAGTAATGGCAATTATGGGATAGTAATTCACCAAAATAAATGGTGAATTGATGCCCAATTTTCTTGAAACTTCAGGGACCAAAACAATTTTGGATCCAAAAAGATAATATCAGAAGAAGCCACAGCCCACGGCGCATGGCCCACGACCCACGGCCCGAGACCCAAGATCGGACGGGACGGGCGGGCGGCGGCGGCGCGCGTGTAGGCTTATCCTCGAACCGAAGCACATCTAGGTCCTCCCTCCTTTAAACACATGGGATACCCCTTGGGGTCCCAAACCCCAAGCCAACTTTGAGACTTATTAACTAAACAAACCTTTCTTCCCCCACCGATGAGGGAGATTGCTCTTTACCACCTTTTTCCATGCTTCAAACACCTCACTTCGTGGACCAATATCTATTTCATTTCTCAACGAAATTTAACGATCCTTGGCCCTATGGTCATCTACTTACTTAGTAGATTATGCACGTGTAAAGAATCGAAGGTTCCAACATGCGGAACACTAGTGTTTAAGCCATTAAAGATGGTTGGACGCAACTCCCACCAAAGGCAAATTTCCAACAATCCCCTCTTGAAAGAGATTTTGGCGCACTCACATGGTGCATTTTCCTTTCCAGCAATATTTCAGCGGACCGATGTTGCATAAGGAGAGGTAGCTTCAGCTTTGAACCTTCCATAGTTAAATACCATCAGACTTACTTACTGCGCGGTGAATGTGATGTCTTGAACCGTAAGTGTTTAATGTAAGTCAAGTCAATAGTACCAACACAACAAATTCCCTTACTCTCTTCTTCGTAATGTTTTGTCCGTCGTGGCCGTGGACAACTTCTTGGATTCTTAAGTGCGTTCATTTGAGGTGGCCTGTCCTCGCACTTAAATAGGTGGTCTACTACAAGGTATCCTACTATACCCCACTTCACAAGTGTTAGGAACCATTAAAAGTTTCCCCAAACCTAACATCAACTGTTGAGGATCATTAAAGGTTTTGAAAACTTAACATTTACCCATACTGCAGATAACACTTAACGTCTATTGCGGGAACGGCTTTGGATTTGTTATATACATCAAACTACTTCTCACCTGTGCATATCGCTCCTGGTATACGGGTGCACCAAGATTTTTATCAAGCTTTTGATTTGTATCCATTGGTGACTTTATCGGTGAACTGTCAAACATCTCAAACTTTCTCAAAACATCTTCGATGTAGTGAGACTGATATAAGACCAGTCCGTCAGATGTCTTAGAGATTTTTATCCCTATGATGACATCTGCGAAACCCATATCCTTCATGTCGAAGCATTATTTCAACATGTTCTTAGTCTCTAGGATTACCCTAGGACTGCTTCCTGTGATCAACATGTCATCTACGTATAGGCATATCATGACGAATGAGTCAGAGTTACCTTTCGTGTAGACACATTTATCACACTCATTAATGGCGAAACCCTTCGATAGTAGAGTATTATCAATTTTTTCGTGCCATTGCTTCGGGGCTTGTTTCAGCCCGTACAGAGATTTGACAAGCCGACAGACTTTCTTCTCTTGCCCTTGAACCACATACCCCTCGGGTTGGTCCATACAAATTTCTTCTCCAAAATCACCATTTAGGAAGGCTGTCTTGACATCCATTTGATGTATCTCAAGGTCACGCAAAGCTGCGATCACAATGAATACCCATATGGATGTCATCCGAGATACCGGGGAGTACGTGTCAAAGTAGTCAAGACCTTCTTTCTGCTGATAGACCTTGACTACCAGCCTGGCCTTGTACTTGTCTATAGATCCATCTGCTTTATATTTCCGTTTGAGTATCCATTTACAACCCAACGATTTATTTTCTTGAGGAAGATCAACCAACTCACAAGTATGGTTATGCAGAATGGAGCCTATTTCACTCTCAATAGCTTCTTTCCAGAGTGGTGCTTCTGGAGTTGACAACGCTTTAGCAATTGTCCTTGGTTCATCATTAACCATATAAGCTACAAAGTCAGGACCGAAGGATTTATCCTTCTTGGCCATTTTACTTCACCTTAGTTCCATCTCTGGAGTCTCCAAGTTCTGAGAATCTGGAACACTAGATTCCGGATATTCAGCCACCTCGAGATCCGCTAGATCTGAACCATCTAGATCCGGGCTGTCAACGACTCCCGGTTCTTGAGAGCTTTGTTCATAACTTCGTTTGCGAGAGGTTATGTCTTTTTCCTTTCTAGGAAAGGTACCTTCAAAGAATTGAGCATTCATTGATTCCATGATTGTACCTTGGTGGATAATCTGGAATATCTGACTTATGCACTAAGAAGCGATAAGCACTACTGTTATTTTCATATCCGATGAATATGGAATCTACAGTCTTAGGCCCAATCTTGACCTGCTTTGGCTTGGGTACTTCAACCTTTGCCAAACAACCCCACACCTTAAAATATTTGTAGGTGGGTTTCTTTTCCTTCCATGATTCATATGGAGTTTTGTCCTTACCCTTATGTGGGACTCTGTTAAGAATCGTATTAGCGGTAAGGACGGCTTCTCCCCACATGTTTTGGGGAAGACCAAAATTGATGAGCAATGCATTCATCATTTCCTTCAATGTGCGGTTCTTACGTTCCGCCACACCGTTCGATTGAGGTGAGTATGGAGCCGTCGTTTGATGAACAATGCCTTCTTGGGCACAATATTCCTCAAATGGAGCTACGTATTCTCCCCCTCTATCGCTACGAATGGATTTAATCCACAGGCTTAGTTGGTTCTCAACTTCTGCTTTGTAACGTCGGAACGCTTCAAAGGCTTCATCCTTACTTTTTTCAACAAGTAAAGGTAACAATACCTTGTGCTATCATCAATGAACGTCACAAAGTACTTGTTCCCCCATCTAGTTTGTGCGAACTTCAAATCACATATATATGTGTGAATAAGTTCTAGAGGAGCGGTATTCCTTTCGACGGATCGAAAAGGAAGCTTGGTGAGTTTTGCCTCTACGCACACCTCACACTTATGTTGAGGGTTTATGTCGATAGACGGCAACAACTCCAACTTTACCAGCCTTTGGATAGACTTGTAGTTAACGTGTCCTAATCTATGATGCCATAAATTAGAAGACTCAAGAAAATAAGAAGAAGGTTCAACTTTATTACTTGGACGCATTACAGACATGGCATTCACTTTGAAGAGGCCTTCACAGACGAAGCCTCTCCCTACAAAAGTGCCATTCTTAGTGAGTACAAACTTATTGGATTCAAACACTAGCCTAAAATCAGCATTAACCAATAAAGGTCCTGAAATTAATTTTTTTCTAATCTCAGGGACATGCATCACTTCCTTCAGAGTGAGCTCCTTTCCGTAAGTCATCTTCAGGACCACCTTTCCTACCCCCATCACGTCAGAAGAAGCGTTGTTGCCCATGAACAGCTTCTTGTCGGTGACCGGTGTGTACGTGGAGAAGGCATCTCTATTGGAACAGATGTGTCTGGTAGCACCCGTGTCTACCCACCACTGCCTCAGATTCTCGACCAGGTTTGCTTCGAGCACCACTGCCGAGAACTCCTCAATCATGTCATCCAAGAGCGTGTCCTTGACGACGTTAGCATGCGCCTTGCCTCCTTGCCTTTAGCCTTGGCTTTCTGTTGTTGCTCAGTCTTGAGCTTGCAGCATTCCTTAATTTTATGACCAGGTTTCCCACAATTGTGACAGTTACCTCTGAACATCTCCGCTGCGTGGGCTTTGCCGTCTTTCTGGAACTTCCGCTTCTTGCTTGGGTTCCCTTTGGCCTCAGCCAGATTTACCTTTTCCTCAACAGGTTGTTTACCCCTAGGCAAGGCCTTCTTATTATCTTCCTGAATTTGGAGTTTGATAATAAGCTCTTCAAAGGTCATCTCCTTTGTCTTGAGTTTTAAGTAACTCATAAACTCATTCCACGAAGGAGGTAACTTTTCAATCAGCGATGCAACCAAAAACTGCTCATTTGGTTTCATTCCTTCCAAATCCAGGTGATGTAAAATCATTTGGAATTCCTGGACTTGGGACATCACTGTCTTACTATCCACCATTTGGAATTTTAGAAATTTCCAATGATGAACTTCTTAGTACCTGCATCTTGTGCGTTGTACTTCTTTTGCAATTTTTCCCACTGCTCTTTGGCAGTGACAACGGTGCAATAGATCGTGTAGAGAGGGTCTGCCAAGCAGTTCAGTATGTAATTCTTACACATGAAATCGCTATGATTCCATGCATCAAGAACCATCTTCATGCCATTAATGACATGGATACCAAGGCCCCCTTCACCCGTTTCAGAAGGCGAAGGGTCCATTTCATCTCTAGCTTGTGGAGGATCTTCCGTTAGAAACCGGGCCATGCCCATAACAGTTAAGTAGAACAACATCTTCTGTTGCCATCTCTTAAAGCTTGAGCCCATGAATTTCTCAGGGCGATCATGGTAGAATGCGGATGATGGAGCAGTAAAGGCAGCAGGCGTGTCTTGGGCAGCAGTGGGAAAGGCAGACGAGTTGTTGCCTTGGACAGTAGCGGCAGCAGCAGGGAAGGCAGAATTGCTGCCTTGATTGGCAGCAACAGCGGTAGCGGCATCAACAGTGTTTCCAGTCATGTTGCAGCAGTTACAGTAAGCAATATCTTGTCTTAAACTTGTTGTGTACAATGGTGTAGGAAACGGAAATAAGTAACTGCTAAGTATTACAACAAACTGAAATTACAATAAACTTGAATAAGAAACTGGAACAGTTTTGGTATGCTGAGTCGAGTGATTGCACTCTGTCTTTAAGACAAGATTGCCCCGTATGTATCCTTTCTACGTCCTGGACAATTGTCTCCCAAGATAAAACAGCAAATGAACAATTGAGCAAAGAAAACTCAAGTGCTACCTTGAAGAATTTTGAGTAATGAAATGATGCTAGAAAGTTTGTAGGAAGAATCTGATTCGTTTCAGTTTTTTGTGTGTCTCAACAATTGTGCAAAGGCTCCTTTATATAGTTGAATGAGAGGCTTACCAACTGCCCACATAATTTCTGTTACTGGCCAAGTAATGACAATTATGGGGATAGTAATTCACCAAAATAAATGGTAAATTGATGTGCAACGGATTTGCCTTTAGGGAGAGTAATTCAGCCAAAATAAATGGCTGAATTGAGTGCAAATTAAGGCTGGTTGACGTTCCAATAACCAACATAAAGTTATCTTCCCAATTTTGACTTACTTGAAACTTCAGGGACCAAATTGTAAATCTAAAGCAATTCTGGGTCCAAAAAGATAATATCAGAAGAAGACACAACCCACGACCCGCGACCCGACCGTACGGGACGGGCGGGCGGCGCGCGTGTGGGCTTATCCTCGAACCGAAGCACATCTAGGTCCTCCCTCCTTTAAATACATGGAATACCCCTTGGGGTCCCAAACCCCAAGCCAACTTTGAGACTTATTAACTAAACACGCCTTTCTTCCCCCACCGATGAGGGAGGATTGCTCTTTACCATCTTTTTCCATGCTTCAAACACCTCACTTCATGGACCAATATCTTTTTCATTTCTCAATGAAATTTGACGATCCTTGGCCCTACGTTCATCTACTTACTTGGTAGATTATGCACGTGTGAAGAACCGAAGGTTCCAACATGCGGAACACTAGTGTTTAAGCCATTAAAGATGGTTGGACGCAACTCCCGCCAAAGGCAAATTTCCAGCATGTATATTAGCCTTTCTTACCTTATTTGAATTTTATCTTTTCTTGAATGGAGAGCGAAGAGTTTATCATAATTGAATTTTATTTTTTCATAATTGTTTTTTCTTTCTATATTTGACTAATCCTATTTTGGATTAAAAGTTTTGGACTTTTATAGGTGAAGATCGTTCCTTATCACACAATAACATTCATATAGCTTATTTGTGAGAGTACAAGGGTAAATTTGACCCTTTTCCGTAAAAATAGTTTCTTTTAGTATACTCCTCTCTGGTCTAATATATCATCGTTCAAAGTTTACAATAATTAATTTTCTCATGACACTTTGTTATTTCGATCCTAACAAGCGGTAACAGAGTCAATGATTCAGCGATGTTTAAGATAGGTTCAAGATGGATCCAAATCAAGTTGCAGCCTATTTCACGATAATGAAGAGTTTGTTCGGAGTACTATATGCGGAGATAAATTTTCAATTGTATTTTCAACATTCCTGATGTTGGATCTTTTAAAAATAAAAATCATTTTAACTTATGTTTACTTTTAACGCATGTGTCTTATTTTGACTCGTGCTTACTTTTAATGCATGAAATCCCACTTTCCACCCTTGTTTACTTCTAACGCTTAGGCTCCAACTTTCAACCTATGCTTACTTTTTATGCATGGGTTTCAACTTTAAACTCGTGCTCATTTTAAACACACGGAGCTTCAATTTTTAATCTATACCTAATTTTAACCATGACAAGCAGTAATGATAAAGATTATATGAACAAGATGGATCAAGTTTTGTCTAGAAAATTCAAGCCAAAGTGGAGAACAATTAGGATTGCCCTAATTTTCTTTCCTTAGTTGATTTTCACCTTTTCTTGAAGGAAGGTGAAAGTTTACTATAATTAATTTTTACTTTTTTTAAAAGATAAATATAATTTTTTTGTATTTGACTAATCCAAACTTCTGTAAATTGAAGGTCAATCATTCTCATACTCAACACAATAGCGTCCATAATATAGTCATTAAAGTGTCTCATTTGGAAGGAGTTTATTCTCTCAATAATTTAAGTCTTACTTTTATATTAATTTTCTCATATATAAGCCAACTGGTCAACTCATATTAAACTATTACGCTTCTTTTAATATAATTCTCTTTGATTTGATTTTTCGTCGTTCAAAATTTACAATAATTATTTTTTATGTGACGCCTTGTTGTTTCGATCTGAATGTATATTTAAATTTGTGGTCCTCTCTAGTACGGTGATAGAGCAAACCTCGATGAGTATATTGAATCCTCAAGGAGGGTGAGCATAACAATCAATAGAGTAGTGATGGTTGAACTCAAAAGTAATTTCTTTCATCTCCAAATTTACACTTAGCAATCCCCATATTAAAATAAGAGGGGAATGTTAAAGGTCATATAAGGTGGGATCAGGAATTCAAGTTGAGACCTCTTTTGGGTTAAAGCCATTGAAGACAAAACTGTGGGTCCTAAAAATTAGGCTAGATCAGATAATCCCTCTCACAGCTGGTACTTCTCCCAGTACACCGTAACAATTTTGTTAAACGAAAAATCCTTTAAAAGTTAAATTGATGATAGTCAGTGGGAGTAATAAATGAAAATATAGTTAGATTTATTTCAAAAGGATTTAGCTGAATTAAGGATACAACGATGTTTGAGAGAGAAAAAAACGAAATGCGCTTGTTATTTTCAAATGAAGCTAGTTATTTGATATCCCAAGGATAAATCTCCATGTGAAAATTAACAATGCAGATTCATTTTCTTCAACACAAATATTGTACCAAATTAATTTGCTGCCACGTTTTCGCTTTCAATATGTCACTATATATTTAAATTCGACAACCAACACTCTACTCAATTTGAGCTAATCAAATACGTATAGAATTTTCACTTATATGTCCCTCACGTGCATCCTGGAAAATTCTCAAATTACAACCATTTCAATTATGAAATTCATGCATGAGAATAACATCATTTAAAACATTTCAATTTTATTATAAAAAGATTATACGTAAAAGTAAGCAATGTTTCATTCATGCATGCTATATGAGTAGTTATGCGTGCTGCTCAAAAGAATAACTTCGTCCAAGTAACTTCTATGACACGGAATGAAATAGTTAACCGAAACAAGTCTCAATGACTAAAAATTACTATTTCTCCACGAACATTGGAGTCTCACCAACGTAATGATATAAGATATGGAAATGTTGTGATTGTGTGGCTCATGCTGCTCAACAGTAGTTCCTGAAATCAAAAAGTGGAATGTCCAAACGGCTTAAGCTCTACATATATAGTATGTATCATAAACTGTTTTTTCCAAAAAATAGAACAAGAATTAAAATAAAATATGTGATAGACAAGACATTGATATAAGAAAAAAAATATATGTATCAATTCATGAATTTGACATTTGAAATGAAATAATAATGTAAAATACATTTTAAAGACATCTTTAAAGAAGTCATTCATCAGTTAAATGCAAGTTTTCCAAAACCATTTAAAATTCTACTTATCTTGTTAACTTATTCACAAGTCAACTGCATTGGTACGATTTGCTACTAACTTCATTCTTACATATCTTGTTAAATTATTCACAAGTCATGTTGGATTGCTATGACTTGGAAATATATTCTTTCGGTCTATCTTGTTAAATTGTTCACAAGTCATATTGTATGACTTGGTACTATTTTTATTCTACATATCTTGTTAAATATCAATAATTCATGTTGGATTGGTATGACTTGGTACTATATTCATTCAACCTATGTTACTAAATTATTCACAAATCATTTATTCTACATTTGTTCTTAAAATATTCACATGTCATGTTGGATTGATCTGACTTGGTACTATCTTCATTTGACCAATCTTGTTAAATTGTTCACAAGTTCGTATGACTTGGTACTATCTTCGTGTCATAGTCCAACCTTGGGGGGGGGGGGGTATGGCGGCACTCGGCACCCTAAGGTCCGAGCGTACCAATCATAGTACTTGAACCACACATAACGAGAACCACACATAACGAGACTTGGGCCGACAAGGCCTATAATCAATAACTGTAAAGTAATGTATAACAATGTCCTGCAAATAGAAGAGGCCTAACAACACACACACACACACATATATATATACTAAGGCCGACAGGGCCATTATAGATACGATGAACTATCTGAAAGGGGTCGAAAGGCTATATCAAACAACTAAATACATGACACTGGTATACAAGGCTCTAAACATAATATAGAGTGGAAACAAGTTGGTACAGGGCCCCGCCATACACATGATATATATATACAGCAAAACCAATACCTACCAACACTCTAGACAGCTCCAGAAGAAAGGAGTGTGACAACCGCAGTTGAATCAGATCACCTACTAGGGGGAGTGTCCGAACGTCTAATGTACCTGCGTTCATGGAATGCAGCGCCCTAGCAAGGGATAAAAGAATGCACTGAATATGTAAGACAGATAACGTAAGTAAAGACAATAACAAGTGCAATGAAGAGTAAAGAACCCACTGAACACCTCGGGAAGCCATAGAGGGCGTATGCAACACATGATATCACTAAAAACCATATATATATATATAGCCATACATTGGGGAAATGTCATCGTCATATCGTACCCAGCTATATATATATATATATATATATAATGCATGAATGACCTTAGAAGACCAATAGGCGCAGAGTGGGCTAACATAGGATCGTTAACCCCTATCTATCATTATGGACCTAGAAACATCAATCGTTATAATATAATCATGAAGCTCGGAATCAATCATACAACAAGAAGCGTTATAAAGTGTGGAAATTACTCTCAAGAAGGGACAAATAAGGTTCGTACAATATCTTACCAACAAGAATGGACATGTTTCTATACACAAGAATGGACATGTTGCTATACACAAGAATGGAATGTAAACACGGATCATTCATTCTTTCACGTTC
This sequence comes from Anisodus tanguticus, assembly GCA_034509755.1. Lineage (NCBI taxonomy): Eukaryota > Viridiplantae > Streptophyta > Magnoliopsida > Solanales > Solanaceae > Anisodus > Anisodus tanguticus. The sequence goes on along the minus strand of CM067548.1, from coordinate 13,938,863 downwards.
CTTATAGGATCATGCCAACAATAGAAGAAGAGGGGTAACCTTACATACCTTTTAGTTGACCAACCTTACTCCTATGCAGTCTCGCTCACTCTACAATTGTCAATCTAAGAAATAGAGATAAGTTGGATCAAAATCAAGTCGACGATTTCATGATTACTTTATTACGACATTTTATCGAACACCTAATGTGAGCAACTTCCATACGTTGTTTCATGGAAACACAAGCTACCCTCATATCTTCTTCAATAACCACAACAATACCAAGATTATAACTTCCATATTCTACAAGATCTAGCCTTGATTATCTCAAGAGTTCAATCAAATCAACCCAACAATCAACATGTCTCCATTTTAGAATTCTAACTCAATTCTCATGTGCTATCTTTAGAAATTGATCCACCTACACTAGGAGAAGGTTAAGAAAATTTAGGAGTAGCAAAAATTACCTTTAATCAGCCAATGATTCCTCTACACCAAGCCTCCTTCCAACTCCAAGAAATTCCAAGCTCAATCTAACCAACTAGAGAGGATCTTTTAGATGATCTAGTCTTCTTAAGGGAGAATTTACTTTACAAGCTTAAGTAATGGATCTTAGTTGATGTACAAACCCTTGGAGAGTGTTTGGGGGTCATTTAGAATGAGAGAGGGTCGAAAATGAAATAAAACAAATGAAGCTTCTAGATTAGCATTTATATAGCCTCTCCACCGCCTCCCTTCTGCGGGAGGATCTGCACCGCATATCACCATCTGTAGCCGCATTTCCCACCATAGATGGTGGCAGAGGGGTAGCGAATAGGTGACCTTGATCCACGACCTGATCCGCAAAGCAAAATGGGTTTTACGACGCGAAATATTTAGCGTATTGTCCTATCATCGTCAAACTTCATCGAGATATGTTTTATTTAATCCAATTGACTTCTAACCTTCTGTAAACCTTCTTAACACCCTTGCAAGTCATACAAACTCTCAGGAAGGATCTCAAGTCACTAGGGCTCAAGTTGGCTAATTATGCTCTTACATGCGTGCAAAACTATGCAGTGTAACATTCTTCCCCCCTTAAGAACGTTCGTCCTTGAATGTCGGAATATCATAGCCTTAAGACTTTAATTCTGGTTCCTATAAAAATTTTGGCAGAGTTTCGTTTGTAAAGAGGACTACCTCAATCTGTCATACAACCAGAAATATAGTTATCGCCTCACAGAGACACATAACATAATATACAATACAGCACTGGCCCCACACGACTACACATCCATTTGTAATATCATAAAGTATGTTATAACTCACCTCATCCAAGGAATCTTGATGTTTGAGTTGCACCTTCCATCTCTTGATCATGATCACTACCTAAATAGGATATACATTGGGTATGGTTATAGGCATGAAATATGGATAAAAGGAAACTAACGCACGATTATCGTTATAAACCACCGACTTCGAAAGATAAGGATACTTTCCTTCATGTCTTCTTCTGCCTCCCAAACCATCTCATCTACGTTATTATTTCTACATAGTACTTTGACAGAGGCCACTTCTTTAGTCCGCTGCTTCTAGACTTGCCGGTCTAGGATAGAAATAGGAACTTCTTCGTATGACAAATCTTTCATAATTTGAACATCCTCCATCGGGGTAATACATGAGGGATCCCTTACACATTTCTGAAACATTGACAAATGGAAGACCAGGTGTACAACCTCTAACTCTGGGGGGTAATTGCAATGCATACACTACCTGGCCAATTCTTCGAATGATCTTATAAGGTCTAACATATTGAGGGATAAGCTTGCCCTTTTTTCCAAACAGCATCACACCTTTCGTGGGTGATACTTCAGGAAGACCCAATCACTAATGGAAAATTCTATGTCTCAACGCGGAGTATCCGAATAGGATTTCTGTCGACTCTGAGCAGTCAATAGGCATTCCTAAATCAACTTCACCTTCTCTACTGCTTGATGAACCAAATCAGGACCCAATAACTAACTTTCGCCCATAAAAATCCTTATATGGAGCCATCTTAATGCTGGAATGGTAGTTGTTATTATAAGCGAACTTAATCAACGACAAATGATCATCCCAGCTACCTTTGAAATTTAATGTACAAGTTCATATCATATCTTCAAGCGTCTGAATGTTACGCTCTGTCTGACCGTCGGTCTGCGGATGGAAAGTTGTGTTATGGTTTACCTGAGTACCCAAACCTCTTTAAAATGATTTCCAGAAGTTAGCTGTGAATTGGTCACTCCTATTCGATATAATAGACACTGGAACTCTATGAAGACGAACTATCTCCTGAATATGTAGCCTAGCATAATCCTCAGATGTATAGGTAGTCTTTACTAGAAGAAAATGAGCTGATTTTGTAAAATGGTCTACAATTACCCACATTGAATCATATTTCTGTTGCGAATGAGGCAACCCTATAATGAAATTCATATTAATGACCTCCCATTTCTATGTCGGAAGTTATATATTCTGAATGAGTCCCCCAGGCTTCTAGTGTTCAATATTAACTAGCTGATAATTCAAACATTGCGCTACATACTCTATAACATTCTTTTTCAGATCATTCCACCAATAAAGTTCTTTGAGGTCATGGTACATCTTTGTCGACCCTAGACGAACAAAATACCGAGACTGATGCACTTCTGCCATAATACACTCTCTAAGTTTCTCAATATTAGGTACTCAAATATCCTCTATATATAGAGCTCTATCATTACCAAGTTCCAATATCCACTTCTTCTGTTGCGTAATCCGTTCTTTCATTCTACCAATTCAGGATCTTCAAACTGTCGTTCTTTTACTTCAGTTATCAATGACGATTCTGCTATATTTTTAAGAAGAACACCCCAATCACTTGAGTCAAGCAATCGAACACTCAAGATAGCCAACTAGTACAAATCTTTAGTTATAGACATCTTCTCTGCCGCAACATCACTCAAACTACCCATGGACTTCAGGCTTAAAGCATCGGTTACCACATTTTCCTTAACATAATGATATAGAATATCGATATCATAGTCTTTCATCAATTCAAGCCACCTTATTTGCTCCTTCTGATGGAAGATATATTGAAGGCCCTTGTGGTCAGTATAAATATCAACATGAACCCCATATAGATAATGCCGTCATATCTTCGGGGCAAACACTACTGCTACTAACTCAAAATCATGAGTTGGGTAGTTCTGCTCGTGCTTTCTCAACTGCCTTGAAGCATATGTGATAACCCTGCCATGCTACATCATAACACAGCCTAGGCCAACTTTGGATGCATCACAATACATAATATACCCCTCTATGCCTTCAAGAAGTGCTAAAACAGGTACTGACGTCAACTTACCTTTAACCTTCTGGAAACTCTGCTCATGCACTTTTGACCATTGAAACTTAGTTATCTTATGGGTCAGTTTTGTTAATGGAGTAGCAATAGAAGAGAAACTCTCTACAAATCTCCGATAAATATCAATTAAGCCCAAGAAACTCAAAACTTCTGTGGGAGTAGTAGGCCTTGGCCAATTCTTCACAGCTTCAATTTTTTGGCTATCGACCTTAATACCTTCATCAGAGACTATATGGCCAAGAAAGGCTACTGAATTCAACAAGAACTCACATTTTGAAAACTTGGAATATAACTTACGAACATTTGTAACATTGCTCGCAAATGATCAACATGCTCCACTTCTGACCGAGAATATACCAGAATATCATCGATGTATACAATTACAAAGATATCCAAGAACGGTTTGAACACCCGATTCATCAAGTCCATAAAAGTTGTTTGTGCATTAGTAAGCCCGAAAGACATTACAAAGAACTTATAATGGTCATATCTAGTTCTGAAAGCAGATTTCCGAATGTCCTTTTCTTTAACCCGTTACTAGTGATACCTGAATCTAAGATCAATCTTTGAAAAGTACTTAACGCCATGCAAGTAGTCAAACAAATCATCAATCCTTGGAAGAGGGTACTTATTCTCGATAGTAACCTTATTTAGATGACGATAATCGGTACACATTCTAAGCAATCCGTCCTTCTTACGAACAAATAATACAGGTGTACCCCACTGGAGGTACTAGGCTTAATAAAGCCTTTTTCCAGCAAACCCCTCAATTTTTCTTTCAATTCTTTCAACTCAGCAAGAGCCATTCTATAAGGATGAATAGATATTGTTTGAGTGCACGAAAGCACATCGATAGTGAAGTCAATGTCCCTTTCAAGGGGAATACTTAAAAGCTCGTCTGGGAATACATTTGGGAATTCATTAACCACATAGATAGACTAGAGATTTAGGGGATTCATTTCAGCATCACAGACCTAAACTAAATGATATATATAACCCTTTGAAATTATCTTCTACGCTTTAAGGTAGGAAATAAACATATCCTTAGGTGTTATGGGATTCCCCTTCCATTCTAGGACTAGTTCATTCGAAAAATGAAATCGAACAACTTTAGTTCGACAATCCACAGTAGAATAACGTGAGGCTAGCCAATCCATGCCCATAATCACGTCAAAATCTACCATTTCTAACTCTACCAGGCTTGCTAAAGTACGACGACCAGCAATGTCCACTATATAATTGCGATATACTCGTCTTGCAATTATAGAAATATTAACCGATGTAGATATTGCAAATGGTTCACTTAATAGTTTGGGTTCTTTATCAAACTTATTAGCAACGAACGGGGTGACATACGATAAAGTAGAACCAGTATCAATCAATGCATACACGTCTCAAAAGAAAATAGACAATATACTTATGATGACATCCAGGGATGACTCCTGATTACCTACTAGTTTATAGATAAGATTCTAATTAGCACCCGAACTGGATGCTCCACCCCTACCTCTGCCTCGACTGGCTGGTGGCTGCGAACCTTGCCTAGGAGGGCATACTGAAGATAAAAAAGTAGCTACTGACCTAGTCGTCTATTCATGCCACCCCCGCCCCTCGATAGACAATTCCTTATAATATGGTTTGGCTGCCCACAAGAATAACACAAATCTTATCCTGATGACATTGCCTGAAATGGGCTCTACTACACTAGTCATAATGAGGCAAAGACGGCCTCGCCTGACTATAGTCCCCTCTACACTATGAACCTAATACCCGGAAACTCTGATCATGTCTAGAATAAGTAGATTGATCCCCGTGTAGTCCTTGAAACCGTGGGGGTGAAATAGTTGCCGGATATACTAGATATCTAGAAGACTAAGGTCTGGGTCCACCTATGAACTCACTAAAATCACCCACAGATCAGGCCCTATTATGCTGACCTCGACCCTGCTCTCGTTCGACCCGTTGTTACCGCTTACGGTCTTTCAAATTTTAAGTGTACGCATGTATATGAGAGATGTCCATACCCGGATTCAGAGAAATTGTAGTACATTCATTCACCAGATGCTGTCCCAAACCATTAACAAATCGATAAACCCTATCACTCATCTCCACTTCTATAGTAGGAGCATATCTGGCCAAAGAGTTGAATTGCATATTGTATTCCCGTATACTTATATTGCCCTGCTCCAGATGTAAAAATCTATCTCTCCTAGCCCGTCGAAGCTCGACCGATAGAAAGTGTTATAAGAAGGCCACAAAAAAATATTTCCACCCTACTGATGGGGCACGAGGTCCCCTAGACTACTCTCATGTCTCGTACTATGTCACAACAACATCCCTCAATCTATAAGAAGCCAACTCTACTAACTTATTACCGGTGGCATGCATCACTCGCAAAGTCCGCTGCATCTAGTCCAAGAAATTTTATAGGTCCTTATTTGGATTTGACCCTGTAAATACTGGACGATCCAAATTAATGAAGCTCTAAAATCTTGTGCTAACATCTCTGTAAGAAGATCTAGGAACCTGACATTGGGTCTGACCGACCACTAGTCAAGTCAACAATTGAACCACACTACCCATATATAGATCTCGCTCAGGAAAAGTTGGTGAAGGAACTAGAGGCTCAACAACTCCCCTCAACAACTTAGGAGGTGGAGGGGTTCTGGAGGTCTGAGATAAGGCCTCATTCTGAGGCTCATGATATCCCATATTGGCGGGTGGAACCTGACTGGTACCTTCTCCTGCGTCAACATTCAATACCCTAACAGTCGTGTTACATCATGTATTTATATTTATTAAGTTGTGTCGTAAGTTATTGACATAAGCTCGAAGGACAAGAATATCTTTTAGATGATAAGTGTTTATACTATGTTTAGGAAGTCATAAGTAAGTGTCATGAAGGTTGGAGGTTAAACGAATTGAAGAGTATAAATTTCATCAATGTAAATGTAATACCCCGTATGTTCGGGCTATGGTCTGAACCGCTCGACGTGTGTAAGTAGATTTGAGTTCTGGAGAATGTTTGTCATATTCAAATATGTAGATTGAGAGCTCGGTGTATAAAAGGATGTGTTCCTGAAATAATTTAAAGATTTTAAAGTGTAACGACGATGATTAGAAATAATATTTAGTGTGTGACAAAAGATGCTATGGGCTAGTGCTATATCACATTACCGTGATAAAAAGTATTTGAATTGTGTTAAAAGTAATTATTATTTACATGAATTGAGATAAAAAAAATAATTAAGATTATCAGATAAATATTACGTGGACACCAATTTTATTCGCAGATAATAAGGCAAGATATGGAATTGCAAATATGCACGTGAAAATAGAAAAAATGCATTATGTTGTCATAATAAATTGATTAGTCATAGCACATGTTATGCATGAATGACAAGTGACAACTTATAAAGTGTCAAGGTGGACATTTATGCTTACTAATCATTAAACACATTGGACTCTCATCTCCATTTGGATGAATTTCTCTCAAGACAAATACAACATGCATATACACCAGCAAAGTGATTTACAACATTAAATTAAGATCTTACTTCTCATATTAGTTATATGGTTTTCCTTTACGAAACAAGTTATACAGTAGCAAATTCGCGACAGAAACGTTTCTATTTAAAGTGAATCGAAGGTTTCTTCATAGTGAAGTAAAGTGACGAGGAGTTGGAAAGAGGGTAGCCAAAGCATGACTCATCGTCTATGACCTTTTACGAGCTCGTACGATCAATTAAAATTAACGTGTATTAGATGGGCTCTTCGTTGTAATTATCGAAGGGTCGGTATCCAAGATATGTAATGGCTATCCCTTCCTTCATTTGGCATGACTCATTAGAAATGTACTCAACTAGGAAATTTATGAAAAGTAATTGGTGATAAGTACTCTACTCTTGTAATTGACATTTTTGCTACCTTGAAATTGAGAGGCGTATAGTTGAGTTGAGAATTTTGTGATTTGTAAGTCTATTCCTAAGTTCATTAGCATTTACTTGATTTGTTATGACAGAGTTATCATCAATAGTAAGTAAATCGGCTTGTAAGCATTGGGTCACACATTTGTTAGTCGTATAGTTGTCCGTGCGGGTAACATTAGTAGTGTTACTTCCTTAGTTGCATTACTTATAAACAATTGTATCATATGTTGTACCTTCGGAAGGGGAAAACTTTAGTTGGATGAGTTAACATACATAAATCTTAGTTGTGTTGAGCGATATGACCTATTGGCCCTTACGGCTTATTTGTCTGCCTTTGAGCTTATTTTCTAACCTTCGGGCTCACTTGCTAGACATTGAGGCTTATTTGACGGCTTCCGAGGCCTATTTGTTGTCCTTCCAAGGCCTATTTGTTGCTCTAAGCATAGCGTATTTCGAGACAGTAGAGTGCGGTAGATGTAACTTAAATCCGTTATGATACTTTAGTTGGTACAATTGATAAACGTTTCAGTAGAGTGTGACTTACAAGTAATTGACAGTCCTCATTACACTCATTATTACTTGTCTACTTGTTTCTACTCTAGGCTTTAGTATTTGTTATTGTGATTATCTAGCTTACATATTTAGTATATTATTTTGTACTTACGTCGACGTTGTACGTCATGCTGCAGGTCCATGTTCTCAGATGGGCCAATTTTCCAGTAAATATTCCTGTTGATTAGCAGAGTTTTGGTGAGCTCCACTTTCTTTTGGAGTAGTCAAGTCTAGACGCCGGTGATATAGTTGGACATGCTATTTGGGTAGGTCGAGGTTGTGTCCTGACCAAGTTATTTTGGTCAGATACTCTTAGACGCTTTTGTAGATGTATGTACACTTGTGGTCAGTAGGCGATGTTTATAAGTGTAGTGTTGTACAGTTAGGGCCTTGTAGGCCCATATGTCTATATATGTGTTTTGGGATCTTTATTTATAGGTAGTTGAGGATAGTAAGTTACGTGTATTATAGAGTATGTCATTCGCATAATTGTGGCACTAGGTGTAGTCCGCCCCACCAAGGTTGGGGTATGACAAAGTGGTTTCAGAGCATGTCTGTGTCTCAGGGAGTCTACAAAGTCGTGTCTAGTAGAGTCTTGTTTATAAGTGTGTCATGCACTATATTTATAAATGGGAAACCACGGGGTATTTAGGATTGGTTACATTTAATTCTTACTCCAAATAGAGCCGAATCATAAGAGTTTGAGTTTAATTTATATTTTGATATTTGTAGACAGAGCGATGCCTTTGACTAGAAAGGCTACAACTAGACAGAAGGTTAAGGGAGTTGCAGTAGAAGGTACTAGTGGGACACCCGCAGTTTAAGTGGGCCAGTATGAGGCCCAAGGCGGGTCCCCTTCTTAGGTATCACCTACTCTGCTAGCACTAGAGAAGTCAAGAGGAGCTTCAGTACCACCAATAGTGTCAGTTCCATCACCGTCTCTACGTTATCAGGATATATGTAGTGCGATACAGTTGTTGACACAATTGGTTGTCTCTCAGGCTCAGCGTTCTACTAGGGCACCGACTAGTGCTAGACCCTTTGAGGAACCGGGGAGTTCCAGAATTCGAGAGTTCTTTGGATTGAGTCCCCTAGAGTTTACAGGGTTGGATGAAGAGAAGGACCCTTAGGAGTTTATTGATCAACTTCATTGAATCATCAGAGTTATGCACACTTCCGAGATGGAATTTGTAGAGCTAGCAACGTTCAAGCTACGAGATATAGATATCTTATGGTATGAGGCATGAGAAAGGTCCAGGGGACCAGATACACCTCTTGCTATCTGGAGGATTTTTTAGACACCTTGTTAGATCATTACATTCCATTAGATATTTGAGAGGCTAGAGTTGACCAATTTCTGAACCTTAGACAACGAAATATGAGTGTCAGAGAGTACAATCTCTAGTTTGTGGTAGGCCTTGACCCGAACTTAGTTGATAATTGTACTATAACATCTTTGAGTGAGAAGATGGATATTTCTCGTATTCAGGCATTTGCTTATAATTTGGAAGAGCGTAGGTAGAGAAAGCAGATCGATCAGAATTAAGATATATAGCAACATAAGAGAGCCAGAATGAGTAGTGAGTACATGGAGACACAGAGTAATAGTGGGCCACAATCTTATAGGTAGGCTAAACTATCATAGAGTTCTATGTATAATCAGGGTTCTCAAGCACAGGTCAGATAGAGGCGTCTTAGCCACCTTATAGGCAGTGTGGTCGGTTGCACGCTGAGCCATGTCATATGTGTTTAGAGGGTTATTCTGGTGTGGGGACCATGGTCACATGATACGAGATTGCCCAAATCTTAATTGGGAGGACCGCGGTAAGGGCGGGGATGGAGCCTCAGGCTCAGGTGCTAGTCGAGAATAGACTGCAGGTGTGTCAATGGTTTCTGCATTAGACATTTATGTATTTGTAATCCTAGTAATTACTTGTTATATGTTATGTAGTTGTTGAGATCTTACCATTAGATATGGATTCCATAGGACCATTTGCGGTATTAGCGTATTTCATTAGATATAACCGATCTATGTAATTGCAAGGTCGGTAGGATATCATATAGGATTGATTATACCATTAGTCATCCCATGGAAATTCAAATCATGGCCTATAGAACATTACCTAAGGTGAATTGTGTTAGCTAGATCAAATGATCAATTGAATTGTAGTTGTCGATAAGTTAAATCATATACTGATATTGTGTATCTATGGATAAGTATGGTCATTAGGTAGGTTTAGGGAGTGTAGTTGATTATGCGAGGTGAAGAATTATTTAGGATATAGCCATAGGAAGAGGGGTTAGATCTAAGCACCCATATGTTGAGAGACCATTAGGATTCGCTTCTTTTCACATTCGAGGGTGAATATTTCTTAGGGAGGGGGAGTATGTTACATCCCGTATTTTCATATATTAAATTATATCGTAAGTTAGTCGACATAAGCTCGAAGGACAAGATTATCTTTTAGATATAAGTGTTTATTATATGTTTAGGAAGTCATAAGTGTCTTGAAGGTTGGAGGTTAAACGAATTGAAGAGTATAAATTTAATCAATGTAAATGAAATACCCCGTACTTGCGGGCTATGGTTTGAACCATTCGATGTGTGTAAGTAGATTTGAGTTCCGGAGAATGTTTGTCATATTCAAATATGCAGATTAATAGCTCGGTGTATAAAAGGATGAGGTCCTAAAATAATTTAAAGATCTTGAAGTGTGACGATGATGACTAAAAATAATATTTGGTGTGTGCCAAAAGATGCTACGGGCCAATGCTACATCACATGACCGTGATAAAAAGTATTTGAAGTGTGTTAAAAGTAATTATTATTAAGTGAATTGAGATAAAAAAATTAATTAAGATTATCCAATAAATATTACATGGATAATAATTTTATTCGTAGATAATAAGGCAAGATATGGAATTGCAAATATGCACGTGAAAATAGAATGACAAGTGACAACTTATGAAGTGTCAAGGTGGACATTTATGCTTACTAATCATTAAACATATTGGATTCTCATCTCAATTTGGATGAATTTCTCTCAAGACAAAGACAACATGCATATACACCAGCAGCGTGATTTACAACGTTAAATTAAGATCTTACTTCTCATATTAGTTATATGATTTTCCTTTACAAAAAAAGTTACACAATAGCAAGTTTGTGGCAGTAATATTTCCATTTAAAGCAGATCAAAGTTACTTCGTAGTGAAGTAAAGTGACGAGGAGTTTGAAAGAGGGTAGCCAAAGCATGACTCATTGTCTATGACATTTTACGAGCTCGTACGAGCAATTAAAATTAACGTGTGTTGGAGGATCTCTTCATTGTAATTAGAAAAGGGTTGGTATCCAAGGTATGTAATGGCTATCCCTTCCTTCATTTGGCATGACTCATTAGAAGTGTACTCGATTAGGAAATTTAAGAAAAGTAATTGGTGATAAGTACTCTACTCTTGTAATTAACATTCTTGCTACCTTAAAATTGAGAGGAGTATAGTTTAGTTGAGAATTTTGTGATTTGTAAGTCTATTCCTAAATTCATTAGCATTTACTTTGTCACACTCCAACCTTACGGGGTGTGGCCGGCACTTTGTGCCCTAGGGCTGAGCGTACCACCCATGATGTATGTGACGTACTCAACAATACATGGGCCAACAAGTGATCTAAAAGATGTAGTCACCTGCACTCAGAAAAGGCCCAACATACATATATATACAACAAGGACAACAAGACTTATGCAAACACATCAGACAACTGGAAGGGCCGACTAGGCCACAGAAGACTATTATGCACAAGACGACTATGTACAACCTCTAGAGAGTGTATCAAAAACATCTGGCCGGGATATGGCCTCACCATACCCAACTATGAATACATATACAACCACCATACTTCTCATTTCACTAAACAACTCCGGAGAAAAGGAGCATGACAACCTTCAGCTGAGACGAGTCACCTACTGCGAGGTATCATCCGTATCCTTATCTTTACATGTGGGAATGAAACACAACGCCCGATCAAGGGGTCACCAGTATGAAAAATATACTGAATATGTAAGGCTGAAACTATAAACCGATACAATACTGTGAATGAATCATAAAGCTGAAACTGTAATTGAGTGCAATAACATGTACTCTTTATGCCTCTGTGGGCAAGGAATATGCATACTTTGCTTAAATAATTTCTTTGTATACGTATGTAAGTATATATAAATGCCACATATCAAGCTACTTTGTCATCACTATACCGCTCTTTAGGGCTATCATCATAATCTTTCCAACTGCAGTAGTGTGCATATATAAGTGCCTACCCGAATGATTATAATGCGGCGTGGTGTCGTAAAATAAATAAATATATATATATATGTATGTATATATATATATATATATATATATTTGTATATAACTGCTCACCAGCATAGGTTTGGTGGTGTGGATAATATATTGTGACAGCAATGGCACTTATGGCCTCTTTGGAACTCAAAACCCTTTGACTTTACTTGGAATGACTCTTGGTCGATTCGACGATTAACTCTTAGGGACACTCCTTTTCAAAGGCTTAAGATACTTGAATGAACAACCAAATAACCATGAGAATAGGACACAATAATAATAAGAGAATTACTCCAGATAAGGGATGATCGAAGTATGAACAAAGTGATTCTTTTGACGTTTCTTTTTGAAAACAATACACTTTGGATTTCATGCTTTTAAAAGAAAGAGATAGCCTTACATATCTGTATTTCTTCACTACCAACACTTTGCGAACTCCCGAGAGTGTTACGAATGATTATCTATATAATATAGATGATTCGAGTCAAGACGGAATCCATAGATCAAGAATTGACTCACTACGACATTTTGTCGATCACCTAGAAGGCATGTTTTCATATTATGGTGTCCAAGGTTATCAATCATGCTATTACCTCATTTTCAACACAACATCAACAAAAATCAAAACAACACAATTAATAACAACAAGATTATCATTCATACTACATAATCTCTAACACTACATCCTTCAACTTTTAGATATGATCATCTCAAAGCTTACTTTGGAACAATCCAAGAACCATAGCAATTCTTTTATGGAGTTTTCACTTAACTATCACAAGTTACCTTCATCAATAACTTTGACTGAGTTATAAGAAGATAAAGATCATTAAGAACATCAAGAACTTACCTAAAACCATTCAAGAGAACTTGCACCATGAGCTATTATCCAAGTACAAGAAGATTCTCCACTGCCCTTTGCCTTAAGGAGATTTTAAAGCTTCCATGGATCATCCATGGATAATTTCCCTTCAAACTTGGTATGTAATAGACCCTGGATGATGTAGGAACCTTTGGGGAATGTTTGAGAGTGTTTAGCATCGAAAATGAAATAAAGACAAGAAGCCACCGATTTTTGGCTTAAATAGTACTCCTCATCGCCTCCCATGTGCGGGTCGATATGCGATGCAGATGGTGGTCTACGGCCACATCTCTCACTTCATATGGTGGTAGAAAGGTGGATGAGGGGTATCCTTAATCCCCTACCCCATCAGTGAGGCAGAACGACTTTTGTGGGGCGGAATATTTAGCGTATCGTTTATTTTTTGTCAAACTTTGTTGAGATGTGTTTCCTTTAATTCAATTGACTTACAACCTTTCATATACCTTCACCACAGTCATATACATCATGCGTAACCTTCGGAGAGGGGCTCAATTTGCGGGAGCTCAAATCAACTAACTATACATTCGATCACACGCAAAATCGCGGGGTGTAATATCCTCCTCCCTTAAGAAAATTCAACCTCGAATGTTAAGGAACATACCTGAAATTTTTAACTCTTAGGTTTTTAGTAGAATTTCGATAGAGTTTCCTCTAATAGTAGGACTAACCCAAAACCTGTCAAGCAGCCAGAACCAACATAGGGCCATCCAAAGCAATATAATATTATACCGGCCTCACACGACCGTCGATCTATCAAGGTAATCAAAAGGGTAAGCCACAACATACCTCGACTATCCAATCTCAGCGTTTGATTTGCGTCCATCACATCCATGCTATTTTCATCATCTATATAGGTGCACAAGACAAGTCCGTTGCAATAGAGTATGAATAATGGAATCATAGCACACTGACATCACGTAAACCTGATGTCCAAATTATGCGAGAATATCTAGATATCATGCTCTTCTCAGCCTCTCATGTCATCTTGTTTATGCTATTGTTTCTCCACAATACATTAATGAATGCTACCTCATAAGTCCAAAACTTCTGAACTTAGTGCTAAAGGGCATTAATTGAGACCTCTTCATAGGACATGTCTTTAGTAATCCAAAATTTCTCGATAGGCAATATACGAGAGAAACTTTCTATATACCTCAGTAATATCATTTCGTGAAAATTGAATGAGCTTTCACTGATTTCGAAGAAAATCTTAAGCTCATAGATCACTTGGTTAGATCTCTGAGTGATGTTATATAGTCTACTGAACCCGCATGTACACTTGCTTTTCTGGTCGAATCTTATCATGCCTTTTATAGGCAAAACCTTATAAAAAATCAACCAACCATTAATGATGTTTGTAAGCTTTTGGTATCGCACATCAACAGGTGATTCTTGGCAATCCTGAATGATCACCTTAACTTCTTAAGGAAGTTTACTTCTTCCATAACCTTGGAGACTAACGGTACCAACACAGGTTGAAATAATTCTTATTTTCTTATGGCAAGGCAATTGATCGACGACCTATACTCCCAACCATACCAGGAATTATAAGAATCTATATTGATGGTAATATAATAACCGCCATAATATGCATCTCATAGCAGGATAGATGGTCATCTCATTCTTCTTATAGGTCCAGCATACCTTCATGTATCGTACCTTCAAGCATCTAAAATGTGTGCTCGACTCGACCGCCTATTTGGGAGCGAACTACAAGGGTCTTCTCTACATACCTAAACTTTCCTTGGGGAATCTTTGAATTGTATTGCACTGAGCCCCCCTCCCCTACTTGGGATTCTAGGTGTTTAAATGTCCCAAAATCTTACGACCTGTTGTTAATGGACAACTAGCATAATCCTTAGCAGCATGAATAACTTTGTTCTGGTAAAAACGGGGTCAATTATGTTATTTTGTTGACTATCAACTGTTGAGAGCGATAATTTTGATAAGAACATGTATGAATCCTTACTGATCTTTATCTTTAACCCACGCTATCCTTCCTAGGTGGAAATCTGTATTTTGTATCCTAGCTTTTTCTGGGCCTCTGATGCTCTGTCTTTCCATGCTTGACCATTGGGGTGCTATGTCAAAACTCGACGATGCTCTGCTTCTTGTTACCACATCAATTATTTACTTTAATATTGCAGTATACTTTCATCAAATCCGGGCAAATAAAATAGCGGGAACATGACATTTCCACTCCGATCTTGTTTCATAACCTAACTAAACTTGGGACACCGTGTTGATTTGGTAATTTGAGAACTCTGTCTCGCTCTAACTCTGCCATTGTCTATGTTACCGCGTAACCTTGTCTTCCGGTAGTATCAACTTCCAACTCCATTCTTGCTATCCATCTAGGTGATACTAGTATCCCTTGCGTACGACTCTGTTATCACCGAAGCCCTAAAATTTGATCCTTAAACTTGCTATCTGTTAAATCTTCTTGGCTAGCCGCTCATTTCCGGTCCTCTAGATAGGCTAATTTATTTATAGATCTCATCTTTTGACTGCGCTGAAAGCTATCCTTATGTTCCACAAAATGTTCTCCCTGAAAGGCAATAAGAGCGAATTTTTATACGATCATCTTCCACTTCATCCCTTAAAAGAGGGACAACACTGAGTTCTATTTAACACATTCATTGTTGATTTACTACCATGTTCAGATTCTTGATCGGTCAGCTGGAACAATACTATGCTCTTTTCTTTCCACCATATTCGTGGGATACTCACTTGCTGAAGTTTAACTTCTGAGACTCTCTCTCATAAGGAGGATCACACTTATTAACATTATACGAGTCTGCCTTTTCTTACTTACTTTATTTTTCACTTCCCAGAACCATTATTCTCTTTAAGAGGGCTCATAAGCCTTTATACCATTTTGACCCCCCCGAGAGGGTGTTGCTATTTATTAGTAAGAGAAACTCATCTCAACTTTTATATTGAAGGTCCTTGTGGTTATTCTCCTAACGTGGGCTCACTGTTGCCGATCCTAAGTCATGGGCTTAGCTTTCTCATCCGGTCTTTAGGTGTAAACAACCTCATCTTCTTGTTTCTTCTAAGTAGGCACTTTGTAGTGCATCAACTGATCTCTACGTTTACCCTTCAGAGGTTCTTTATATGTCTGGTTTCACGCTCCACTCAGGGATCAAATCTTGGTCCTTGTTCCACCATCACCATTACCGGTGAGTCGTGTCTATCTGTATGCAAATTAAATCCTTCTCTTTCTCTTAGTATATATCTACCAACGATATGCTTTTAGCCATTTTGTAATCATGTATTCCTGCAGGATCTTAGATACCTCTAATATCTTACCATTTATCCTTCATATCATTACATCTCCTTTTGTTCACCATGTGCATAATTTTTAACCGTTGGTCTTCATTTCCAGGCTCCATAGCCCCTCAGTTTGATCGCCTTATGCCAGTCTTTCTTACTATTACTTCCTGCTCGAAATACTTCTCGAGAATTGTTGTTGCTTGCTTGCGATATTAAAGCCTCAAGTGCCAAGATCACTCCTTAATATAAATATAGCATAGTCGGATAGTTTATCTGGTTGTTCAGCTCATCTTCTTCTAGGGTTCGCATACATTCTTTCTCGATGAAAATCGACTTATCCTCTTATTCGTAAATTCAGAGTACTCCTCTCGAGCCTACGTATGCTTTTATCTCTAATTACTCTCCATGCTTTCCTTTTTAAATAACATACGTCTAATGGTAGTTGTCGTTGTTTTAACCTTTCTAAATGGGAGTACACTACTATTTCTTTCTTAATTAATACGTACATATCCTTTGACATTCATATCATATCCACAAAATCTGGGTAACCAACCTTGGTCATCGCAAAACCTTTTTTTTTATAATCCTTTGTATTTGCTTACTAATTATCGTACGAGTCTGTGTCAGTTCTCTTTCATACCATCTCCCATGGGTTAATCCCATATACCCGGGATTTCCTTTTTAAGATACCAGGTCATTAGATCGACGTTTATCATAATCTATAATCCTTTAACGACTCACAACTTACCTTAAAGCAATATCCCTTAACAGGGTCACTAAATCGTTCGCATAAGGTATTACACATTCATGACTAACATACTTAATTCTAGTAACAAAGACGTTAACCTTGGAGGGGGAGGTTCATTCCTTTACTGCCTACTTGCTTATCTTTCCACTCTGCGATATCTCTTATCATATCATTTCGAGAGTCTGACTCTTATTCCATTTTATCTGAAGGATCAACTCAACATTATGGTTTCTCGATTTAATGGATAACTCATCTTGATGGCCTATCATGTCGATTTCTGGCTTAATCAAATCTCATAATAGATACTTTGACTCATAACACCTTCCTCTTGACGTCCCAACTACTACCGCTTTCATTGCTTTCTATATCTATTAGCCACGACTTATCATTTTACCATACTTTATCTCATGACTTTCAGTCATTTCTTACATCCATCCCAATGTTTCATTTACCTTTGCATTATATCTTATGTCCAACTCCCTCTTCCTCTCTATTTCTGACATGAGTCACACTGAGGAAAACATTTACCTCTTATACAAAGGATTCCATACTTGGTCCCCTAGATCTTTAAAGTCTTGCAAGGTAATATCTATCTAACGACTTCCAGGCACATCATGTACATATTCTCAAAAAGAGGGTTATCGCTGCCTAAGCATACTATTTTTTGGTACTGTCCATGTTGAGGATCGATTTAAATCCTTACTAAGTCCTGAGGCCCCACTTCTTTGAAAAACTACGTCCAGTGACGTCAGTAAATCAATAGCAGAAATGGATACTCGTCACTGTGATTCTATCACCGCTGAAGATGGGATAGCAAGGCTTTCATAACTCTATCTGACTTCTGACCTCATTACAATCTTCTATATCTCAGACTTTCAGTGCTTCCTCCACTTTAGTCTTTCTAAATTTCTAAGATGAATACTTCACCCTTTCATAGTTTCGTCACTTTCTCAGTATACAGGAGAGGCATTCGATCACACTCTGGAATTTCAATATAATACTTGCACCTCTGGCGTATTAACAATCTCCTCAGAATCTTTCAGTGGGTGGCTATGAATACGAGTTAACCAAGGTCTTTCTGGTTAATGTCAGAACTGAAACTTTGTAAAGCACGAGGTAGACTCAATTCTTACAACTTTGATCTATTGCACAATCTGTGAGATGAAAGAACATAAACCATCACTAAATGCCTGACACACTCTCACTTATAAGTGTGATGCACAACACACCCATAACTAAGACTCTGCTAGACACGGCTTGTAAACTCCCTAGGACTAACCTGCTCTGATGCCAAGTTTGTCACACCCTAAACTGGGGGTGTGGATGACATCCAGTGCCTGAACGGCCCGAGTGTACCACCTGAATATTATAACCTGAGCATACAATGATATGGGCCGCCAAGACCTCAAATTGATCAACACACGGGAAAACTGATTGTGACAATCTGATAAAATGACAACAAGGCAAATGTGCATATACAGTAAGGCCGATAGGGCCACAACAAGGCAACTATACATACAACCCAATCTATAAGCTTCTAAGAAAAATATAAATGTAATTTGGTCGGGACAGGGCCCCAACCTACCCATAACCTGCATCTGTACCAAAACTAAGCTTATGACTTTGACTCAGTAGCTTCAGGTGGAGCAAAGCTTACCACTCAATTCGCAAAACTCAACCAGCTCCTACTAGGGAGGTGTATATACAACTCTACCTGAATCTACAACATGAAATGTAGCGCCCCGGCCAACGGGACGTCAGTACAAATGAAATGTACTGGTATGTAAATTATAAAAAGTAGTATGAAAACATAAGTTGTAAAGTAGGGAAAAGAAAGGCAACCTGGTACTCTGATAACCTGTATGTCACTTAGGGCGAACAATGAACTCTGAAACTATACTGAACTCCTTTTCGGAGACTAACAATACTTGGATGAACAACCAACCAACCATGAGAATGGAACACAATAATAATAAGAGAACTACTCCCGACAAGGGATGATCGAAATATGAACAAAGTGATTCTTTTGACGTTTCTTTTTGAAAATGATAAATACTTTAGATTTCATGCTTTTGAAAGAAGGTGATAGCCTTACATACCTGCATTGCTTCACTACCAATGCCTTGCTTCACTCTCAAGAGATTTATGAACTATTATCTACATAATATAGATGATTCGAGTCAAGACAGAATCTATAGATCAAGAATCGATGCACTACGACATTTCGTTGATCACCTAGAAGGCATGTTCTCATGTTATGGTGTCCAAGGTTATCAATCGTGCTATGACTTTATTTTTAACACAACATCAATAACAATCACAATAACATAATTAACAACAAGATTATTGCTCATACTCCATAATCTCTAACACTACATCCTTCAACTTTTAGTTATGATCATCTCAAAGCTTACTTAGGAACAATCCAAGAACCATAGCAATTCTTTCATGGTGTTTTGGCTTAACCTTCACAAGTTTCCTTTATGAATAACTTCGAATATGTTATGAGAAGCTAAAGATCATTAAGAACATCAAGATCTTACCTTACACCAGCCAAAAGAACTTGCATTATGAGCTATTCTCCAAGGTCAAGAAGATTCTCCACTTCCCTTTGCCATTAAGGAGATTTCTAATCTTTCATGGATCATCCATGGAGTAATTGGTAAAGTTGCTGCCATGTGACCAAGAGGGCATGGGTTCAAGCCGTGGAAACATCCTCTTGCAGATATATGAGGTAAGGTTGCGTACAATAGGCCCTTGTAGTCCGGCCTTTCACCGGACCCCGCACATAGCGGGAGCTTAGTACACCGGTCTGCCCTTTTTTCATGCATCTTCCATGGATAATTTCCTTTAAATCTTGGTTTGGAATGGACCCTAGATGATGTAGGAACCTTTGGGGAATGTTTGAGAGTGTTTAGGGTCTAAAATGAAATGAAGACAAGAAACCACCGATTTTTTGGCTTAAATAGTACTCCCCACCACATCCCATGTGTGGGTGGATATGCAATGCAGATGGTGGTCTGCGGCCGCATCTCCCACTGCATATGGTGGAAGAACGGTGGCTGAGGGGTAGCCTTAATCCGCTGCCCTATCCACGAGGTAGAAATGCTTTCATGGGGTAAAACGTTTAACGTATCGTTTAATTTTTGTCAAACGTTGTCGAGATGTGTTTTCTTTAATCCAATTGACTTCCAACCTTCCATATACCTCCACCACACTCATATACGTCATGCGTAACCTTCGGAGAGGGGCTCAGTTTGCCGGAGCTCAAATCAACTAACTATACATTCGATCATACGCAAAATTGTGGGATGTAACAATAACACCTATCATTGGGTTCACAACCTTAGTATTAAGTTTAGCTACTCATAGTATTGATGACAAAGCAAAGAAATAAAGTATTCATTGAAACTTACAATTAGATAAAGAAGATTAAAGTATGGAATCTTGTTCTTGAAACCTTAAAACTATTCTTAGTACTCACTACTATCGAGACAAGTCTTAAAATAGATATCGATGATCCACAAATTACTAAAAAATATTTATACAAGTCCAAAAATTCAGAATTAAAATCTGACAAAACTGCCCCGACGCCACAAGGTATGGATCGTAGAAATAAGAATGGTCCTTATAAACTTATACGCTCTACTTCGACGCCCAATTTGTACGGTCTGTACAAATAAGTATGGTCTGTACAATTCCTATTTCTCTTGTTCTTTAGTCAAGTAGCCATAAATGTACGGTGGGAAGTACGGTCCATACAAATCCACCATCATTATCTTTCTCAGATTTCCAACATTCTGCCTCAGCGTCACTCGTATGATTTAATTGTACGGTGATTACAACTCTGAATCAGTGGAACTTTGGTAAAATTTCCTTATTCTTTCCTTTTTGTTGTCATTTACCAGAAACATAACCAGAACACATCAAAACGGCATAAACTTGCTTAAAAACAAGTAACACTTATCGTCAAAAGGCATCAAATGTGTCGTAATTTTACGGCACATCAACACCCCCAACTTAAAGTCTTTGCTTGTCCTCAAGAAACTAACACAACAAATTATACTAACACAGATGCCTAAGATATTAAAAAGTAAGAATGTCTACAATAGTTTTGGCTAGTAACTACCTGCACATACTTCGTACACATGTGACTCCCCTCACATCCTCACTATTACACAAGATGTATGACTCAAAATTATTGTAACTCATGATGAAGCTTCAATCAATGACACAAAGTTATTACAGAAACCATTATGCATATGAATCCCAACGTCTGAAAAGTCAATCAATTTCAAAAATTTACCAACCCTTAAGCCCTCACATAGACCAAAGAATGTCCCAACAGACATTTATACAACTACACTGGACAAGGGACTATAAATAAGAGAAACACTCACACTCACAAAGAAGTTCTCAAACTACACATGCAAATACCATATGCTTATCCTTATTTTCAATGTCTTCAACTTTGGACAATTCGACTGTGATCACATTAGAACTTTTTCTAGCTTGTAATGTAGGATTAGGGACTGGTAGGATATATATTTGGATATTAGTGTATTACCCTCCTTGAACACTACACTTCATTCACCTTTTATGACCTTTATTTCCTCTTTTTTGATCTTGCTACCTCGGTGTGGGTTATTTGCTACTTTATTTCTATCTCTTTTTGTGCTACATTTTCAGCATTTTTCTTTTCTTTTCTTTTAAATTTTTTTCTCTAATTATTTACAACAACCACACCGTTTCATGTACTAGGTAACTCGCATTCACTCCCAAACTTTAGGCTTAAGCCTCATTTTCCCCATATTTCACACAATACCCCGAACTTAGGCTTTTAGCCTCTTCTTTCAACATTATGAAGTGTCAAGGAGGGAATGGGTGCAAAAATAGGGATATTTCGAACAAAGGATAAAGGCTCGTTAGTGGCTAGTCAAAGAATAGGCTTAAAGGCTCAAAATGGGAAACTAGAGATACTTTATGTACACGGGTTAAACTTATGAAAGGCAAAAGGATTCAGAATCATACAAACAAGGCCTAAGATCGTTTCAACAGCTCACCTATCCTTAGAAACAAAACATGACTAACCATGCAAGTTCTAGATTGCATATATAGCAGGCGAACACATACTAGCAACTCACACACACTAGCATAAGGATTGATCTACTAACTCGATTTGACTTCTCCGTTAAGCATTCAACACACAAGGTAACACAATACTCTTAATGCCATAAAAAGAATCATGCATGTCAATTAAGCAACACATTTCGAGTACACAACATAAAAATTATGAGGGGACTATTTCAATTTCAAAATATTGTATATGCCATAGGTTACTCAAACCACCACTACATAAGTCATAATTACATTATTCTATCTAAACACGATCTGAACATACCAGGTTCAATAGAAATAAAACCCCTCGAAAAAGAATCATGGCAAAGAAAAGTCGAGGGGGTCCTAGACATATATATAAAACAAGACACAATACAAATCAAGTAGCCCCACTCCAACCAAAAGGTCATGCATTGTCCCCAATGCATCAAAATAAGTGCAAGAGGGTAAGAACAACCTGAGGTTCCCTAGGCGTGCTGCTCATATAGAGACTATGCATCCTCCAAGGTATCATCCACAACATCAGCAATAGTAAACTCTAGAACTAGCAGGGGTAACGAGTTAGACAAGGTCACTCCGGTTGGTACACGGTTGGACGAGGCACCCACAACCTTGCTGGTGAATGGTGGGGGTGACTATAAAATATGGACTTCTGCAAGGCTATTTATATAACTGCTCCTCCTCTCGGTGCAACCTAGTCCTGGTTGTCTCTAATATCTCATTACCCGAAGGATCTACTGCATCTCATTTCCTCTTGCCTTTAGGATCTGTGGGAGAATCATCATCATCTATCAAGTTCTTGACATGTATCAATGATACTATGTCCTTTTGTGTTGTAGGAGTGTAATCCTCCAAAATAATCTGATCTCGGTCCTGCATTGCCTGAACGGCAACCCTCAACTATCACAACTCCTCCTTAAGTGACCCCACATCGCTACTCGGGTTGGATCTCTCGAGTGCGACTAGCCTAATCACAAAATCATCTAGTCTGGCGTGTAGCACCTCATGAAACTGCTTTGTAGATATCGTCAAAGGCTCAACGGCTACGCTAATCTCCTTTGCCACAAACTTACAAATTTTCCCCATGATAATGGTTGTCTGCTAATCAACCATTTCTGCCTTGATGGCAATTTTTTTGAAATTTTCCTTGGTGAATGCGAAGGGATCAACCGCCCTTGACGCAGTCTGTGGCTAAGTGACTGAAGGTGTCTGACTCGCTGAAAGAATAGGGCTGGAGTCAGTAGCATAGTAGTGATGGAAGATGCAACCTTAGTGACCGAGGCAATTGTGGCAAAAGATACCTCTATGGTGGCATCATCTGCGTCCCTAGAAGTAGGATCAGCCTGAGTCTTCTCATGACCCCCAAGCATCACTGACAGTGAATCATCAACATCCTAGAATTCCCTAAGGGTTTCATCCTTGCTCTTCCTCATGTCATAAACATGTGCCACCGGAATGTAGTGGTCTCTATGAGGTAGGCTTGGAACATTCGCTTACCGACAGAGCACAGTGATGAGGCATAGAAAACTCAATGAGGTAGCCGGCTGGAGTGATTTAAATTGAATCTCTTCAGCAATACATTTCCCAAAGTTAACTGGATACATGGACATTAATGTTGCGACTATCACAACTCGATCTAGTGTGAGTATGTTGTTGGTCTGAGTAGAAAGTGCTCTAAACTACATAATACTCCACCAAAATTTAGCCTCGAGAGTCAAAGTTCTTTTGTAAATCATTTCCTTCCTATTCGTTAACCAAGTCGATGGATTGTCTTTCGTTATCGTCGTAGCCACCCATTAAAGTATAGCTTCTACCTTTATTCAATTTAGTTTATTAGTCAGCTCAACCTTCTATGATGGTGCAACATACTCATCTCTGAAGTAGAATATGTTTATGGCATTGCTGGATATATCTACTTTGACACCTCGAACCACAACTTCATCAATTTTCTCAACATTCTGAAGAATATATTTCTTCAATTTGTTTAATGTGGCACTATATGCAGCATAGAACTCTTGAACAAGAATCGGGCAATACTCACCGAGGTCACTGATACTAGTAAGCTTGTACCATTCCAATGTCCCAAACGCGCGAGGGAGGACCTCTAACCCAGAGAAGTTGATCAGCCGCTCCTCTCATATACTCTACTGCGGGTTCTTTGCCTTCTTCTTCAATTATATCCCATGTTCGAATAATGCTTTGGATCCTGCTACATAGTAAATCGAAAGTTATCTTCCTCAACTTGCATACTCCGTATTTTATGAGCTCTCCCTTTTTCATCACTATTTGGGTCCGAAGAGGTGGCAGGAGATTTAATAGCCGACTCACTTGCCTGGGCAGTCTCTCCATCACTAGATTGGGATGAGAATGATTACTCTTCTTCAGACTGGGAGGAATCCTGTGATGAAGTTGCTTGGCTGGGTAGGGATGCTGCGAAGGCCATGTTTTTATTTAACGGAATGACTTCCTCCTCTTGGTCAGATACCTCATCATGAAACCGTGTTTGTATTTCTACTCTGCCTTTACCCTGACCTTTCTCTGTTGGCTTGGACCCGCCACCTCTCTTGTTGGTGGCTTTTGGAGGCATACCTGAAGAGGGACAATTATTATACACTAAACAAATTAGAAAAGAAGCAATACGAACATTATTTGATTATTTGCAGGTGGCAGTACTATTGTAGTTATACATGCCATACAATTATGTACGAATCGTATAAAAAAGGACAAATCGTACAAATAATTTGACGGACTGTACAAAATTATACGATCTGTAAAAAATTTATACGGACCGTAAAAATTTGTACGGTACCATGCTTAAGTGTTCAAACAAACCTGCATCATATCATATACATTGCATACACAATTAATAGATTCTCAAATGTGCTTGATTTGGGTTATCGGGGCTCAGGTTACTCAGACTTCACCATTTTTCATATGATCTCTCTCCTTGGTACATTATCGGACCATTGGCGGGCATAAAAATTTCAAACTCCAAGGTTGAAGTTGTTTATCGGAATGCCCTTCGACCCAATGGAAGTTACTCAGATTTCACTCTCTGTTATCATAGTATTCTCATAATCAATTTAACGAACAGTTGGCGGGCATAATGATTTAACAGGATTGTTGATTAACATGCCCTTCGACTCAATGAGGTTGTGATACCTTAGTCCCCATGAGCCCTATTTTACAACAAACATACCAAGTTCCCAACCCCAACCAAATAATTTAACATATTGCACAACAAAACAATTATCCCTTTTCAATTCATAAGTCCTAGGTGCAATTTTTCTAACCATAGTCAATAATAAGCAACATCCCTACTCATCACCATTAGAATGCGTCCAAATGGGATTTAAAATATCAACATACCTGATCAATTGTAATTCTTCAAGAGAAAAGTAGCGAGCAAGTTATAGATGCATAGGTATGTGCTTAGGGTTTATGCGCAGGGACTGGGAGAGAGTGGGAATGAGTTGGTTTTGTTTGAATTTTTGAGTTGAAGTGGGAGAATAAACTATAGGTGATGTTTTAACCTTTTCCTCGGACTGTCGTGACAAAAGTATGCCCCATACAAAATTGTACGGTGCGTAAAAAATTATACGGTTCCCTTTCTAGATACTTACATAAGTTCATTAAATAACGTGGCACGAAAAAGTATGGACCATAGAAGTGACCATACAATTTTGTATGGTTCGTATAATCCTGGAGTCATTGATGCCAACAAAACAATGAGCATCTTTTTGCATCGCTTCAAAGACGGTGAAAAAGTATGATCCATACAAAATTGTACGATCCATATTTTCACTATTGCACTTGAACATTTTCCCCCTATATTCCTTCCTTAGGACCTTGAAATCCTAACAAACAGCAAACATCAAAAAGTACAAAAACAACAAAATTCACTAAAATCAACTAACAAAAAGAAAATACATAAATTAAACTTGGGTTGCCTCCCAAGCAGCGCTTGATTTAACAAGGCGGCACGACGCTGTTACCACTTTACTCAGGATCAGGAGTGTACCCATGGTTCAGACAGTGCCTATCAATAATTCTATCACCGTTAATACAGTCATGGTAGTGCTTTACCATATGGCCATTCACTCTGAAAGCTCGAGTCCCATCTCTAGACTTTAATTCCATTGAGCCATTGGATTAAACACGCACCACTTGAAAAGGCTTGGACCATTTTGATTTCAGTTTTCCCTAGAAAAGCTTTAACCTTGAGTTGAACAGCAGGACGTCATCCTTAGGTTAAAAGTCCGGCTTATGAATCTTTTTGTCATGATAATGCCTCATCCTCTCCTTATATGGGGCTGCGCTCTCGTAATCTTGGTATCTAAACTCATCCATTTCATTGAGTTGAAACAAATGAAGTTTGGCTGCTTCATCCCAATCTATGTTAAGATTTTTTAATGCCCACATTGCCTTGTGTAGGAGCTCAACAAGCAGGTGGTGCTCCTTACCGAAAACTAGCCAATAAGTTGAAGTTCCAATTAGTATCTTAAATGCCGTTCTGTATTCCCAAAGAGCATCATCTAGCTTCCTCGACCAGTCAGTCCTATTTGCATTAACAGTTTTTGCTAGAATGCTTTTGATCTCTCGATTTGAAACTTCGACCTGGTCACTCATTTGAGGATGATATGGAGTGGCCACTCGGTTCTTAATCCCATACTTCTTGAGCAAACTTGCAAATGCCCTGTTGTAAAAATGTGAGCCCCCATCACTGATGATCGCCCTTGGTGTAACGAAACGGGTGAAAATATTCTTCTTCGAAAAACCCATCACACTTTTCGCTTATTTAGAGACATAATCAACAATAACAAGGATATATTTCATTCCACAAGAGCTCACAAAGGGACCTATGAAATCGATCCCCCATACATCAAAAAGTTCAATCTCCATGACAAAATTTAAGGGCATCTCATGTTTCTTTGAATTGATTCCCTGTTGTTGGCATTGGTCAATGACCTTGCCATTATATTAGCATCATGATACATGGTGGGACAGTAATACCCACATTCAAGAACTTTGGCTGTCGTCATGTTTCCACTATGATGATCCCCAACCGGAGAGTCATGACATGCCTTTAAAATAGCCATCACCTCATCCTCAGAAACATACCGCGAATGATGTTGTGAGCACACATTTTGAATACGTAAGGCTCATCCCAATAATACTGGCAGCAGTCTCGTAAGAATTTCTTCTTTTGATAGGATTTGAGCTCATCGAAAATGAGATCAGTGACTAGATAATTAGCAATATCAGCATACCCCTGGGTTGGGGCACAAGACAAGGCTAGAAGCCATTCATCAAGAAAAACATCATAAATTTCTAGCTCTTCCTTCAAACTACCTGCTTCTTCAAGTCGAGAGAGATGATCAACAACTTGATTTTCTTGACCTTTCCGGTCCTTGACTTCAAAGCCAACGAATTAATCTAGGTTTAGCTTCATTCTTTGCCATCAGATACCTCAAAGATGCATGATCTGTGTACCAATCACCTTAGAACCCAATAAATATGCCCAAATTTTTTTTAACGCATACATAATAGCCAGCAACTCTTGTTCTATTACAGTGTAGTTCATTCATCTAGGCAGCATTGAGTGTTTCTCTAGCATAGTAGATCGGGTGGATGATCTTATTGGGCCTTTGACCAAGAATCGCTCCAATAGTAAAACCGCTAGCATCGCACATCAGCTCAAATGGTAGTGACCAATCTGGAGAAGTAATAGTAGTAGTGAGTCACTCATTCAGTTCTTTCAAAGCATTAAGGCACTTCTAATCAAATACAAAATTTGCCTCTTTTTCAAGAAGCTTGCATATTGGGTTAGCAATTTTTGAGAAGTCCTTAATGAAACCTCTGTAGAAACCAGCATGTCTTAGGAAGTTGTGAACTCCTTTGACAGAGATAGGCGGAGGAAGTTTGGCAATCACCTCAATTTTAGCTTGATCAACTTCGATTCCCTTTTCAGATATTTTGTGGCTAAGAACAATTCCTTTCTTCACCATAAAATGGCACTTCTCCCAATTCAGAACAATATTAGTTTCTTCACACCGCTTCAACACTTGACCCAGATGGTCAAGACAATCATCAAACGAATCTCCTACAAAAGAGAAGCCATCTATGTAAACTTCTAAGAAGTCTTCAACCATAACTGAGAAGATAGACATCATACATCGCTGGAATGTGGTCGGAGCATTGCAAATCCTAAAAGACATCCGGTTGAAAGCAAACGTCCCATAGGGACATGTGAAAGTTGTTTTCTCCTAGTCCTCCAGAGCAATATTAATCTGGTTGTAGTCAGAATATCCTTCTAGGACGAAGTAATAGGACCGTCCTACTAGAGATCAAGCATTTTATCAATAAAAGGCATAGGGAAATGGTCTCGACAAGTTGCTGCATTCAGCTTCCTATAATCCATACGCACTCTCCACCCAATGACTGTTTTTTTGTGGAATTATCTCATTCTTTGCAATTGGCACCACCATGATGCCGCCCTTTTTCAGAACGCACTACATTGAGCTATTCCATGGACTATCAGTGATCGGGTAAACAACTCCAACATCCAACCACTTAATAATCTCTTTTTTTTACCACCTCATGCATCAGAGTATTCAACCTTTTGTGAAGTTTCACACTTGGTGAACTATTCTCTTCAAGATGGATTTTATGCTCACAAATTCCGGAAGGAATCCCCCAAATATCAGCTATGGTCCACCCAATAGCTCGTATGTACTTTCTCAATATTTTCAGTACCCTCTTTACTTGCTCTTCACTTAAAAATACAGAAAGAATTATGTGTAAAGTGTTATTCGGACCAAGAAACTAATACCTCAGGTGAGATGGAAGTTGATTTATCTCCAACTTTGGCGCTTTAATAATGGACGGTTTGGCCGAAGAGCCGAAGAAGTCGCCTGATTTTCTAGATCAAGCGAAAGTGTCTTCGGTTGATAATTAGATGAAACCAATCCTACCAGCGAATTCCCAATCTCTACATACCCCTCCATATCATCACCATCGAAATTTACCAAAATAGCAGCCAGAGCTTCTCTGAGACATTCTTCTTCCATCTTGAACTCGACAACTTCTTCAATCAAATCCATTGAATCAATAATCGAAATATTCTCGTAATTACTCAGAAATTTCCTTCTTTTGCTCGCTTGGAATGTCACTTACTCGTCAATTACCCGAAATTTGATCTCGTTCTTTCCAGAGTCTATGAGTGCCCTTATAGTAGCAAGGAAAGGTCGACCCAATATAGTTGAAATATCTTTGTCAACAGCACAATCAAGGATCACGAAATCTGCCAAAATAAGGAACACACCAACATAAACAAGTACATCATCAATCACGCCTACCGACCTCCTTTTTGATCGGTCGGCCATCTGTAATCTTATATTAGTCGGCCTCGGCATACCTAACCCCAATTTCTTGTAGTTAGTAAGCGGTATTAAGTTAATACTAGCCCCATTATCACAAAAGGCTCTAGCAAAGTCATGTTGACCGATTCTGCAAGAAACTGTGGAGGCCCCGAATCTTTCTTATTTTGGACCTTGGTAGTAGAAATAATAGAACAAACACGGTGAATCACATTCACCATATCATGCTTAGTTGGCCTCTTCTTGGTTATTAATTCTTTCAAATAGTTGGCAAAACCTGGCATTTCTTGGAAGGCATCTAAGAACGAAATATTCATCGAAAACTGCTTCAACTGATCATAGAATCTTTGACATATAGCATCTTCAGTTTTCTTCAATAGCCTTTGATGGAATGGAGTTGAAGATTTAAACAGTTGTGTCGATGATCTAAGTGCCCCTGTCACATTGCCTTTGCCTTTTTCATTGCTCACCTCTTGAGCCTTTAAATTCTCTGGAATACTATCAACCTCAACAACAATCGGATCCTTGCTAGGTTTTCTCAACATCACTTATCACATTAGGTAGTGCCTCATCTTCTTCCTCTACCGGCTCTAGCTCAATTACTTTCTCATCTTTACTTTGGAGTTGTTTTTCACTCCGAGTGGTGATAGCATGACAATCAGCTAAGTCACCTCCATTGTTCTTTGGATTTAGAATTATGGTGTTCGGGAGTTGACCTCTGTTGCGGATGTTGTTCTCTCAAAAGATCTCTCATCTGTGACTCAAACTTCTAAATAGAAGCAGTATGAGAACCCACTACCTCAGTCAAGCCTTTCATCGATTTATCGATCTTTTCTTGGTTGATCATTTGAAGGACCCTCTCGCCAATGTTGTGAGTTAGACGATTGACCTTTTGGTAGAATATAAGTGTTGGATCTCCAATTTCCGAAGTTACCATTGTTATTGTATTTCCCTTGGTTCGAGCCACCATAGTCATTTCGCTTGTACTAATTTTCTTGCCCATATTGTCATGGTTTCCATTTATTCTGATTCTGATAACTAAAACCCTGATAATTCTGCTTCAGATAACCCCCCTTGGGAGTTGTTAACATAATTAACATCTTCCTATTGCATCGGTGGTCCCTCAAAATAAGGACCATCATGTGCTTGATACATCCCGTTCGGTAGTCTACATATCTTCGACTGCATTCACTTTATTCGTGTCATCCTCAGCAAACGTCTTGGTCAACAAACTAATGTTGGTAGCCAGCTGAGCAATAATATGATCTCTCTCTTGGTTATCCTTCACTATGTTATTCAATAAAAGAGCACCATATGCCACTCTATTAGTGATATCCTAATGCCATGCTTGATTATGCTTTGTCAACCTATCAAGAAAATTGGGAATACGAGCGAAGGACTTATCCATAAAAGCATCCACTAGTTGCGTTGTTAGCTATAGATTGCGTCATCAAATTCAGCTCCGTATAGAACTTCTCCATCAGAATATTTTCAGAAAACCCATAATTAAGAGACTGCATCAGATAATGTTTGAACCTCTCCCATGCCACATAAAGTTGTTCCACCTGGAGTTTCTTGAATTTGAAGATATTATCTCGAAGCTCACCTTTCTTACTTGGAGGTAACCACTTCTTAAGAAATATGCTCACGAGCTCAGCCCAAGTGTGAATAGAATTATGGGGCAACTTTTCAAACCATGATCTTGCTTCACCAGTCAATGAGTACTTGAAAATCCGCAGTCGAAGTGCATCTGGAGAGACCAAATTATGCGTGTGTGTTTGGCACACCCCTAGAAATCTTCTCAAGTGTTAATGTAGGTCATCGTTAGTGGAGTTACGAAATAACCCTCAAGCTTTAGCAGTTAATAGAGAGAACACTCTTTACAAATATGTACGATCTGTACAACTCTGAATTAGGGGAACTTTGGTGAAATTTCCTTGTTCTTGCCTTTTTTTTGTCATTTACCTGAAACGTAATCAGAACACATTAAAACGACACGAACTTGCTTAAAAATAAGTAAACTTATCATTAAAATGCATCAAATGTATCGTAATTCTACGGCATATCAGTAGCGCGAAAATACGAAATGTAACAAAGAAAATAATAAACATGCTAGAATTAAAGAATTTAAGGAAAAGTCTGAGAAATATGATCTTCCCCCAAGATACATGCCTGGAAAAGTTTCTACTAGGTGAAACTATACATATATATTTTTGAAAGTTTATTATAGATATAGAGGACTTATAACTAAAGTTGCTAATGCTAACTGTACCGATCCAAGTCGTATGTTAACACTTGATATTTGGGTCACCACTGATGAAGTTGTTATATTTTTGTGTAAATTCTATGTGGCTACTAATGAATTTTCTGGAGCATATTACCCTACTATTGCAAATGCTTTAACTCATATAGCTGAAATTTCTTACCAATTTTATAATCTGAAGAAGGATCCTAGATATCAAGAGGTCGTAGAAACAATGGTTGCAAAATTTAAAAAATATTTTAATCTTATTCCTTCTATTTATCTAATTGGTGTTGTTAAATCCTTCTTGTAAGATGAATGACACTCATAATTTAATTAAAAGTTTATATGACTATATGGCTATTGGACCAACTGAAACTAAGGTTGGTCGGTGGGCCGGGACGTCCCGATCCCGGCCCGTCCCGATACCGACTCGCCCTGTCCCGGTCCCGCCGGGTAAATTAAGGGATGGGAATTGTCGGTAATCGGGTTTGAAATTGGGATAGGACTAGCGATGGTACCACCTATCCTGGTCCCGCCCCATCTCGCCATTGACCCAGCCCAACCCAGCCCATTCCGCCCTGATCTCATCCTGTTTACTTATTATAGTCGTTGCACAAACGGCAATTTGTAATTATAGTCGTTGGCAATGGCTACAAACGGACATTTTGGCCCCCTACCACCCCATAAACCCCCTACCCCATTAATATTTATTTTTAACCCTAAGTTAGTATATTTACACAACAACAACATACCCAGACAAATCCCATAATGTGGGGTCTCGGGAGGGTAGAGTGTACACAGATCTTACCTCTACCTTGGTAGGTAGAGCGACTGTTTCCGAGAGACCCTCGGCTCAAGAAAAAGCACAAGACCAAGCAAAGTAAGACACACAAAGTGCGTAAGTCATGACAGCGAATTCTGAAAAAGAAAGAAGCAAAAGGAAACAATAGCTAATGCAAGTAAATAAGACAAACAAAATACACATAGAAGCATAAATCAAACGATAATGGACTAGAGGGCAATATTGTGCCTACTAGTATGATAGGCTAAGCGAGCCTACAATATTAATACTAGAACTACCAGTTTGTAAGCGTAAGTAGGACTACGCTGGACTACCTACTATCCTTCTACCCTAATACGTGTCCTCCATAACCCCCTATCTAAGGTCATGTCCTCAGAGAGTTGCACATGCGCCATATCCCGTCTAATCACCTCTCCCCAATACTTCTTTGGCCTACTTCTATCCCTCTTGTAGTCGTCCATAGCCAACCTTTTACACCTTCACACTGGGGCATTTATTTCTCTCCTCTACACGTGCCCGAACTATCTCAACCTAGCTTCTCGCATCTTATCCTCCACCGAGGCCACTTCCACTCTGTCCTTGATATCATCATTTCTAATTCTATCCCTCCTTGTATGCCCACACATCTATCTTAGCATCCTCATCTACGCAACTTTCATCTTTTGGGTGTGCGAAGTCTTGACCAGCCAATTATCCTTCCCATACAACATGGTCGGTATAACTACCACCCTATAGAACTTGCCTTTAAGTTTTGGTGACACCTTTTTATTGCACAATACTCCATATGCGAGCCTCCATTTTATCCACCCTGCTCCAATACGATGTGTGACATCGTCATCAATCTCTCTATTCTCTTGGATAATAGACCCGAGGTACTTGAAACTCCCTTTCTTTGGAATGACCTATGTACTAAGCCTCACATCCACGCTTGTCTCAAGGTCGCTCCTGTCGCTGAACTTGCACTCCAAGTATTCTGTCTTGGTCCTACTCAGCCTGAACCCTTTAGACTCCAGAGTCTGTCTCCAAACCTCCAATTTAGCGTTCACTCCGCTGGGAGTCTTATCAATCAGGACTATGTCGTCTGTGAATAACATACACCATGGCACCTCGCCTTGGATTTGTCGCATCAGTCCATCCATTACAAAGGCAAATAGGAATGGAGTAAGAGCTAATCTATGGTGCAGCCCCATCATCACTGGGAAGTGCTCTGGGTCTCCTCCTACTGTCCGTACCCTGGTCTTGGCTCCATCATACATATCTTTGATTGCCCTAGTGTATGCCACAAGTACACCTCTAACCTCCAAACATCTCCATATAACCTCCCTAGGGACTTTGTCGTATGCCTTCTCGAGGTCGATGAAAACCATATGTAAGTCTTTCTTCCTCTCCCTATACTGCTCCACCAATCTCTTAATAAGATGGATGGCTTCTATAGTCGACCGCCCCGGCATGAATCCAAACTAGTTCTCGGAGATAGACACTCTTATTCGCACCCTCATCTCCACGACTCTTTCCCAAACTTTCATTATGTGGCTTAGCAGCTTGATACCCCTATAGTTGTTGCAACTCCGGATATCACATTTGTTCTTGTACAAAGGAATAATTGTACTCGACCTCCATTTTCGGGCATCCTCGTCGTCTTAAAAATGATGTTAAACAACTCCGTCAGCCACTCCAAACCTGCCGTGCCTGCGCTCTTCCAAAATTTAACTGGGATCTCATCAGGCCCAGTCGCTCGTCCCTTGCGCATCCTGCGCACAATATGCGCGTCCTCCACCAACACTTTGTCGTCCTCATCCTTGATGCACCTCATGTGGTCCAAGTCTCGGGGCCTCCTCTCCCTCTTCTTGGCTAGTTTGTACAACTTCTTATCCCCATTTTTTCCCTCTAGTTCCATATATAGACATTCAAAAACCGCTATTTTCACCGCCGTAACCACTAGTTTTGCCTCTTTCCGCGCCATCTTATAATTTCATATTCGTCCACTTCTCCACATCATCCTTACTTCCTACCAATTTTGCATACGCCGCTTTTTTCGCTTCCACCTTCTCTTGTACTTTACCATTCCACCACAAGTCCCCTCGATGCCCACCACAGCTACCCCGCGAGACCCCTAGCACTTCTCTAGCAACCTCCCGAATACAACTGGTCGTCTTGTCCCGAATATAACTGTATTAAAGTAGACAGTTATAATGCTCTTATTGAAACGATTTATAAATGCCTAGAAATACTTCCAACAGATACAACTGAAGAACCAACTAAAGAAGATGTTATCTCTAGCATACAAACACAATGCAAAACTATGTATATATATTACCAAGAGCAAAGTGCAAATAATCAAGCGGCTTCTGTACCATCTTCTTTTACTTCACTTCAACCTTATAAAAAACATGCGGTTTATACTTCAAGTATTCAAGGTTTGATGTTTATGTTTTGCAGGGTGGTATACCGTTTGAATCAATTGCTAATGAAAATGGACGTGAAGACTTGCTGAAATACTGGAGGGAGAATGAAAAGACATTTTCAACTCTATCAAAGATGGCCTGAGATGTGTTGAATATTCAAGCGGCATCTACAACTTCTGAAAGGGCTTTTTCTGTTGGAAGGTTTCAAATAGAAAAGCACATGCACTCATTGGCGGGAGACATTTTGGAAATTGTAGTTTTATTTAGAGATTGGATTAGAATGGAGCACAGAAGATGTGGTCAACCAGAGATCAATGAAGAAGACGACTACAATTACAATGAAATCTTATCCGAGGAAGCAGGAAGTAACGTTGAACAATTTGACCAACAGATTCCAATTCCAACAGAAGATCCTCAAGAGATTGTCAGAAAATTAGAAAAAGTATGGTTGCATATGTCATTTTTTTAATGTCAATTTTACTATGTGATTTGCAACTTTTGAACAACGAAACAAAATTGTAATTTTGAAATTGTATTACAAAAAAATTATATTTCTATTAAATAATATAATATGCAATTAGCTTTGGGATATTTTTTCACTATCTTGTTCAACTATTTAAGTGTTTAAATATTTTTAAAATTTTAAAAAATCCCTCAAATCCCATTCCTGTCCCCGCCAAATCTCATCCCCTTTGATAGCGGGATGTGGGACGGGACGGGACGGGACCACTTCCCATCCCCCTAATCCCGTCCCCTTCTGTCCCGCCTATCCCGATCCCGACCCACACCACCGTCTCCCCAAATCCCGTCCCGTCCCACTGGCCACCCTTAACTAAAACTCTTATGTTACTTGACTTGTATGAGTACACTAAACACACGCTTACAACAATTATACAATTATTATGCAAATTTAACTGACACAACTTCTACACCTAAACCCAATCCAAATATCCCTTTCTAATTCTTCTACATCTGCAGATTATGATGACGATGAAGATGTTGCTAATTTTGCTATTGGGGGGACTTTTTCTAGTTCCACACCACACAGATCATTGATGAGCTTCAATTTTACTTGAAAAGGGCAACCGAGCGAGAAAAAAAAATTGCAGCATTAAAATGGTTGAAGGATGCAAAACAGTTTTCCGTTCTTTCCGCAACGGCCCGAAACGTACTAAATATGTCAATTTCAACCATTACATTAGAGAGTGCATTTAGCCAAGAAAGGCAGCAACCAAGAAACACCGTCACTCATTGGGTAGCAACACTTTGGAAATTCTAGTATATTTCAGAGATTAAATAAGATCAGAGGAAAGAAATCAAGGACGTGCAGATGATGACCTAGATGAGCCGGAAGATGAAGAGATTGGAGAACTAATTGAAAATGGAGTTCCAACAGGACCAACACCTCATATTGACATAGAAGAGCTTACAAGGGATGAAAAATTGGTGAAGAGCTTACCGAAACCATGGCTAGAACTCTCCCTCCTGCAAAGGTAGAAACAGTTTTCAAGTCAGTACAAGAACTGACAAATAGCAATCAAGTTCAAGAAAGGTTCAAGCAAGATATGCCAGAAGTTGATGTTAGCCTTCTCATATCACCATCCGCCGCTAGAGAAGAAGAGCTCAACTATCTTCAATTGGGTCTCAAATCTTGTAGTCGCTTCCAACTCAATTTTGAGGAGTCACCCCCACCACAAGAAAGAAAAAAAAACATTTTTGTTATTGTTATAAAATAATGAAATTTGAACAAGAATATTGTGGAGAAAGAGAGAAGAAATGAGAGGCTTTGATTTCTCTTGAGGGATGTGAATATAACGAAGGAGAACCCTTTATTTATAAAAGAAAATTGACTCGTCCCAAAATTACTAACCTTTAACATTTCTCTTAAAAATAGATATTCACAATAATAAATATTCTCTCTGTTTTAAGTGTTTGCCTGATTTTGACTTGACACGGAGTTTAAGAAAATAAAAAATTTTGAATCTTGTGGTCTTAAATTAAATATATAAAGAATATACTAAAATTCTCTTTAATTTTTAGGTCTTAAAAATATCACGTGGAAAGTTGAAATTAAAGCCTTAAAAAAAGGAAAGAGGCAAACATTTTAAAACGGATTAAAAAGGGAAGTAAGACACATTTTGTAACTGAGGGAGTAATATTTATAACAGTGATCTTGAAAATGGTTTTTTTTTTTTAAAAACATTTGTGAATGAAACGTGGAAAACCAAATTATATGTTTTACCGGCTTTGTTTGCACGTGGAGAGCACTATTGAAGAGAAGCTTAAATATGCCAGAACAGTTGAGGACATTGAAGGATACGAAAATGATTCAGTTCTATCAGAAAAGCAAAAAAAAAACTTGATTTGACTGACAGATTCTATCTAAATGATCCTGAAGATATGAGAAAACTCTAAATTGATTCAACTACGGAGCAGAGTTCCACAGAGATTCTGGCCCAAAATTAGGTACATCTTCTCTGCTTTTACCCCGAAATGAAGAAGATAGAAGCATAGGGCTAAAAAGATTACCTTAATCTAAAAATTTCATCTAACAATTTACTTGGCAGGGAAGTTTTTGAAGAATATATCAAGAATTTGAAGCTGTTAAGTGAGTCCCTCCTAAAGGACATGGCGACGTCATTGAACGTTGACGAGAACTGCTTTCTGGATCAGTGTGGAGAACGCACAACAATGATTGCAATTCAACTTCTTCCTCGCCTGATGTTGTACTTGGAGTTAAACCACATGCTGATGCATCAGACTTTACCATCCTATTGCAAGACACCATACCATGATACCGATAATGCTAGTGAACGAAGCAGTATTGGCATATTGGAGCAAGGATTCCCAATTGTAACTCAATTCACACATCGGGACATGGATTTGACCCCAGTAGACTGAAGAATTAAGGGTAGCTGCTACAAGATTAAAGAAGCAAGAAATCAAGGGGATGTGGAAGTAATAAATATATGGTCACATGTTCACAAGAGTCCAGCAGGATATGGGAATTGGCAATCAGTATGCCCAATTTCAGCTCCTATAAAGTCACGTGAAGACATCGAACAGAAAGCTAGATGCAATAGAGTTGACAATTTCATAAACAAATGTTAAATCAGACTTTGAAACTACCATAGAATTGGATTGTTTTGTGGAATGCCCAAAAATCACTATATCAAAATCCAATTTGGAAATCCACACAGAAGAATTCCAGCTCGACTGAACTAAGCATTAGCAAGGTGAAAAATATGTCTTCTACTCTGTCCCCTGCTGCGAACAATAGGACTGCAGACTGCAAATTTAGATAGGTTCTTGATTCTTTCTGCCTGAACTTTATATCAAAAGATTGATAGAAAGAGAAGTCAGTTGCTACACATTTGTAACAAAACACTCATTGTCGACTGTACTAGACACTAACTTTTCTTACAAACTGAGCAACTTAAGATCTGGTCAAGGTAGATTACACCCAATGAGGAACACAGTAAATCTGAAAAATCAAGTAAACTGGGATACGAATCTGTCACTAGTACATGTTTACATGATCCTCTGTATAAAATCACTCTTCATCACCAAAATTCTGTCAGCAGGATAAAGCACCTATAACAGGATAAACATGGTTAATGGTTGAATAACAAGAAAAGTTTCAATCCTTAGACTAATTGATGTGACAGACTATCAGATAGTTAAGTTATTTGCTAGTGCAGAATAAACATATATCAGAAAGAAAGGAAGCTACTTTAAGATAGTAACAAAAACTAGCCATATACAACTTGACTAAACCTCTCATGTTACAAGCTAAGATTCCTACGCCAGGTGTTCATATAACTACAGTCTATCCAAACTAAGAGAGTCATCACTTTACGAACACATGCAAACAAGACCATAGACACGCCTGACACTTAACTGCAAATTTCTGGCCTGAGGTTTAGGGAATAGAAATAAAATGACGAAATGAAACAAACTTCAGAGAAAATTCTTTCTTTTTCCTTTTTCCTCAAAATTCTTTTACTCCTAAAGATGTAGAAAAGGAATTGGGACCTCAATGATCAGCGGGTGAATGTTAAAGCCCAACAAAAGGCAAGACTTTCCTTCTCCATATGGGGCAGTTAAAATACAATCAAAATATGAGAATTACTCAACAGAGAGTAATAAAGAATTTGCTCACAATTAGCAGAACATGAGCATTTATTCTAATGGTGCAGGACCTTCTTTGAGTGCTAACTGACCTGAAGTTTGAAGATTGATATGAACCCATTAAATATCCCAAAAATTGCACAACAACTTGCAGTTGTGATATCTAAATGGAAGGTGCCAGAAATGGATAAATTATGCATCAAAAGTTATAAGCTTTAAACAAACTCAATATCAAGCTCCAAAATACACCATTGCAGATATAAATATCAAAGCAAATATCGCCTGGATTATTCTCAGGTTCAGATGGATTCATTACTTCTATTCAAAATCAATTCAACGTAGATTTTGACCATACTAGAATGGTTCATGCGATACACATGTACACAACTGGTATAAGGTGTTATAAATGATCTTTTATAATTATAGAGTTAAAGTAGAAAATTAGATGCTCTTCTTCCCGGGGAAGACACACAGGCTCTGTACTAGGTGGGATGAGTACAAAATGGAGTTCTTCTTTAGACATTGCCTCTGTGACCAACTCAGGACGCTTCAATTATATGTCTTAAAAATATTCTGGTGTACTCTATGTCAAAGACACATCTCAATTTATCTGTGACCCGTAATGTTGCCACTACCATCAAAGTTGAAGAAAAAGGAGAAAAATTGATAGTCAGCTGCTTCATATTCTAAACTTTATGTCAAGAAGGCAAGAACCGGCCATTACACCTTTTAGTTTTTTTTTTACCAGGACCTTCACACCTTTTAGCATCCACGTTAATTTTTAATTGAGACACGGAAACCCTTGAATCAAGAGTAAAGCACCCTCTCCTTTTTCTTTTACCAGGGAAAAGTTGACAGCTGAAAATATCTTCACACCTTATCAGTTATCTTATTGGTTTACAAAAACAATGAGAAACTTCAACAAAAAAAAAACATGTTATATAGGAACAGAAAGAATGGTGAAAACAAGGATATAAGACCAATGAGATAAGGCACATACGGAGATCCTACACATGTTTTAGTTCCTAGCAAAAATAGGATGCAAATGAGGTCTTCTTACTTCAGGCAGTCGAAAGTATTTTACTTAATTAACTTGGACAGTACATTAAATGTTTGCTCTGCTAGTATAAGTTCAGATATCAGAGTAGCTCTTCTATTTCAATGTAGACTCTACATGCAAAAGCTTAAAGGCCATATAGAAAGACATATAGCAGAAGATAATGGTGAATAAGAACCATATATCGGAGCATTAATACAAGGCATGAGAACCTGGTGTAAATAGATAGTGACATTATCTCGGCCATTCAAATGTGAGACGCCATCACAAAGAATTAGGCAAAAATATCTAATCTTACAACAAGAAAGCACATAAGATGATGAATGCCTCTACAAAGTAATCACCAACTATAGAATAACTGGTTTTACATTATCTTAATCATCTAACCAAATCTGCTCCTCTATAACTAAGTTTTCCTGACAAAAAAAAAAAGAGCCATTCAAATCAGCAGGTCCAGTAATAATGATTGTTATCATCTTTTTCACTAAAACAGCCCATCCCAAATAGACAACAAGAAATAAAGTTGAATTCTTTCCGCTAAGAGCATAAATGGCATAGTCAGAATTCTCACAGTGAATAACTACTTGATTGTGTATCCATTAAAGCAATATATGACTAGTAAATTCCTAATTGTTGATAGCATCGGTGGAAGGAGGTGGCAGTGCATGGGTATTCTTGGGCAACTTTGACAAGACGCGTCTCTGTCCTTCTTCCTCCACCTTCCCAAACAATTGCCTTCTCAACACATCATGCAAATGACCAAATAACTCCTTCTTCAACGACTCGAACGCCAAATCAAGTCTCTCCAACTGCTCCATCGCATTCTTATTGTACATAAACAACCCATAGTACAAATCAAAACTATCACCCGCGGTATTCTCCACTAAATTCAACAATGTCTCATACCCTTTTGTATTAATAGGCGTCGTCTCTAAATCCAACTTCTCCAACACTCTCCCCATCGTATGTGTAATAAACTGCGAACCAGCCGCATACTTATCATGCTCAGCACATGTCATTTCCACCATTCTACAACCTTCTTTCTCGAAAATATCCAAAAACCTATCAGCCCTCGATTCCCTCGACTCCCCTTCACCGATACGAACTTTATCATACACAAAGGGCAAATCTTTCCAACTTTGTTTACCACTTTCAGGACCAAACATAGGATGAGTACAAAGAATATCGAAATGGGTAGGCAATACTTGGAGGAATATATTCATAGGGAATTCTTTTACTGATAACACGTCAACGAAAAGGGTGTTACGTTTAAGTCTTTGAATAGGAAGGGAACGAAGGACAGGTTCAGTGGAAATGATGGAAGTACAAAGGAGGATGACGTCAGGGTGTTGTTCACAAAGGTCATGTGGATCTTGGAAGAATGAAATTCCAAGGGATTGAGAAATGAGGGAGTAATCAGTACGGGAATGAGCCAGAACAGAATGGCCTTGACGGAGGAAAGCTTTGGCGAGGAATTGACCAAAGTTACCAAAACCGATAATGGCGATTTTGAGTTTGTTGGATTGGGCGAATTGATTAGAGACACGTGACTCGTAGTCATATGGCTGGGCAGCGTCAATGGCACGAATGCGGAGGCGACAATTGGGAGGTGGGGGAGTTGAACAAAGTTGGGACCGGTGACGGTAATGGATTCTGGGCTGATGTTGGTAGGTGGTGGAAGTGGGCTTGGATTGAACTGGGGTCAAAGACAACATGTTGTTGGTTATAGCGACGGGAATTGGGGATGAAACAAACAAGGGCACTTTTTTTGGTGGAAGACAGCTTTTGGGGGTGGAATATATTCTCAATAGCCTAGTGCAGACGAGGCCTGTCCAGGGGACCGGGTCGACCCGATCCCGGCCCGGCTCGGCTCGATTGCCGGCCCAGTCTGGAACCAAAAAAGTGGGGGGAAATTATATGTAGCGGAGTTCGATCTTGGGACAGGATTAGGGCTCCTCCTGCTCCATCCCGCCCCGTTTCGATCCGGTCCCCCTTTGCAAAAATAACTGTTGTAATAACGGTCAAATTTTGATTTTGGCCGTTGTGCAACGGCTATAACGATCATTTTTTGCCCCCTACCTGCTTAATATTTACTTAACCCCTAAGTTAGTATATTTACACTTTAATCTTATTTCTCAACTATAAATACATCATTTTCCTCTTCATTTTTCTCACAAATCTCTCAATCTATCTCTCTAATAACTCAATATATCTCTTTACAAGTCTACATTGCCTACTAAATATTATATTTTATTTATTTATTTGTATCAAAGTTCAAAAATTGGGAGAAAAGTTGGCAACTAGCTTGAGGATCATCTATCGAGCAAAGTTTCAATTTTCAACACCGATTACACGTTGCCAACTTCACTCCCAATTTTGATGGGTTTTTAAACTCATCCTCACATGAAGATGGTTTCTAGAAATATGAGAACTTGATGGGTTTTAGACTATTAAGCATCATGAGTTGTAATGCGGAAGACATGTACCCAATAATTAATTTGAATCTCTAATGTAACAAATAAAAATAAAAATTGCCCAAAAAGTTAGAAAGAGCCTGGACATAATTGTCAGCTTAAGCTTCTTCAGTTAAATGAACTGTTAATGTTGGGTTTGGTGTTGTAACATTTGACCCACACATATCTTCTGAAGTACTGATTTGAATGCATAAAAATGTTGGGACAAATGTCATAACATTCGGACCAACATCTTTGAAAAACAGTTTTGTCTTACTTCACGGAATGAAGTAATATATTTGTAAATATTACTATGAAGTAAAAATGACTTGGCAAGGTAAAAAGGAGCCGGTGAAAAACGTGGGAAGAACGATTCAAGGCTGTTGCTGTGCGTGAGGAACAAGTCAAAGATGTTAGAGAATTTTACTCCATGATCTTCTCCAACAAATACACCAACTGCCCACATTTCCCTCAGCCTTCTCAACGGATCGATGAGCTCTTCAAGGAAGACTCTCTACTATAAATAAAGAGGCTACTACAGTGAATCGAGATCTAGAATCAGATTGCAAAAATATCAAGAGAGCTCTCGGGATTTCATCTCAGAAATCCGGATCACAAGTGTTGTCTGAGTGTGTCGACAACATTCTGTCCAACATTACAATTGATGTTTAGATTCTAGATTGGTTTTTGTATGGAGCGATTGTAATAAGAGGTTGTTTATGTCTACTTAGTTAGATTTTTCAGGCAGAAGTCATCTACGACTTCAACTTTTAATTCCTTTCCATTTTATCTTGTAAATCTGTAAAGAAAGAAATTTGTAATTTTGTATATAATATATATACAATACATTTGGTCATTGACCATCATAAGTTATATAATATATATATAACTTATAAAATTTTTAAATCTTTGTGTTCTTTAAATTTCGCTGGATTTACTCTTTAAAGTTACTGATTTGCTAAGTGTTGTTACTGGTGTCAAACAATATAATTGCCAATATTCGGAAACAAAATTGACATTCAATTTATTTCATTTTATTTTTACTTTCCCATAGTGTTTGACACCCTTCAAGTGGTATCAGATCCGACACTTAACACAATAAGTGTTTGGTCCTGTTGTCATTAGCTATGGATCCGACAAATCCGATTATTGGTAGACTTCCTATTTTAGATGGATCAAATTATGCCTATTGGAAGATTCACCTACGTTCCCATATCAAATCAATTAATATTAGTGCATGGAGATCTGTAACAAATGGGTATGTTGTTCCAATGTTGCCACCGGATGAAGAATGTGACATTATTGCTAAACCAGAATCCGAATGGACTACAGATGAAACCAATTATGCTAGCTTTAACGAAAAGGCCTAAAATGCAATTTTTGGATGGGTTGATCTTTACATGTTTAAACTCATTCAAAACTGCCCCACGACCAAGGACGCATGAGATACTTTACAAATTCATTGTGAAGGGAGCTCAAGTGTTCGTCGAACAAAGCTACGTATGCTCATGAGTAAATATGAATGTTTAAGGATGGAAGAAGCGGATGATATTAAATCTTATTTTGAAAAATTGATTGACA
The DNA here is from genome assembly GCA_034509755.1 of Anisodus tanguticus. Lineage (NCBI taxonomy): Eukaryota > Viridiplantae > Streptophyta > Magnoliopsida > Solanales > Solanaceae > Anisodus > Anisodus tanguticus. Next base: position 13,894,629 of record CM067548.1, on the reverse strand, counting down.
TCTCAAATGAATGTCAAGTGCTTGGTGAACCATTAACCAACACTCAACTTGTTGAAAAGGCTCTCCGCTCTCTTCCTGAAAAGTTCAATTTAAAGATTTGTGCTATTGAAGAAGCTCACAATCTTGCCACAATGGACCTTTATACATTGATGAGCATACTCAAAACTTATGAGATGAACATTGAGAATCAAAAGGAATTGTATAAAAGCAAGAATGTGGCACTTCAAGTTTAATCCTCGGAGAGTCAAATCGAAGAAGAGGATGAGAATCTTGAAGAAATTGGTGAAGGTGCAAATGTTGCCTTACTCACTCTAAAATACAATTCGATGGTGAGGAAGTTCAACAATGAGAAAAATCAATCTAAATCTAAAGAGCACCAAAACTAAGTCTTCAATCAAAATCCCACTAGATTCCTTCCAAATGTACAAAAAGGAAATCAACTAAGAAGAACCAACTCATATCATACCAAATTTAATCCCAAACAACTTGAGTCATGCATGCTTAGGTTAAGGTCATTATGCTAACGAATGTGCAAACACTCTTAGAAATTTGGTAAGAACCTATGAGTTTCTCTTAGTGATGATGAATGTTGACACCCAATTTTGTCCCATCTTTTCTGATTTTATTTGTAATTTTAAATGTTTTTGACACCTCAAAATAATTTTAATATATAGGCTAATAATATATATATATATATATATATTATTCTCAATATCATTATTTATCATTATTATTATTATTATTTGCATTTTATTGTCATTCGCATTTTTATTTTTATTTTAGCACCAAGCATTTCGCAAATATTATATTTTTTATCATATTATCATCTTTACAATTTATAAATTTTGCAAAGCTTTCTTTTTATATAATAAAACCCATTTTTATATTTTAAACCCATAACCCATTTATTTCCCAACCCAAAACAAACACTCATTTTAAAAGGGGCAGCCTATTTGGCCACCCCCATTTTCGGCGAAGCCCAACCGACCAACCTAAAACTCCCAAGCCCAATCCCTTTTCTTTATCCCCCCCTTTTTAACCAAACCAATTCCGCCGCCCCTTCTTCTTCTGCTCCCTCCATCTCCATCACTGTCGGCAAACTCGTGTCGGAATCCGATGGAGCATCGAAGAGCCATTGCCATCACCTCGTCACTGCCTCATCGGAGCTCCAAGCTCCGGTGAACCCCGAATCCAATAACCCCACCGACACCACCACGTCGCCGACACCACCAACTCGTCAACCCCCATACCCTATCCCTTAAAATTCGAAACCCATCTATGAAACCCATTTGTTCTTCATTTTGGAATGGGGGATTTTTGGAGGTCTAAGTCCAAAAAAAGGGAATTCGGAATGTTGTTTTATTGGTGGTTTTCGGTGCTTTTTGTTGGTGTTTTTCGGTGATTTTGTTGGTAGTTTTTGATTATTTTGTTGGTGGTTTCCGGTCGGTTCGTTGGTTTTATTTCAGATCGGTTTTGATATTTTATTTTTCCGATCGTTGTTTTGGTTGGTTTCTCTCGATCGGAGTTCTAAAAAATAAAAAAATCAAGAACAATCCGGGTAGGGTCGGGTTGGGTCACTGCTCTATCTCGGTTACGGTTCCAACGGGTAAATTTCCAGATTTTTATATTTTTATATTTTGTTGTTGGTTATCTGAAATTTGGAAAGAAATCGATTCGGGTTAGAACCCCTGATTCGGATCAGGTCACCGATCCGGGTCTCGTCGACCCGGTTTGGTAAATTTTCTAGATTTTGTATTTTGATATTTTGTTGTTGGTTATCTGAAATTTGGAAAGAAATAGATTCGGGTCGGAACCCCTGATTCGGATAGGGTCACCGATCCGGGTCGGGTCAGGTCGACCCGGTTTGGGTAAATTTTCCAGATTTTGTGTTTTTTATATCTTGTTGTTGGTTATCTGAAATCCAAAAAAAAATGATTCCAGGTCAGCACTGTTCGGGTTGCATTTCTCGGGTTGGATCGACCCGAAATCTGGGTCATCCATCCGGGTTGTATTTCTCGGGTCAGATCGATCCGAAATCTGGGTCATCCATTCGGGTCTGTTTTTCAGAATTGGGTCCAAATACCTAATTTCCTCTATTGTTTTGTCGAAATTCGGGTCGGGTCAAGTTTAAGAATTTGGGTTGGGTTTTCAGGAGCATTTCAAGTCCTGTTTCGGTTCGAAAATTTCAGAATTCGGGTCGAATATTTTTTATTGCGAACTGTTGTTGTTTTTGGCATTTAAACATCCGTTACACGACTATCTTGCTATGTTACTGATTTGAACAAATACTACACTCAGGCCAATGAAATTGAATTTGAGGTCGTGTCCCTTCGAAAATTGTTTTCTCAGTTTCTGTTTTTTTTACTGTTTTACTGATTTGAATAAATACTGCACTCTGGCCGATGAAAAAATATTCGTCGATTTTTGAGGTCTCCACAGTTGAAAAGACGGAAATAAAACTTCTGGGCAAGGATGAAAATTAAACATTTTTCCATTTGAGAGACCAATATGTTCGGTAGACAAGACAACTAAAATGACCAACGAGTCATATGTTCGCAGCCATAACGTGATTGGAATGATCTTTTCAAAATTTAAGTCTGAGCCCTCCGTAATAAAAACATTTACTGTTTTGGATACGGATATGAAGTTATTTATATTCAACTGTTTCTAACCGTTTGTTCTTGACAGCTTGCAAGACATATTTATGAAAGATAAAGAAGACAAGATACCTCTCGGAGATGATTTATTTTATTGTTGTTTTTACTTTCTTTAATTCAGCTTTATTTCATTCTGTATTGTAATATTATTGTACTCGTGAAATTATTGAAATGTTTAGAATAGGTAGACTTATAATTAATTAATAGGGTAGTCTAAAACTAGAAACCCATCGCTAGTTTATTTATTTTTAGGCTCGGTTAGTTTTAAAATCGGAAATCGCTAGTTTATCTATTTTTAGGCCCGTCGCCCATTAAAAATCACCTTTCATATATTTTTATCAATTTTCATACAAATGCATACTTCCCCCCCCCCCCCCCCCCCCCCCCCCCAACTTTACATATATTTTAATGCCTTACAAATACATACTTGTACAAAATGCATCATTTTATTAACTACTTGCAACATTATTTTTATACTTGTAAAAACATGCATTTTTCTTAGCATAATAATTAACCTGAGTTTGACCGGATAACCACAAGTTAGTGGATCTTAAAGGATGCCTAACCCCTTCCCTTTAGGATAATAAAGAACCCTTATCTAGAATCTCATTAGTTTCGTAGACCACAAAATTGGAGTTATTTTGCAGCTTTTAGTTAGCATTTAGGTGCCCTAATTCACCTTAGAATAATTAGGTGGCGACTCCTCAAAGCAAGCATTTTTTATCCAATCCAGAGGGAATCGATCCATCACGTCGTGAGCCGCTAGTAAAAAATGGGTGCGACAACATGACGACTCCACTGGAGAGTTTCAGGTTCTTAACCATAGCAAATCCAGGTTAATTATTATTGCGTTTTATTTTGCTCCTTATTTGATCTACTGCTTTAAATTATTTCCTCTTGGAACTTTGTATGTTTAACTGCTTTAATTGCTATTTTCTTTACTGCTTTCTTAAATTGGCATTCCGCTCATATTTCCTCCACTTCGGAAAATTGACACTATCACACATTACACGTGAGGTGTGTTTCGCGCACCCGCAAATTCTTTCAAATTTCCAAATTTTAGGAGAGTTGGCATATGCACGGAGTGTTCGGACCATCCGGTGGCCGCGTAGCCTTCTCACTTAAGTAGTCCGCTCGGGAACCTTGAGTCTAGTAAGCCAAATCTTAGAAAATTTAGGATAGAGCTATACTACCATTTATCTTAAGTCATTCATGCATACATCTTAGGTGGTTCGATCTTTGGTATCGACTCCACAATTAAGAAAACCACCAAATTGTCGACGGGTCTCACTACCCAATGACCCAACAACATATTATGTGTAGCGTGATAATGATAGACGAATCCAAGCCTAATCATGACATGCCGAAATTGGAAAATGGACATTCATTTTGTCTTCATTTCCGACATAGGAGAAGCCCCATGCAAGTTAGGACGGGGATTTAATTTCCGCACAATTTGTTTTCTATTTTTCAGCTTTTCACTCTGTACATATTATTTAATGCAATAATTCACTGCTTCAATTTTGTACATATCATGTCATGTCGTTTGCAACTCTGGGCATGAACATTTGCCCTTTAAACTTTTGGGCTATCGCATTACAATCAAGGCTTCTACTGGGGCAACGCCATATCTTTTGGTCCTCGGGACAGAAATTGTGTCACCGCCTGAGGATAAAGCGTTCTTGAACATCAAGACTCGGACCTTGTGAAGCAATCAGGGGAGTCTTTGACCATACTGTCACACTCCAACATTTTATTATTTTTGCGACTTTCCTATTTTCCCACATGTCTCTCATTTTTGCAGGAAGACCGTCCTCGCAAACAGTCGAGGGCGATCGTTATAAAACATCATCCCTGGAGATACTCCAGGAGAGGAATAAAAGTTTTTACAAAGATGACCGGGAGATACTTTGACTGAAAGAAGTCATCCAGCCTCCAGTCCGAACAAACCACTCAGGGGAGTCTTTGACTATATTGTCACACCCCCACATTTTATTATTTTTCCGTGACTTTCCTCCCTTCACTAGTGCTCTTATTTTTGCAGGAAGACCGTCCTCGCGAACAGTCGAAGGCGATCGTTATAAAACATTATCCCTGGAGATACTCCAGGAAAGAATAAAGCAAATGGTTTTCACAAAGATCACCGGGAGATGTTTTCGACTGAAAGATGTCAGCCAACACCAGATTCAACAAGGCATCGCTCTGAGTTTGTCTATACTTTTGTTCTTTTTACATATTTGCAAAATTCAATTGATATGCTTAATTTTCGTTACATAATTCCTTTACATCATACATTTTACAACATATCTTCACGAACTACGTGTGTCTGATTCTCACCCTGCGGTGTGATACGTAGGTAGCCCTTCTCGAGTTTGACACCCCAAAATGTAAATCTAGTCCTTGCGGAATGCTACCCAGCGAAAGTGGAATGAACCTGCCAAAGAGACGCACTTCCTTCTCCACCTTAGAAAGGGACATATCTGACTTACCCATCTTTTCATTTGTCTTATCATGGACATTCATTTTTTTCCATCACATTCATCCTATTGCAGACAATCATTTTTTATTGTATTCATCCTATAGTGGACAATATTTTACTTTGCATTCGTCTCATAGTGGACAATCATCTGTTTTATACAGTTTTTACTTTTACTATCCTATCGTGGATGAATTCTCTTTCAAGCATACATTTTTATAACCTATCTGAACGAACTATGCACACCTGATTCTCGTCAAAGATGAGATACGTAGGCAGCCTACTTGGATTCGGTACCCTTTATTCAAAAAAAAATAATAATAAATAAAAAAATATACAAAAATATTTTAAGCGTCATTGATTGACTTGGTTGAAGACCAACACAGTTAGGAGTGTGCATAAGAAAGAATAAGCGGAGAAGACTGACTTCGTGGTAAATCATATATTCTTTTGCTACCTCTCATTCATGCCTGTGGTGACACTTGAAAAATTGCTTTGCATACTTCCAAGATATGAACAAAACCAACCTCATCATTTCATATGCATTGTGTGGTGAGTTTTAGAATAAGTTCAATTGCATTGAATTGTGATCTAGAACTTGGCTCGAATGTTTGTTGAGGCGAAATCCTGAGTAACACTTGGTATATGAAAGGATCGAAGGCTTTCTTTGATCCGTTTGAGCCTTTCCAGCGTACCAAATAACATTATCCGTAGTACTTCCCCTTTGAGCCTGAAGCCTATTTTTTTTTAACAACCACATATTATGCCTATACCCTTTCTGAGTGCGTACACGTACTATCCCTTTCTTGGCCCGACCTCCTTGAGCGCATCAAAAATGTGCAAATTGCTGAAAAAGATCCGAGTTGAAGTTGCAATGTTTCCAAAAGAGGAAAAGAAAACTAAATAAAATGACGACGTCACACAAAGAAGAAGTCAAAAAGCCCCGACAATATAAAATAAACAAAAAAAAAAGAGGAAATAACTCAAAAAGGGGAAAAAGCTCCAAACGAAATATTCAAAAGAAGTCAGTAAAAAACAAAGGGGGCAAAAAGAAGCAAATCGGCATCAAGGCACATAAATACCAAGCGCGGACATATTCCAACGCTCAAGGAAGGATTAGTCATTCCTTACCCAAATGATATCCTTTTCTTTCACCAAGCCTACATTACAAACCCATAACAATCCCTACATAATCCTATACAGAGGGTTCTCACATTAGTGGATACTCACATGACGGCCAAGCCTATGGTATCACATTTAAATGCATTGAACATCTTTCTTAGGGTGAGTGTACTTCTCTAGACGTCCTAAAGTTCAAAATACTGCAATACATGTGAGGAAGGGACTTTCTTTCAGTGAGGGCATTTGAAACATGATGATGCATATATGTCAAAACCTTGGCTTGAAGCAAGTGTCGATACTCAGGTATGTCTGAGGTAGCATTTGAAGCTATAATAATTACCCTAGAGTCAGTCTCGGTTAAACAGAAAGCAAATAACAGGAGCCCCTAAGCACAATACTAATTGTTGGTATCAACTGAAGTCAAGATATGATTCTGTCTTTTTCATATTTTCAAAAAGAAAAAAACACTTTACAAACTCAAATTCCTTTTTCCACAAAGTCTCGGATAAACAACTCAAAATTTGATTTCCATTCCTCGATAGCAAACATGAATTACGTTATGACCTGATTCCCTCGGCGGGATACGTAGGCGGCCACATCAGCTTTGGTCTCATTTTTAGAAAATCCTTACAAATCTCTTTTGCCACATGAACTACGTTATGACCTGATTCCCTCATCGGGATACGTAGGCGTCCCCATCGGCTTCGGTCACATTTTGAAAAAACTTCACATGAACTACATTATGATCTGATTCCCTCGGCGGGATACGTAGGCGGCCACATCGGCTTCGGTCCCATTTTTGGAAAACTTCACAATCGCCATTTTGCTTGTAACGAACTACGTTATGACCTGATTTCCCTTATCGGAATACGTAAGCGGCTTATATCGGCTTCGGTCACACCATTGGAAATTTTCTTCCCTTATCTCGCACCCAACGCAATTGGCCCACATGATCGCCTTAATAGGACAAGCAAGCTGCCCATACAAACTCGATTTTGTCCAGTTGAAAATTCAACATCTTCATATATACCAGAAACTGGGGCAAATTTTAAGGGTTCACTGCAAGAATACACCAATTGACCTGGAAAAACGCCAGACAACTAAGTCTTCAATCTAAACCAATCTGAGCTTGCAAGCGTCAAGGGAAAAAACTACAAAGTCAATGCGAATCAACCGCCCCTGCCCCCCAAATTCACGAATTTCTTTGAGTGTAGGTCTTCAGGTTGACAAAGGCAGAGAAGCCGCAACATGTGTATTTAATTTGGCAAAGAACTCCGGCATCGCAGTTTAGGCCCCACAAGGATCACGTTCCTATTGGACGTCTATACAAAAACATCATCTTGACCTACAGGGTCCCAGCTGCTATGTCCGTACAAGGACGGTATTTCGACTCACAGGGTCATATTCTCATCTTTATCCATTCCTTTTACATCGCTTATGTCCGCACATTAACTTTTAATCTAGATTTATGACATAGCAATTCGACCTTAGGGTCACACTTTGCATCACGTCTAAGCAACGACGTCATTACATTTCATCTATGCAACGACGACATCTGCATCACGTCTAAGCAATGACGACATCTGCATCATGTCATTTCATCACGCCAAAGCAACGACATCATTGTATTTCGTCTATGCAACAACGTCATTACATTTCGTCTATGCAACGACGACATCTGCATCACGTCTAAGCAACGATATCATTAAATTTCGTCTATGCAACGACGATATCTACATCACGTCTAAGTAACGATGACATCTGCATCACGTCTAAGCAATGACGTCATTTCATTTCATTTATGCAACGACGACATCTGCATCATGTCTGAGCAACAACGTCATTACATTTCGTCTATGCAACGACGACATCTGCATCACGTCTAAGCAACGACGTCATTTTACATTTCGTCTGAGCAACGACGATATCGTTGCATCACGTCAATACAACGAGGTCATTTCAGGCGCCCACCTTCCTATGCGGGTATTTTAATTTCAGTTAAGCGCCCACCTTCCAATGCGGGTATTTTAATTTCAGTCAGGCGCCCACCTCCTAATGCGAGTATTTTAATTTCAGTCAGGCGCCCACCTCCTAATGCGGGTATTTTAATTTCAGTCATGCGCCCACCTCTTAATGCGGGTATTTTAATTTCAGTCAGGCGCCCACCTCCCAATGCGGGTATTTTAATTTCAGTCAGGCGCCTACCTCTCAATGTGGGTATTTTAATTTCAGTCAGGCGCCCACCTTCCAATGCTGGTATTTTAATTTCAGTCAGGCGCACCTCCTAATGCGGGTATTTTAATTTCAGTCAGGCGCCCACCTCCTAATGTGGGTATTTTAATTTCAGTCAGGCGCCCACCTTCCAATGCGGGTATTTTAATTTCACTTAGGCGCCCATCTTCCAATGCGGGTATTTTAATTTTAGTCAGGCGCCCACCTTCCAATGCGGGTATTTTAATTTCAGTCAGGGGTCCACCTCCCAATGCGGGTATTTTAATTTCAGTCAGGCGCCCACCTTCCAATGCGGGTATTTTAATTTCAGTCAGGCGCCCACCTCCTAATGCAAGTATTTTAATTTCAGTCAGGTGCCCGCCTCCAATGCGGGTATTTTAATTTCAGTCAGGCGCCCAACTCCTAATGCGAGTATTTTAATTTTAGTCAGGCACCCACCTTCCTAATGCTGGTATTTTAATTTCAGTCAGGCGCCCACCTCCTAATGCAGGTATTTTAATTTCTGTCAGGCGCCCACCTCCTAATGCGAGTATTTTAATTTCTGTCAGGCGCCCACCACCGAATGCAGGTATTTTAATTTCAATCAGGCGCCCACCTTCCAATGCGGGTATTTTAATTTCAATCAGGCGCCCACCTTCTAATGCGGGTATTTTAATTTCAGTCAGGCACCCACCTCCTAATGCGGGTATTTTAATTTCAGCCAGACGCTCATCTTCTTATGCGGGTATTTTAATTTCAATAACGCCTAGGCAACATCGCCATCTGCATAACGTCTAAGCAACGACGTCATCTCATCACGCCTATTCAACGACGTTATCTGCATCATGGAAGTACTTCAAACTTTGTTCCGCCCTTCCCCTAGTATCTCGCCACATCTTCAACCAGTGTCATCATAACTCGACACTGGGGCAATGTTTCTTGAATCTGCACCATCTTTTGGAACTTCTCTCCCCCCTCGGGATTCTATTTCTTCTCACGCATCCCTAACCTTCCCTCGAGTCCCGATGATTAGGACAAAATTGGCTACTCAGTCAACTTCTTTGGTCTAAAACTCTTTCGTCGTCTCCGGCCAAAAAGGGCATCTGTTGACACCCAATTTTGTCTCATCATTTATGATTTTATTTGCAATTTTAAATATTTTTGACACCTCAAAATAATTTTAATATATAGGCATATATATATATATATATATATATATATATATATATTATTCGCAATATCATTATTTATCGTCATTATTATTATTATTTGCATTTTATTGTCATTTGCATTTTTATATCATAATCAAACTTTTATCCTAATATTATATGTTATTTTTATTTTCGCAAAACGACATCGCATTTTTATTTTTATTTTAGCACCAATCATTTCGCAAATATTATATTTTTATCATATTGTCATCTTTACAATTTATAAATTTTGCAAAGCTTTCTTTTTATATAATAAAACCCCTTTTTATATTTTAAACCCATAACCCATTTATTTCCCAACCCAAAACAAACACCCATTGCAAAAGGGGCAGCCCATTTGGCCACCCCCATTTTCGGCCAAGCCCAAAACTCCCAAGCCCAAAACTCCCAAGCCCAACTCCTTTTCTTTATCCCCCCCTTTTAACCAATCCAACCTTAAGAAAAACAAGGGGGATCCCCTTTTCTAAAAAAATACACCCGATCGGCCGCACCAAACCAAAACTCCCAAACAAGCCAACCCCCATACCCTACCGCAACTCAACCACCACCCTAACACCACCACAATTCCGCCGCCCCTCCTTCTTCTGCTCCCTCCATCTCCATCACTGTCGGCAAACTCGTGCCGGAATCCGACGGAGTATCGAAGAGCCACTACCATCACCTCGTCACTGCCTCGCTAGAGCTCCAAGCTCCGGTGAACCCCGGATCCAACAACCCCACCGCCACCGCCACCACAACGTCGTTGACACCACCAACCCGTCAACCCCCATACCCTATCCCCCCAAATCCGAAACCCATCTATGAAACCCCTTTGTTCTTAATTTTGGAAGGGAGGATTTTTGGAGGTCTAAGTCCGAAAAAGGGGATTCGGAAAGTTGTTTTGTTGGTGGTTTTCGATGCTTTTTGTTGGTGTTTTTCGGTGCTTTTGTTGGTGGTTTTCGGTGTTTTGTTGGTGGTTTCCAATCGGTTCGTTGGTTTTATTTCGGATCGGTTTTGATATTTTACTTTTTCCGGTCATTTTCTTGGTTGGTTTCTATCGATCGGAGTTCTAAGAAATCAAATAATCAAGAACAATTCGGGTCGGGTCGGGTCACTACTCTATCTCGGTTACGGTTCCGACGGGTAAATTCTTTAGATTTTTATATTTTGATATTTTGTTGTTGGTTATCTAAAATTTGGAAAGAAATCTATTCGGGTCAGAACCCCTGATTCGGATCGGGTCGACCCGATTTGGGTAAATTTTCCAGATTTTGTATTTTGATATTTTGTTGTTGGTTATCTGAAATTTGGAAAGAAATAGATTCGGGTCGGAACCCCTGATTCGGATCGGGTCACCGATCCGGGCCGGGTCAGGTCGACCTGATTTGTGTAAATTTTCCAAATTGTGTATTTTTATATCTTGTCATTTTTTATCTGAAAATCCAAAAAAAATTGATTCCGGGTCACCACTGTTCTAGGTTGCATTTCTCGGGTTGGATCGAACCGAAATCCGAGTCATCCATCCGGGTTGTATTTCTTGGGTCGGATCGATCCGAAATCTGGGTCAACCATCCGGGAAAATTTTTCTGAATTGGGTCCAAATACCTAATTTCTTCTACTGTTTTGTCAAAATCCGGGTCGGGTTTTTAGGAGCATTTCAAGTCCTGTTTCGTTTCGAAAATTTTAGAATTCGGGTCGGATATTTTTTGATTGCGAACTGTTGCTGTTTTTTTGCTTTTAAACATCCGTTACACGGCTATCTTGCTATGTTACTGATTTGAACAAATACTACACTCAGGCCAATAAAATTGAATTTGAGGCCGTGTCCCTTCGGAAATTGTTTTCTCAGTTTCTGTTTTCTTTACTGTTTTACTGATTTGAATCAATACTGCACTCTGGCCGATGAAAAAATATTCGTTGATTTTTTAGGCCTCCACAGTTGGAAAGACGGAAATAAAACTTCTAGGCAAGGATGAAACTTAAACATTTTTCCATCTGAGAGACCAACATGTTCGGTAGGCAAGACAACTAAAATGACCAACGAGTCATATGTTCGCAGCCATGACGTGATTGGAATGATCTTTTCAAAATTTAAGTCTGAGCCCTCCGTAATAAAAACATTTACTGTTTTGGATACAGATATGAAGTTATTTATATTCAACTGTTTCTAACCGTTTGTTCTTGACAGCTTGCAAGACATATTTATGAAAGATAAAGAAGACAAGATACCTCTCGGAGATGATTTATTTTATTGTTGTTTTTACTTTCTTTAATTCAGCTTTATTTCATTCTGTATTGTAATATTATTGTACTCGTGAAATTATTGAAATGTTTAGAATAGGTAGACTTATAATTAATTAATAGGGTAGTCTAAAACTAGAAATTCATTTCTAGTTTATTTATTTTTAGGCTCGGTTAGTTTTAAAATCGGAAATCGCTAGTTTATCTATTTTTAGGCCCGTCGCCCATTAAAAATCACCTTTCATATACTTTTATCAATTTTCATACAAATGCATACTTTCCCTTCCCCCCCCCCCCCCCCCCCCCCCCCAACTTTACATATATTTTAATGCCATACAAATGCATACTTGTACAAAATGCATCATTTTATTAACTACTTGCAACATTATTTTTATACTTGTAAAAACATGCATTTTTCTTAGCATAATAATTAACCTGAGTTTGATCGGATAATCGCAAGTTAGCGGATCTTAAAGGATGCCTAACCCCTTCCTTTTAGGATAATAAAGAACCCTTATCTAGAATCTCATTAGTTTCGTAGACCACAAAATTGGAGTTATTTTGCAGCTTTTAGTTAGCATTTAGGTGCCCTAATTCACCTTAAAATAATTAGGTGGCGATTCCTCAAAGCGAGAATTTTTTATCCAATCCAGAGGGAATCGATCCATCACGTCGCGAGCCGCTGGTAAAAAACGGGTGCGACAATGAAGAAGAAGAGGAAGGAGACCGTGAAATTGAAACACAAGCAATGCTGGCCACTGTTTTCGAACATTCTCTATCGGATAATGAAGATGTTGTATATAATGTTGTCTCAGATGTCACGATATTTTCTCCAACATCAGCAACGACATCAACATCCTTAGCGACATTTGAAAGGTATGAATTCTTTGACTATTCTGATGTTAATTGCTTTAGTGGTTCTATTTCTGTTAGTGAGGCCGATTGTATCGATCAAGTTGAATGAAAAGATTATATGATTAATGAATTACGAAGTATTTGTAAAGCCTTAATCATAGAATCCAAGCAACTTGATAAAAATGTAAAATATTTAACTCATAAGAATTTAGAATTAACAGGCACGATAACCCGACTTGAGGTTGCACTTACCAAAAAGGATATTGAATTTGGTAAGATTCGTGTAAAATTGGATTTAGCCAATGCAACCTTCCGTAAGACCAACATAGGGTCTTCTAAATTAAATGAGATACTCAACTTTAGTAAACCTTCACATGCAGGTATTAGGTACAAAAACTCCCTTAAAACCATATGCTATAATCTCTTTTATAAAAATGAGAAAATACGCTTTGTAAAAGAAAAAGGGATGAATAATAGGTTCTCAAATATGTCAAAGAATATGAAGTTTGTATGTCATCATTGTAACTCCCCTAGACACTTAAAACTATACTGTTTCAAACTTCAAATTCTGTGAGCAAAATATTGCCTAAATTGTTGTCCAACACTCCGGATAAACATCGAAGCAACATTTCTGAGCCAAAAGGTAAAAATATTTTAAGAGAGTTTGGGTTCCTAAAAAGTATGTAACTTGTAATGTTTTCATAACTGCATTAAGAACTAACATTTCAGGTTCTTGGTACTTTGATAGTGGGTATTCTCGCCACATGACATGTACAAAATGTTTTCTAAAGAACTATGAGTCATTCAATGGAGGAAACGTGCCTTATGGAGGTGGCAGTAAAAGTAAAATAATTGGAAAATAGATCTTGGATGTTCCTGGATTTCCAGCCTTAAGAAATGTCTTACACGTTGAGGGCTTAATGGATAATTTGATTAGTATTAGTCAATTGTGTGATGACAATCTTGAGGTAAAGTTTAACAAGAATGCCTATAAAGTTATGAATAAAGCAAATATATGTGTCATGATGGGTACAAGAACATGTGACAATTGCTATCTTGTTGTAAGACAAGAAACATGCAACAATGCTAAGATCGATGACACAACACTATGGCATCAAAAGTTGGGGCATGTCAACTACCGTAATTTAGAAAAATTGGTCTCATATGAAGCGGTTAGAGGCATACCCAAACTTAGCCATAAAGGTAAAACTGTCTATGAAGATTGTGTGAAAGGTAAAAACCCATGTCTCTCATAATGTTGTCCAACATGACGAACAACATTCAGGTACATCTCACTGTTTTCAAACTTTTGTGAGAAAAAAGGAATTTTCATGAGTTTTCTGCCCCTAAAACTCCTCAACAGAATGGGGTTGCAGAACAGAAGAATAAAACATTGCAAGAAATGGCTAGAGTTATGCTTAGTTCTAAACACTTGTCAAAACGTTTATGGGCAGAAGCCTTGAATACTGCTAATCACATCGCTAATAGAGTCTATTTAAGGCCAGGAATAAAGATGACACCCTATGAGATTATAAATGGAAATAAACCAAATTTGCGTTACTTTCATGTTTTTGGGTGTATTTGTTATATTTTAAATGACAGGGATCATTTGGAAAAAATGACTATAAGAGTAATAAAAGAATTTTTGTTGGCTATTCACAAAATAGTCATGCTTATCAAGTATACAATCTGAGATCTAGAACTATACAAGAGTCTGTAAATGTTATCTTTGATGATCTTTCTAATGTTTCAGGAAAAACTATTGAAAATAACATTGTAGATACAATGGAAAGTCCACAGATTGTAGAAGAATCGAATGTTGCCACAAATATAGACACACATGGAGCAACATCCGAAACAACAATAGAGACCACAGAGGCCACATATGAGGAGTCGAGTGTTGAATTGTTAGACCAAGTTCGTAGGGACCCATCTTCAAGGATTAGGAAGAATCATCCAACGAGCCAAGTGATAGGGGGAGTTTTTGAAGGAATTAGAACAAGAGGCAAAAAACCACTCAAATATAAAGAAATGGTAAGGTATGTGTGTATGTCAACCATATACCAAGAGGTTAGTCTTTCTTGTTAATCAAAGAATGTTGTAGAAGAGCTTAAAGATAATTTTTGGATACAAGCAATGCAAGAAGAGCTTGAAAAATTTCTCGAAATGAAGTCTGGGACTTGGTTCCACGTCCAAATAATACAAATGTAATTGGAACTAAGTGGATTTTTAAAAATAAATTAGATGAATCAGGAACAGTTGTTAGAAACAAAAGACGTCTAGTTGCACAATGTTATACTGAGGTTGAAGGAATTGATTTTGATGAAACCTTCGCACATGTAGCTAAAATTGAATCAATTAGACTTTTACTTGCTATTGCTTGTTGTTTGAAAATTACTTTACACCAAATGGATATAAAATGTGCCTTCTTAAATGGTTATCTACACAATGAGGTATATGTTGAACAACCAAAAGGATTTGAAGATCCTTACCATCCACACTATGTGTACAAGCTCAAAAAGGCTTTGTATGTATTGAAACAAGCCCCTCGTGCATGGTATGGTCGTTTTACTAACTTTCTTCTTGAATTTGGTTTTAACCGTGGCGAAGATGATCATACCTTGTTTATTAAACGACACGATGTAGATATTGTTATTGCTCAAATCTACGTGGATGACATAGTCTTTGGATCGACTTCTCAGTCGTATCTAAATTCATTTGTTGAAGCTATGTCATCAACATTTGAAATGAGCATGATTGAGGAATTTAGTGAATGTTGGCTGAAACGTTGGCTGAAACGTTGTCTAACATTTCGGGTGACACTTACCTAAGTTATATCACTAACTGATTATTGTTGTTGTATAATGCACAACTTTTGGTCACATAAGCATGATCTTGCAATAAGAATATATTTTCAATGTGATACCGCTCCCTACGATGATATATATATATATATATATATATATGTATCATAAAAAAGGAGTATAAAAATAAGGCAAAGCCTTTACATATATTTGGCAACTGTGAAAAATGGGCAAAGGCCGTGAAAAGATACCATTCCTATTCTATAGGAGTATCGAGTGCTTCATAAGAGATTTGAGAATACCATAAAAATATTCTTATTTTTGACATGAAAAAATCTTTTATATGTGTTATATGATTAGACCAAGGACACGATGAGAAAATGTTACATTGGTCCAGTGGTCAAACTCATAAAGTGCATATAAAACGTGTCTTGGTTAGTTGTCAAATCTGAAAATTTTTGTGGGATCAAAATACTTGTGTCGTCCAAAATGTTGCTAACATTGTTGTTTACATTTTCAGAAGGTGATATGTGTTGGGATGTTGTGTTTATCTGATCGTTGAAATATCAGATCCTCCTCCCTATTATATGCCTTGTTTACAAGAATTTCTATATTTAAAATGACAAGATTATAGTTTATTCCTACCATGATGTTTATCCCAATATTTTCCGTAATGTTTATCCCAATATTTTAGGTGTAAGTTATTGTGTAAAAATGAAACACCTAAAACTAAAGGATTTTTGTTGCTAAGAAACGTTAGCCATGTATATAAATATTCCTCTCATTTGCTATCATTTTTGAATTTTTTAATTTTCCCATAAAACAAAGAGGGAAAAATCACATCGGGTATACATTCTCTTACCCGATAGACTCACCAAATCAAACTCCAATCTCAATATCAAAACCCTATCCTCAAGCTACACCTACGGAAATCTTTCCAATGTCAGAACAAATATCAACCAATATTCCAGCCAACACTCCCATGAGCATTAACCCTTTATCAGAATCAGAAAAACCCAAGCATAATACCCCTCAACAATCGGGCCTATCTTCTTCCTCAAATCTACTTGAAAATCGGTGTACTGCAATAGTTCTTAGAGGCGATGATGAACCTCTAGATATTAGTTACCCGAGAGATAATAACAATCCTATAGATGTTGATCAAACTTTTGATTTTTTATCTTTAGGTAAAAGACCAAGGTCCTCTACCTTTCCTACTCGTCGGTCAAGTAGGATGTTTGAGAAAACAGTCCATGAAGGTTCAAGCAGCAAAAGATCTAAACCTTCTTACTTGAGCAGTGCCAGTGGTAATTCAGACTATGTGTTCTCAACTGAGGAAGAGGAAAGTGATGAAGTACCATCTGCTTTTGAACAACCCAGCATGCCTCAAGCAGACGAGGAAATCCCTGATGAAACTCTCCAAAAACAATTCTTACCTAAGGGTGTTCCCAGAAGTACTAGAACAAGGGTTGATGTAAATGTTGCCACTGATGCTACAATAACTCACACAACATTTCAGCCAACATCTGCAGAGGCACATACAACAACATCCTCCAGCAGTACCAAATTCGAGAATTCAGCCATGTCTGATTCATATATTGAGGTATGTGGTTTATCAGAAAAATTCTATTCTAAAGCTAAATACGATAAATGGGACTGGTACAAGAATAGTGTAATTAGACCTGAGAAAGTGTTAGATATCACTTCATGTACTGAATATGGCTTGATAGAATTCCTCAATGATAGACAGCATCTCAAAACTGTCACAGAAAAATAACCCTATGTTAATGAAGTGATTAGGTTGTTTTATGCTAATCTGAGTCCTGCTATAGATGATGTCTCCTCAAAAAAATTTGGGAAGGTATATCTCTATAACAAGACTTATCAGTTTACACCCTCTATTATAAATCAACGTATGAGACTTGATGTTGAAGAGAGAGTTAGAGATGCAGAACAAATGACAGAAAATAGGGATAAAATGATTGAATACCTCACTAGAGGTATAATGAAAAAGTGGATCCCTAGATGCCCAACTTCAAAACTAACAACCTTATTTTCCACCCTCCATGAAATTTCTATTCACAATTGACTTCCTTCATTGAATGAGTCAGTTGTGACATCTGAACAAAATTTCCTATTGTTTAAAATTGGGAAAGGCTTACAAGTTGATTTAGGAAAGATGATATTTTATCAAGTTGCCAACTTGGCTGAAAAAAAATCAACTTTAATCCTTCAATTTCTCTCTCTAATCTACCAAATCTTGACTACCCAAGGCTTTGAACCTAAGAGAGAGGATATTGTAGGAAAGGCTTCTGACCTTTACACAATAAACAAGGAAATTTTAAAGAGAAAAGAAAGAGTTATTGACTTGCCTTGGAATAAGGAAGCAAAATGTGAGAATGTTGTTAGGAATGTCACCAACATTCAGGGCAACACTAATTCAATACAGCCAACCCTGTCAACAGATTGTCTAGTGGGTCAAATAGCAAAAATCAACCAACTAATTTTAGAGGTTGATGCTGCCAGGGATGCCTTGGTTCAAGCCAAATACCATTTCTTGCTATTACTTTCTTCACGAAAAGGGGGAGATGCTTCTGTGTAGGGGGAAGAGGCTGAAGGTGCACATGGTGTTGCTGCTGAAGAAGTTGTTGATACCGCTGTGCAAAAGGAAGAAGCCGTTGGAAGGAAGGTGTTGCTGAATAGGCTAAGGCTGAGGGTTGAAGCTGTTATGCAGAAGTAGAAAGCTGCTGGAAGCTACTGCTGTTGCATAATGATCCAGGAAGAAGCGGGCTGATGTGCTGCACCATGAGCTTTTAATTTTTGGTTTATGAATGTTTGGATTATGAACTACTTTGTGTTTTGGTTAATGGTTGATGTGGATGTTTATTTTGGACCATGGTTTATTTTGACAATGGGTTCTTTCTTTCTGTGTTATGTATATATTGGATGATATGTGTGCACATATCATTTTCTAATCATATGACTTGGTATACACTGGTATACACAAGTTTTGCTTGTATGCCATCACATGTTAAGGAGGAGATTGTCAGTAATCACAAGTGTTGGACAACATTTGTGACAATGCACTAAGTCGTTTGTACATTTTATAATGTGTTTTGTGAAGAAAGGCAAAAGGGGGGAGATTGTTAATGTTTGATTTGGTGTTGTGACATTTGATCCAACATATCTTCTGAAGTACTGATTTGAATGCATAAAAATGTTGGGACAAATGTCATAACATTCGGACCAACATCTTCGAAAAATAGTTTTGGCTTACTTCACGGAATGAAGTAATATTTTTGTAAATATTACTATGAAGTAAAAATGACTTGGCAAGGTAAAAAGGAGCCGGTGAAAAATGTGGGAAGAACGAGTCAAGGTTGTTGCTTTGCGTGAGGAACAAGTCAAAGATGTTAGAGGATTTTACTCCATGATCTTCTCCAACAAACACACCAGCTGCCCACCTTTCTCTCAACCTTCTCAACGGATCGATGAGCTCTTCAAGGAAGACTCTCTACTATAAATAGAGAGGCTACTACAGTGAATCGATATCTAGAATCAGATTGCAAAAATACCAAGAGAGCTCTCGGGATTTCATATAAGAAATATGGATCACAAGTGTTGCCCGAGTGTGTCGACAACATTCTGTCCAACATTACAATTGATGTTTATATTCTAGATTGATTTTGTTTGGAGCGATTGTAATGAGAGGTTGTCTATGTATACTTAGTTAGATTTTTCAGGCAGAAATCATCTGCGACTTCAACTTTTAATTCCTTTCCATTTTATCTTGTAAATATGTAAAGAAAAGAATTTGTAATTTTGTATATAATATATATACAATACATTTGGTCATTGACCATCATAAGTTAATAATATATATAACTTATGAAAATTTTAAACCTTTGTGTTCCTTAAATTCTGCTGCATTTACTCTTTAAAGTTACTGTTTTGCTAAGTGTTGTTACTGATGTCAGATGACATAATTGCCGACATTCGAAAACAGAATTCGCATTCGATTTATTTCATTTTGTTGTTACTTTCCCATAGCGTTTGACACCCTTCATGGACCAATTTCAATCCTGCAAATTCTTATGCAAGTTAAGAAATACCCACGAGACAATGAAAACCAAAAGGAAATAGATTTTTTTTTTGGTCTTGGAAATGTTATATACATGGGTGATAATGAAATTGTAGAGTTAAGAATGAGGTAAACTGTTGGATTTCAGCATAATTAAGAGAATTAAAGAAATGATTTTGCAGTTTTTTATCATAACATTTAATGTAATTGAGAGAGTTAAATGAGTGACTTTTGAGTTTTTTTACATAGCGTATAATAAATTGAAAAAAATGCCCAAAAAAGGAGAAAAAAATAATTGTGTTTCTTGGCCATAGAGAGGTGTTACATAGGATTGTCTATTGCTAACTATATATTATATATATATTAATTTAAAATCGAAGAAATTGCCATTGCGATGAAAGATAATTTAGGAGTGGCAAATAGGCCGTTTGAGTTGAAGCTGGATGGGTCAAAATGGACTGAACCAATAAATGGGTCAATGTCCAACCGACCCAAAGCTTATTTGGGCTAAGATGGGTTGGATCAAGATGGCTAAACGATGGGTCATAGCCCAACTTAACCCACTTTTCAATTATTTTGAGAAATTTAAAATAAAAATTATTAAAAATTTAAAAATAAAAAAATTTAAAATTCAAATAAACCTTTTATAAGATTTAAAAAAAAATAAAAAAACTAAAATATAAAAATTACTAGAGATTTTAAATAAGAAAATAAAAAAAATTAAATAAAAACTATTAATACATTTAAAATAAAAAATATTACTATAAAATTTATATTAAAAAACGAAAAATATTTAATAAAAAATTTAAAATACAAAAACTAAAAAATAATTAGAAAGTGTTAATCATATTTTGTAGCTTTAACACTTCTGAACGGAGGGCAGTTTATAGGCTCAGTTTGGACTCATTTGATGGGTCAATTTGGACTCATTTGATGGGTCAACTTGGGCTAGCCCAACTCAACCCATCTTTAAAATTACTCTAGCTCAAACCATTAAAGCTTGAGCGGATCGAATGATTTTGGCTAATTTTACCACCCTTAAACGGAAAATTGACATCTCGATACAAGTACTACATAATATTAGCAAATATTTAACCCAAAACTTTTAGCATATTTTAAGCCTTAAAATATTGACACTAAGCAGCCAATTAAAAAAAGATGTGGCTTAATTTTAGGGATGCAAATATTCTTATCCTTTTTTAAATGCGTATACCTAAAGAATAGTAACCACTTTCAATTCCCCTAAATAAGGAGAGTTGCTTCTACCACACAAAATCCCCTTTATTCTCTAATATGTACAATTTGTTGGGGATATACATATGTACACTATCATAAGTATACAAATCAGACCGTGTATACAATATGTCTATGCAAATTGTTTCCGTCCGAAATGTTTGCCGTTTTATCGGCTGACGAAATCGGATGACAAATTGATTCCTTAACTAAGCGATTTGGGCTGAAAGCAGAACTCTAACTTCCAGCAATGGGTTTCCCAACTACTCCAGAAAGCATTATGATGGTGATTGAGTAAACTAAGTGGTAAGAAACATAAATACAGCTGGAGTGCAACAAAGGCAATAAAGATATAATTTTAGATATGTAAAAATTAGATTTTTGATTGATTGGATGTGTCATTTTCTGTACAAATGATCCTATATTTATACTACAAGAAATAAAACGTGATACCCCTATGTTAGCCACTAAATTACCCACTAAATTCACTAGCCAACTATGAGGAGGTGGTGCCGATTTTTGCTCCTTGATTCCCTCTTGCACGATTAATGGCACTTCCTTCTAGCTGCTGTTGGTTGTTACCGTTTCTTGGGGTCTAGGATGCTATTTGACTTGGTCTTCGAGGTGTCCAAATATGTGTGGGTCTTAATCGTTCCTCAGAATTGTGACTCGGCTAGGATACTGTAATAGCCGATGAAGCTTTTTGAGCCAATGACTAGGACTAGTAGATTCGACTACGAGTCAATTCGGTTATCGACTTAGCATTCTGTCGCCTGCTCATTTTGAAGTTTTCACCTTCGACTGCCACTTGATTCGGCTACACACTTAAATATATTTTTTTGAGTGTTAACAATTGCCCCCTACATTAACTCGAGTGCAGCTGTTGAGTTGATGTATTCAAAAATAGCCATCGTTTTATGTGGCAGCCGCGGGTGTCATTTCAATCACTTTTGCTCTAAATGTATACAATGATGATTTTCACTAAAGAGTTTCCTTTTTTAACCGAGACGTCTCGGCTTGCCACTGAGTTTCAGCCACACGTTTGAAAGAAAGGAGTCCCAATGCGTGTCATCCACATCTTTCAAAAAGAAAAGGGGATATTTAAGGAGAGACGTCCCCCAGAGATTTCTCACTTAGTTATCAGCTGTTCCCAAATTCTCCAAAAACCCTATTTTCTTAATCATAGAACCATGTCTTCATCTTTCTCTCTATCTCAGGGATCAGAAAACGCCGATTTGGTTGCTGGTGACCTAACCCCTACCTTTGCCTTCATCGATGAACAATTGGTTCTTGCTCCTTATGGTACATATGAACAGGGCGACCTCCTTATTTCTCGGTATCTTAGCCTGACAAACTATGACCTTCCTATTACTTGTGATTGGTTCACCGGTGACCATTGTCCAGCTAGCCTGCTTACCTAGCCGACCAAGATTACCAACTATTTTGGTTGGTTAGAACGAGTGAAGTGGGCTAGAGAGGCCGAATGGAGACATATGGGTCTCGATGACGCCATTGCGCTGTCGGAGTTTGACCTTCCCTGTACCATTGGTCTCATATACGCCTTCCTTGGTTATTGGTCAACTACTGCCAACACCTTTGTTTTCCCTTGGGGTATGATGACCCCCACACTGCTCGACGTGACAGTGGTACTTATCCTTCCGATACTGGGAGCTGAAGTGCCTGTCTTAGGTGATGTAGATGTTGCCGACTTGGGCATCAAGGTCTCAAAAACTTTTTCCGGCTATAGCCACTTCGTGGCCAACAACAGCTGAGTATCGCCTCTCCCAGTTGATGATGCCGAGCATCATGCTTTCCTGCTTTTTTGGTTCAACCGATATTTTGTCTGTACAAGGTCTTGTGCAGTGTTGAAGGAACTGGAAATTTATGCGGCATTAGCCATTTCGGGGGAAGATATCAGCTGGGCATCTCTCTTTCTGACTTATCTTTATATGGATCTTGGCGATTCCCATGCAAGGTTAAAGGACTCTAGAAATCTGGTTACCTTAGCTGATCCCCTGTGGTTCCTTCGACTGTGGATCACCCTATATTTCCCAGAGTTTATTCCTGATGATTTTGATGATCGCCGTTTTCCATTAAACCCGCCAGTGCTAGCCGATACTCTTCGGAAAACACCCTTCGTTCCCCAGGACGTCTTCACTCTAGTCTCCACTCTGCATGGTCTGTCTCGAGACCATTACACAAATTGGCAACTGGTCCTCGAGAGATGGGCCACCCCCAATTGGGTCCGTCAAGTAGCCGATGACAACCTTACATTCTCTCAGTGGAGAACTATGACCCTCATATGGGGGTGCATTCTGACTACAAAGGATATATTGGTGGCTTGAAGCCCACCTCTAGGAACAATAAGTTGACCACGGAGCCCTATTGGCCAAACTTTGTGGCACGATAATTTGGTCTAACTCAGCACGTACTATGGCCTCACCGCAATATTGTTTGTTCAACCCAATGCTGTATTCTTGATACAAAACAGGCAAGGAAAATAACCAATCGCAATCTTGATAGGCTCGCCCTATTTGACTGGCAGCCGTTTACCTCGAGAGCAAATACCACTATTGCTTTTGATGACTGGTGGAACACGGCCAAGGAGAAATTCTTCTAGTGTCCTCTAGATGTCTACTGTGATAGCTGGTCCTGTCAAAGAAGAAAAAGACCCAAGAAACCCTTAAACCGCGGATCAAAGAGGCCCCTCTGAAAGCTTCCCTCCTTAGATCGGCTAGAACTGCTGCCTCAAGATCTTCCGTTAGATTGTGGCAGATGAAGAGAAAATGTAAATTGTCTTCTACATATGTGTTGGCCAGATTATTCTTGTGAATTTTTGGCTAACATCTTTTATGCGTCTTTCAGCAACTCAATCCCCCCTAGCGTTTGTCGATTTGGAGACCACTTCTAATAACGAATCCCTGTCACCCAGGAAAATCTGTTCCTAAGCAACCCAGACGAAGCGGAGGGGTTGTCATCCCAAATCATAGTGAGAAAGAACCCCATAGAACCAGAGTTCCTGTTTCTGTCGCGAAAGAGGAGAAAATTGAGGTATATCCCTTGTCCTACATTCACATCGGTTATCTTTCAATATTTATGTTTTCTGTTTTCCCTTTCAAGGACCACAACTCATAAGACACAGACGGTCATAGACAATATTTGATGCTCCTCTTCATAATAGATCTTCCTCTTCGGCTCATGCTTCTATGAATCCGCAAGATCCGTTATCGGCTGTTCTCAAGGCCAAAATTTCTCCTGTCGAGACAGCCGAAGATTTTTATGCCGATGCAGCCGTAAAGGTATATCCTTTCTCTTATGCTTGGCCCTTTACTGTTTCCAAACCCTTTCCTCTATTCTGAGCTTGCCCTTTTTGTATAGGAAATGGCTAGAGATAATCCCCCAACTGAAACTAACCTAATTGATGACTTAGAAGCACCAACCGAGATTATCCCTGAAGACGTGCTTCTGCAATATTTTGGCTTAGTCGATATTACACTTGCACCATCTTCGCCTGTTGGCATTCATCGGGAGCGAGTTGCGGAGTCTCTTGCCAAGGGGATTCTGACCAGTAAAGAAGAGTTCCATGCTTTGTGGGCTTCTCTGTTCAGATTGTCAAAAGCAACAAAGGGTTCCCTAGTTTTGGCAACCGCCTACAATGACATGGCCTTGGCTCTAAATGACTTATTTGCTTTACACAAAATGGCCAAAAATAGTCATGATGAGGCGGTCGCTACTCTGCAACACTTGGGGTCTCTTCGGTAAGAGAGTAGCCACATTCAAACTTCTTTCAATGAGGTGAATGCAGAAGGCAGCAGAATATCAGCCGAAGGAATGACTTACAAGAGCAGCTGTCAAAACTGTGAGCCGATCTGGAGAGGATCCATGTAGAGATAAAGGCTATTACTCCGGATATATGTTCGAATATTAAGGCCCAAGATACCACCCGCTCTTCTTTGTTTTGGCAGGGCATTCATTTAGATAACAAGATCCGGGAACTTGGTAATCAACAGGTGGTTTGGGAATTGGATCAGAAAGCGGGCAGTGGACGGCTGGCCCAACTGGAGAATGGGTGGACTGCGTGGAAAAATAGACTTGCTCAAGCAACGCCAACACTCCCTGCAAGTTTTTTCAAAGTGGTATCCAAGGGAACTCATTCTTCAGTTACGACTACTCCTTTGCCAGTTGATTCCGTTGCTCAGTTGTCAGCCGACATCCTTATGGACTTGCAATATGAAGCCGTTGCTGCTTCTGTTACTCAAGAGATATTGTCAGAAGCCGAACAACAGCTAGAGGACACTCTAGAGGCCGACACTCAAGCTTTTACCGAGATCCCATCAGTAGTGGTGGCTGAGCCTTTGTTGGATGCAAAAAGGGGGTTTCCAAAAGAAGTAGGAACAGATAAGGTAGTAGCTGTTGGTGCGGCTGAGGATGAGAAATAAACTACGGCTATCCAGGGTGACCAAGCAACAGTAGATTCGACTAATCCTGAGACCCCTGTGACTGATGATGTAGCGCAACCTCTAGCTAGTGACATGTCAACCAACTTGTCTTCCTAGTTTTATTGACCCCAATTTGAAAGGTCTATTTTTTGTGGCCAAGCAACCGGTCTGTGGCTAGTGTTTACTACTGCCTTTCCCAAATCGAAGGGAAGTACTTTTCTGCCTTTTTATATGACTATGACCAGGCCGCCAGTCTATAACTATCATTCATTCATGTATTCCCCAAATCGAAGGGAATTATGTTCTTCTGTGCGGCCAGGCAGCTGACCTGTCACTGTTGTTTACTCGTGCATACCCCAAATCGAAGGGTAGTACTTCTTTAAGTATTTGCCGTTTATGTTTCTGTCAAGCTCTTCATCATGTATGTTTATTAGTCGATACGCGTTATCAGAAATTTGTTGGCTTAGTACGAAGGGTCCTTCCCAATTTGGCAACCATTTGCCGAATTTACGATCTTTCATTCCAAGCGGCAACACGATTTTCCCAAACCAAGTCTCATTCGGTGAACCTCTTAGGCTTAAGATGTTTGTTATATGCTTTGGTCATTTTCTGTTTACCAGCTTCGATTCTTTCTAGGGCCATCAGTCGATCTTCATCTAGCTAATCTAACTCCATTAGCATGGACTGCTGATATTCTTCTAAGCTTAAAGAATTCTGTTTGGCCATTCGTAATGACTTAACATTAATCTCCAAGGGCAACACTGCATCTTGGTCATAGGTGAGCCGATAAGGTGTTGTCCCAGTAGATGTAGGCTTAGTGTTTTTGATTGCCCAAATAACTTCATCCAAAGTGAGATGCCATACTGTCGGTCTATCTTCCACATTTTACTGATTATGTCCACAATAAGCTTGTTAGCTGCCTTGGCTTGTCCATTCGTATGTGCATAATAAGGCGAGGATGTGATCATCTTGATCCCAAATTTCTCAGCAAAGGCTACCACCTTAGAACTAGTGAACACCGTCCCTTGATCGATTGTAATCGTTTCAGGAATACCATATCTATATATGATTTGGTGTTGGATAAACTGAATGACATATGTCTGATGAACCCTCTTCATCCGCTATGCCTCTACCCATTTAGTGAAGTAATCGGTAGCCACAATAATGAAATTATGTCCTTTAGACGATTGTGGGTGAATCTTGCCGATGAGGTCTATAGCCCATCCTCTGAAAGGCCAAGGCTTCACGATCGGGTGCAACAACTCGGCTGGTACCCATTGGAATAGTCCATGTCTCTGACACTCTTCACAACCTTTTGCTTATTGAAAACAATTAGCTGTTATGGTAGGCCAATAATAGCCATGACGATAAATCAACCACTTCATCATTGGCCCGGCTCTGTGTGATTCACAGATTCCTTCATGAACTTCTCCCATGACTCTTAAGGCCTCTGCCTTATCAATGCACTTGAGTAGCACTCCATTTACGCTCATTTTGTAATGATCATCATCAATGAGCACATACTTCAAGACTCTCCTCTTAACCTTAAGGTCATTGCAAGTGGAAGGATCTTTTAAGTAGCCGATTTAACACCTGCTTCCACAAGTCGATCTGGTCCATGGCTAACACTTCAGCTGGCAGCTCATACTCTAGAGTGAGTAGAGACTTGCTAAAGCTAAAAGCTTTTTGTGCTAAGTCGTTAGCCTCAACATTCATGCCCATAAGAATATTACTTAACATAGATGATGCGAACCTACTAAGTAACCTGCTAGCCATTTCGTAACGGGCCAACAAATTTGAATCTTTGCAGTCATATTCCCCAGCCAGCTGCTTGATAACCAACTGAGAGTCTCCACGAATCTTGATGCACTTTTCTTTCATAGAGACTATGAGTTTGAGTCCTATGATGAAAGCATTGTATTCAGCTTGGTTATTTGTCAAGTGAGAATCTAACCGATAAGAGAACCTCTACGTTTTATCTCTAAGATCGGTTATCGTTATTCCGGCTCTGACTCCCTTCTGGGTTCTTGACCCATCAAAAGTTAGCATCTAAGGAAAGATGTCCATACATGCAGTAGAGGGGGTGCATGGGTCCTCCACATCTACACAAGGGTGGTCTGCCAATAAATCGGCTATCGCCTGACCTTTGACTACCCTGAGTGGCCTATACTCGAGAGAAAACGCAGTGAGCTTGATTGCCCATTTCATTAGCCGTCCTTGCAAAATAGCTCTATTCAATAAGTACCGGACGATGTCAATCTTGCATAAAATGTAAAACACATATGGCATTAGATAATGTTCAAGTTTTGTACAAACATAGAATAAGGATAAACAAAGCTTCTCTATATAGGTATATCTAGTTTCAGCTTCATTGAGCATTCGTCTAAGGTAGTAAACTGCCCTTTCGATTCCATCATCAGCATCCTGTGCTAACAGGCTGCCGATAGACAAATCTGCAGCTGAGATGTACAATTTCAATAGTTTCCCTAGCATGGGAGACATTAGCACATGAGGAGTTGCTAGAGCCTTTTTAATTTGTTCAAATGCCTCTTGTTGTTCTGGGCCCCATATTAGCTCTTCTGATCATTTAAGCCTAAGCAAAGGTGAAAAAACCTTCATTTTGCCAGCTGAATTAGATATGAACCTTCTTAGAAAGTTGATCTTCCCTAACAGGCTTTGTAATTCCTTCTTTGTTCTGAGTGGTACGGATTCCATTACTGCCCGGGCTTTGTTATGATCTATCTCAATACCTTTCTTATGTACCAAGAAACCAAAGAAGCTGCCACCCGATACTCCGAACATACACTTGGCTGGATTCATTTTAAGATTATGAATCATTATTCTTTTTAGGCTTGTTCAAGATCGGCTAAGTGATCCTTGATGTCTTTAGAATTCACCACCACGTCATTAATGTAAACCTCCACAGTCTTGCCGATCAGATCATGAAGATGGTGTTCATTGCCCGCTGATAAGTAGCACCAGCATTCTTCAGACCAAATGGCATAACTACCCACTCGTAAATGCCCAAGGCTCCTGAACACCTAAAAACAGTCTTGTGAATGTCCTTATTGGCTACTGCTATCTGAATATAGCCAGAGTATCCATCCATGAATGTCAGCACACCATTAGCCGAATCGAGTGGCATATCGGCTACAAACATGACATATTCATCTTTGGAAGTGACTAGATTTAGGTTTCTGTAATCAATACATACCTGAACCTTGCCATTCTTCTTCTTGACTGACACAATGTTTGCCAACCATTCCACATACCTAGACGTTCTGATGAACCCGGCCTTCAGCAGTCGTTCAATCTCAGCTTTGATTTGAGGCATCAGCTGATGGTGATATATTCTAGGCGGTTGTTTATGAGGTGTGAAGCCCTATTTAATTAGAAATCTATGCTCTACCAAAGTACGTGCCAGTCTAGACATCTCATGATAATCTCACGTGTAGTAGTCTTTATACTGTAGTAGAAGAGACGTCATGCTCTATTTATCTTCTTCCTTCAGCGAGCCACTTATATGTGTTAGCCGAGGGACTTCCTTAGTACCCAAGTTGATATCTTTCAAGGGATCCTGAGACTCAAAACTAGGCATAGCCCTTCTTATGGGTGATTCAAGTTCCATCGGCAACTCAATGTCATCGGTTGCTAGTGTTGGTTCTCTATTGTAGTCCTCTACATATGATACCTCGGCCATCCTTGCTTCAGAACTTAGGGTAGTCAGTTGATGCCACATATCACGTATGATTTGGGTCTCCTCAATCATATAACTCTTCCAAGGTAAGCCATGGTTCGACTAATTATTTTATTTCAAAACCTCATGAAGTTAGATTGCAGTATTCCCAAGATCCTTCTTCGTACTGTTCTGCGACAGCTATGGGAGCCACATAGGGTGAATATAAGACAACCTCTAAGTTCTTAACCCCTACTTGAAATGAGTTATCATCAGCTGGGATAATTTATATCTTGTCTCCTTCCCAGAAAATGAACTTTTGATGCATAGGGGAAGAAAGGCATCGGCTGGTGTGAATCCAGTCTCTGCCTAACATAATGGCGTATGACAGCTTGCCATCTATTACAAAGAAGGTAGACCTGACCTTTTTAGGACCTACAGTGATTTCTGCTACTAAGATCCCCAAAGCTTCAGAGGCCTCTCCCATAAAGCTAGCCATTTTCATGTTAGTTGGGATGAGATCCTCTCTGGTTTTGTTCAGCAGTTTCAAAGTAAGCAACGATATCACATTCAGCACAACCCCATTATCGATGAACACTCGACTGATGGCTTTGCCGTTAATGTAAGCCTTAACATAAAGAGGTTTGAGGTGTTTAACCATCTCTTCCGTAGGTGCACCAAATACAGTGCTCAAAGCGTCCCTAGCCGTGGTATCGGCTATAGTCGCCCATTTAGTGTATTTCACACAAACATCACCTTCTAGGCTATCCAACGTAGAGCGACTGGTCCAAAACTCACATGGAATCAAGCTGACCATTTTAATAGCAGCCCAAATCTCATCGACTGAATCATGCTTAAATAAATCAAGGATGGAGTCTCCCACCTCGTCCAATTCGATTGACGAGAACTTAATATCTTCCATCTCCTGGAGGCATATAGGAACCGACTGAGGTTCTAATGCTTGGATCCTCTGCGTGATCTGTGGAACCGTCTCGGCTAGGATTCCTTCAAGATAGTAATCTTCCATCGAGGTTCCTCTGTGGAGTTGTCATCAGGCTGCATATTCAGCTATGGTTGATCCACAACTTCTTCTTCATGCATCACTGTCTCTGAAGAGATTGAGCCGAATGCCCGCTCAATAGCCTCAGCTGCGTATCGGCCGCCTTAGCGATGGATATCATGTGTGTGTAGTTTATTAGTGCTTTCTCGAGGATGTCTGTGTGTGCTCTCCCGTCTTTAGTCTTTCTCGGCGTCAATCGGTTCCTATACCTTACCATATTGCGCTGTGCGCTTCATCTTGCGCAAGGCTTTGGCATGCTGCATCCTTCTTTTCTGAGTCCTGGATATGACACTCGGTGGTGCCTCTATCTTTCCAGAAGCCTGATTGATGAACCACCTTCCTTCCTCTATATTGGCGGTTGTCTTGATCATCCTCTAGGGTCTTAGCTGACCTTCTTCACTCACTGTGATACGCAAGGAAGAAATGCCTTCTTTTATATTGAACTCAACCACCCTCTGTTTAGCTACGAGGAGTGGTTCCCCGTCTATATGGGACATGCTCGGCTTTTCATCGACTGGTTGCCATGCTTGCCCTCCAATCCTGTGCTTGGGGTCTGCTGGGTACCTTTTGAATATCGAGTGCTATTTGTTAGGTTCCGAGAAATGTGCTCTGGTTCATAAGGGCAGCCACGAAAAACTATTTCCAGCTGGCTGCCTATTCGTGTCCTCATAGATGTCACGTAAGCTGCTTATCCGATCAAACACAGAGGTCTTTCTGGCCTCCTTCTTACCAGTGGGCTTCTTTGAGACCCATATATTTTTCATCAGCCGTTTTCCCTTGACATCCTTTGATTTATCTAGCTTAGCAAAGAACACCATAGATATCGGCATTGTGGGAAAGGGGTTAGTATCAACAGACATTTCGGCTATGCTTTTATCGGCTAGCTTGAACCTCCCCTCCTTGATACCCTTTTGAATCGCGTTTCTGAAGACCACACAATTAGAAGTAGCGTGGCTATATGAGTTGTGCAATTTACAATACTTCTTATCCTTGAGCTCTTCGGCAGGCGGGATTCTATGGCCATCAAGAAGCCGAATCTATTTATCTTTAAGCAGTTGATCAAATATCTGATCTGCCTTTGTAATATCAAATGAGTAATCGACCCTGTCATCAGTTGAACTCGTATCCTTGCCTTTCGTAACTTTCAAAGCTGGGCAAGAATAAGACTTACCCCTAACAATCTCGGCTACAATTGCGTCTGCCGTCTAATCGGCTGACTCTGAGTCAGACTCATCTGCCTCAATAATGGATACTAAATGGGAGCCTCGGTTCCAGTTAGCTCTTCTTTTCTTCTTCTTCTGGATATACTGCTCTATTTGTCCTGCCTTCTCGGCTAACTGGCTTAGGTCAGAGCAGGATTGTCCTACTAATTTCTTTTTTAGCTAAGGATTCATGTTGATGATTATCATGTGGGCGCATTCCGATTCAGGGAAGTGTACAGTGCATTTCCCAACCTTCATTATGAATCTCTCGATATAATCGATAGCCGACTCATCCACCTATTTTTTTAGATTCGTCAAATCATTTACAGTGACCTGAGGTTGGGGCTAATAAAATCTATTATGGAAACAACGCTCCATGTCAGCCCAGCTCTGTACAGAGTCGGGGGTCAAGGATGAGTACCAGGCAAATGTTGTTTCGATTAGAGAAATGGGGAAAACCTGCAGCTTGTGATACTCGTTCTGGCCAACCTTACCACATTAGGCGGTAAATCTACCGATGTGCTCAATGGTAGATTTACCGTCATCACCCGAGAAGGTGGCAAAATCAGGCATTTTGAAGCCTCTTGGCAATGGTGCTATCCGATCTACCCAATCAGGGTAGGGTATCTTGTAAATAGGCATGTCCAAGGCTTTCAGTTGGATGCCAAAGTACCTCTTCATGGTACTCGCAATGGTTTTAGGGTTCATCAGCTGTAAATTTCCCTGCCGATTCTCAGTTGGAACCGGCTGGTAGGCGTTCTGAACTGGAGGCCTCCATTCTGTACATTGTTGAGCAAGGTTTTGAAAGTTGTAGGTGTTCTACTGGACATTACCAACGGGTGGGGTATATCCCCATTGCTGCTGTTGGGAATAGCCACCAAAGCTTGCAACCTGAGCTCCTGGAACAACCGACGGAGCTTGAGGATAAGGTGGAATAATGTTTCATGTATGCTCTCCTCGGACATCAGTCGTTCTTGGAAAGTTTGCGCTTCCTGGATGGTATGGAATGGATACGGCTATAACTGCTGGAATGGTGTCCCGCTGTAGTCAGTGTCACCAGATAGCCGAGCAGGGTCATAGCAGGGGCCAACGACTGTCAATTCAGTTGGTCAACATTGATCGCGTACACCATAGGGCCGTTTGCAGGAGCGTGTGGCATAACGGGCGGAAACCCAAGGTGTACGGATGCCTGAACTGGTATCCGAGCCATATTGATCTGCCCATACTGCAGACTCGCTTGGTCGGGTGGTACAGGTTTTCCCCCAGCATTTGGCGGCAAGCATACAGTAGACTGGTTACCAAGTGACTACGCTTATGCTCCTAGGTGTGCTATAGGTTGTACCTGAGTAGGTACCAACTTATACATATTCGGCTGAGGAACAACACCTAGAGTCACAGTTGCATGTTGCACAGCGCCACTCGTCAGAGGGATGGAAGAACTAGCCGAACATTCTCCTGGATGCAGTCGGCTGGCTTCCAGTTCCCTCTTCTGCTGAACCTCATTATGCACCATTGGCTTAACAACGTCGGCCAACTGTTTGGAAACCTAGTACATAATGTCGTGGATGCTAAGTCAATATGTTGTCTGATGAATGACGTAGTCATGACAGTTGGACCTTCAGGTTGGCTAAGTTTACCCACGACTTGGGTTGATGGAGGTAGAGGAGGGGTATCAACCGATGTAAGTATACCAGAGGAAAGTGGTGGCTCGTTGCACCATAGGACCAGTTTCCAATCTGTGTAATGGTCCCGAGATAGACCATGCAGGGTGGAGACTGCAGTAAAAATGTCCTGGGACACTAAAGGTGTTTTTCGAAGAGTATCGGCTAGCACCGACGGGTTTAATGGAAAACGACAGTCATCAAAACCATCAGGAATAAACTCTCCAGCTGATATCTTCCCCCGAAACGGCTAGCGCCGCATAAATTTCCAGTTCCTTCATGACTGCCCAAGATCATGTGTAGACAAAGTATCGGCTGAACAAAAAAAAATAGGAAAGTATGATGCTCAGCGTCATCGACTGAGAGAGGCGATACTCGGCTGTTGTTGGCCATAAAGTGGCCATAGCCGGGAGAAGTCTTTGAAACCTTGATGCCCAAATCAGCAACATAAACCCTAAGATCTCTAGTGCTGTCCACCACGCCCGAGTTTGGAGAAATCCCTCTTGAAATGCCCAAGGTCACCGCACTCAAAACAATCTCTAGGAGTTGTCGATGGCTAAGAAGAAAAACTAGCACCAACATGACTACCACAGCTAGAGGGCGATAAGGACTCAAAGTCAACTACCTCGAACCATAAGAAGTACTTGAAGACTAGCTCCCTTCTAATGTAGGCATAACATCAACAATTGGCCTAACCCTTGAACGGTGATGACCCCCACAATAGTGGCCCCTACCTCCAGATGAGACAATTACCTGAGTATTGAAATGAGGCCTCTTGACCACTCTCTTCTCATAATCCTCTCACTGAATAAACTCGGCCTCTCTCATGACATCAATAATCTGCTGGAAAGTGGAACCTGTGGCAGCCATCTATGCTGTGATCAAACAAATAAGACAAATCAACACATTGGTGAACCTTCTCACCTTCATCAGGAAAAATCATCAAGGCATGGCAAGACAATGCATGGAAATATGTCTCGTACTCCGTCATAGTCATACGCCCATAGCGTAACCCTTCGAACTGAGCTTGTATCCTCTCTCTAACACTGTGAGGCATGAACTTCTCAAAGTAAATATGAGTAAATAAGACCAGGTGAGATGAGGGGACCCTAGTGGTCTAGACATAAGATAAGACCTCCATTACTGCTTGGTAAGTCTAACCATCTAGAAAGTAGCATAATCAACTTCATGGGACTTCACTAAATCGAGGTTATGCAACCTCTCATGACAGCTAATAAAGAACTCATACATATCATTCTATAGATCTCCATCATACCTATGAGAATCCAATTTCCTGAAACTCTCGAACATCTTCTGCTCCTCAATAGACATCACGGGCTGAATAGCTACAAATGTAGCAAGACCAGGTACAATCACACCTAAAAACTGAGGAACCCTAATAGGTGCTAGATGATCCCCTAGTGTCTGAAATCCAGGCAGAGTAGTATGGTCAAGAGCCTATCCTCCAACCCTGGTATGTGATCCATTAGAAGTGATCGACTGAATACCCTGAGCTATAGTCTCTAGAAATCTCATCATGCGAACTAGAGTATCCTGAAGTACTGGCGTAGTAATGAAACTCAAGGGCAACTGAGCTAGTCCTTCCCCATCAGCCCGACCCTAGTCATCATCATCTATCCGAACCTGATCATCATTTGGAATAGCATCTGGCCTTAGAGACTCTACTATGTCATGAGCCCGAGCAATTGCAGGTGCTCGACCTCGGGCTGGTGCAACCACTTCAGGTCTAGCTACCAGTACCTCACCTCTTGCCTTATGTACCCCCTATGACAATGGGTGCATGTGCATGTGCGGGATCCTGATCTCCTCATGTGGATGATTGAGTCGTCACCATATGCGAGAAAAAGTAAAAAAAAAGATATTTAGAATCCAATCCTAGTCGAAACATACGAAAGAATGTAAGAAATGAAATTTCCTAAATGTCTTATAGCCTCTCAAAGATAGGTATGGAGCACTTCGTACCAATCCATAAGACTCTACTAGACATCGCTCATGTACTCAATAGATCATATAACCTAGTTTTTTAGTACCAATTTGTCATAACCCAAAATTCCATTATGTCGTGAGGGTACCTACCCTAACCCGTATGCGAACCACAGTCATCCAAGCATAATAATATAAATGTAAAGGTGGAAAAGTAAAGAAACAACAGAAGTATTAATAAGTCTTAGAACTTAGTAAATAAACTTGAAAGAAATCCCTAAAATGTTGTAGTCACGAGTACAGAGATCTAAAGTTGAATACAAGTCTGAAAAATAACATACAAAATATTGTCTGAAAATGTAAAGGACAGAATCATAAATAATAAGGAAGGAGTTCAAATGCTGGGATTGAATCTGTGGCTCACCCTGGACTCCTAGAGTAATCTCCAATAACCTTTTCTCAAGCTGCTCCATGCCATTCTTTGTTGGTATAGTTGATAGTGACATACGATGAACATCCCTTTCTCGTCAATTAGAGCCAATTGTTCGTATCTTTTCTGGACCCACTCCATGTTGTCTAACTCTGCTTATTGTATGATTCTGAGTGATTGTATCTCTACCTCAACTGGTATTACTGCTTTGGTACCATAGGCAAGTAGGTATGGAGTTGCCTCGGTTAAGGTCCTAGTTGTAATTCAGTATCCCAGGAATGCATAGGGCAACTGTTCATGCCAACGTTTGTAGTTATCTATCATTTTCCTTAATATCCTCTTGATATTCTTGTTGGCTACCTCAAATGCTCCATTAATCTATGGTATGTAGGCAGTAGAATTCTGATGGGTTATGCGGAATTGTTCGCAAATATCTTTCATTAGATGAATGTTCATATTCTCTCCATTATAAATTATGATTGAATCTGGGATGCTGAATCAACATATTATGTTATTCTGCATGAAGTTTACTACCACTTTCTTTTTCACTGACTTGTGGGAAGTAACTTTGGCCCATTTAGTGAAGTTGTCTATAGCGACCAAAATTATGTGATGTCTGTTGGATGTGGTTGGCTATATGGGCCCAATGACATCCATACCCCAAGATACAAATGGCCAGGGTGAGATCATGATGTTGAGTTCACTTGATGGGACCCTGATCAGATCTTCGTGAATCTGGCATCAATGACATCATTGCAGGAATCTGCTACAGTCAGTTTCCATTATCATCCAATAGTAACTTTCCCTTAGGATCTTCTTGGAGAGGACGAACCTATTCATGTGAGGACAACAAGTTCTGTTATGCACTTCTTCTAACAATTTTGTGGAATTGACACATCTGAGTAGCCCTAGATCGGGCATTCTTCTAATGGTCTTCGTTTGGTTGGTTGTGATGTTCTCGGGATACTCTCCCTTTTCTAGGTATGTGCTTATGTCGGTGGACCACGATTTATCATCGGGTTCTGCTTTAACATGTGAATAATAAATGTGTTCTTCCCTGATATTGATCTCTAGTGGGTCAATGCGACTGATTTCAGGATGTTGTATCATTGATGCTATAGTTTCAAGAGCATCGGCGAAATCATTCAGATCCCTTGGCATGTGCAATTACTCGATCTTTCTGAACCTTTTGCACAATCTTTATGTGAGGTTCACATAGGGAATGACCTTCTCATTCATGGAAGCCCATTCTCCTTGACTTGATGAATTAGCAGATTTGAGTCTTCTATCAATATCAACTCTTGAATATCCATGTAAATGGCTATGTGAAGACCTAAAATTCATGCTTCATAATCTGCCATGTTGTTCATACATTAGAAGTTGAGCTTAGCTGCCATTGCATTATGTTTACCTAATTCTTATACCAAAACTACTCCAATTTATGAACCCTTATAATTGAATGCACCATTGAAAAACATTCTCCATCATGAGTAATTTCAACCATAACTTCTTCAATCATCATCACTTTCTCGTTTAAGAAATACATCCGTAGGGGTTCAAACTCTTTGTTGACTGGACTTTTGGCTAGCAAATCAACTAATGCTTGTCCCTTAATAGCTTTTTGGACCACGTACGTGATGTCAAATTCTCTTAGAAGCATTTACCACTTGGCCAATTTCCCTATAGATATGGGTTGGCGAAATATGTACTTCAAAGGATCCATCTTTGAGATTAGGTGGGTAGTGTAGGCCGATAAGTAGTATCACAGCTTTTGTGCTACCCGTGTCAGAGCTCAACATGTTTTCTTCCACCATGGTGTACCACGACTCGCATGCGGTGAACTTTTTACTGAGATAATAGATGGCTCGCTCTTTCTTCCTAGTTTTGTCGTGTTGTTCCAACATGCATCCGAATGCCTTATCTGATACTGACAAACACTACAATAGTGGGCTCCCTAGTTTTCTGGTACTTCTACATCCATTTGGTGGGTGTATCATTTTTCAATAGCATGAGAATGGGCTCCAAGATTATTGCAGACTATTCTATAAAGCATCCAATGTAGTTCAACCTTCCCAAAAAACTCATGACATCCTTCTTAGTTTCAGGTGGTGGCGGTTCTTGAATGGTTTTGATCATCGAAGGGTCTAGTTCTATGGCCCTGTGGATGACTATAAATCCCAACAATTTTTCAGCGAGCACTCCAAATGCGTACTTGGCCGGATTTAGCTTCAGATTGAAGTTACGAAGTCTATCGAAGAACTTCCGTAAGTGCATGATGTGATTTGAGCTTTCTCGTGATTTGATTATTCCATCATCCATGAAGACTTCTATCTCTTTAAGCATCATATCGTGGAAGATTGTGGTCATCTCTCTCATATATGTCGCTCCAGTGTTATTGAGGCTGAATGACATTACATAGTAGTGGTATACTCCCCATGGAGTGATGAATTCTATTTTCTATGCGTTTTCTTCGCTCATCGGGATCTGATAGTAACCGGAAAAACAATCCACGATTGACTATAAATCGTGTTTTGCGCAGTTATTGATGAGTAAATGGATGTTCAGAAGTGGAAAGTTATCCTTGGGACTAGGTCGATTGAGATCACGGTAGTCCATGCAAATCTGTATCTTTCCGACCTACTTTGGTGCAGGCATGACGTTGGCCAACCATCTGGGATATGGAGTTACTTCCACCACCCTTGGTTTTATCTACTTTTCAACCTCATCTTTATTCTTATGCTCAGATCAGGCTTTAATTGTCAGATTTTCTGCTTGACTCGGTGAATCCCTTATTGATGGGCAGCTTATGGGCTACTATGTCTGTGCTTAACCCTGGAATATCCGCGTATCACCATGTGAATATGTCGACGTATTCTAGTAGCAGATTTATCAGTTCTTCATTCCAGGGCGCTTCCAAATACACCATTATCCTGGTTATTTTAACTGTTTCGTCATCCCCGAGGTTAATTGCTTCGATTTCATCCAAATTATGCTTCTTCCTATTTTCATACTGATCTTCTTCGTCGATGAGATTCTATAGCAACTGAGTTTTTTCATCGTACTCTTCATATTTCTTTTCTTCTATATCAATTGATTGACTCGTCTCATGACACATCATGACATTATGAGTTGTTTTATTATTATTACTGAAAAACAAGGCAAAGCATGGTTAGTGTATAAAAATAGGTTCATAAAAAAGTTTATTTTTGCATAAACTGAGGCTTTCATTAATTTGATAAAGAAAGTAGAAATAGTGGTCCTAATTCGGATCAATATCGAGTCATTTTTATTTTTCAAACATTACGTGGAAAATAAAGATTCCAATGGTGAATGCTCAGGCCTTAGCCGATTTTCACTGATTTTCGGAAACAAATTTTAATTCATTCTCTCTACCGAAGAGCCAAGAGCGGGGTAGAAGTCCAATTGGAAAGTTGCTCACCCGGATCAACATTGCGTATGGTGGGCACTTCAAAGAATTCCTCCAGTATCACGACACACTCTTCCTCTTAGAACATCATCCCTAAACACTTTTCTGCGTCTCCGCCGTTGTGCATGGGCATTCTGACTAGGAATGACTGGAACAGATTCGAAATCGGATTTTGTAATTGTGGAGGATACCACTTCTTTTGATCAGCTTCGGAGGATTCTTTAGATTCTGGGATGTATCCAAGGCCAAAATGATAATAATTTGCCAGATTTGACATCGGTTCCTTAATACCCTGGAGTTCTCTGCCCAAACCTTTATCGAGTTCGAACCTATTCTGAAGCATAGTTGCAGCAATCATCTTGTAGACTGGTGTCATAGGGCTCTCTTCATCATCCCCTTTATGGGAAGCTCCCACAATTTCTACCACATGGAAATCCTTGTCTTTAGGAATTCTCTCGATTACCGGTACCAAATTGTTGGGATAGTTAGGAATGCTATCTGCTTCGTGAATTACCACCTCATTATTCTCTCACACAATGTTTAAATATTGAGGGAGAGATGACGACATTTCTCCATCCATGTGTATCTATGGCCTACCTAATAGTAGATTATAATTGGCGGTAATTTCCATGACTTGGAACTCAGTATTAAAATGAATGGGCCCCATTTGGATATTGAGGTATATCTCGCCAATGTGATCACGTTCTGCTTCATCAAAGGTTCTCACATTGGTATGACTCTGGCATATTTTCCCAATGTCATAACAAAATTGTTTGAGTGTGGATTCAGGGTATATATTGGGACTAGCCCCATTATCAACAAGTACTCGAGCTACGACTTTGTCCCTACATTTAACAGTGATATAGAGATAATTGTTGTGGGTTGTTCCTTCTTTTGATAACTCGTCTGGAGTAAAGGAAATTTGTTGGGCCCCAATGACATGACCTACCATGTCAGCCAATGTTTCACTACTTGTTCCTGCAGGGACGTGTGCTTCGTCCAGTACTTTTATTAGGGCCTAGCTATGTTGCAATGATATCAAAAGTAGTGACATTACCGATATTTGGGCTGGAATCTTCTTTATGTGTTCAATAATAGATTATTCTTTTGGCTACATTCAACGCCAAATGTCCTCGGCCTCTCCCTCAATAATGGTCCTTCTTTTGTTTCCTTTTTTATTGGGTGATCTCTGTGCCAACTATTCTAGAGTATAGCATCTCATTGATTTTTTCATTCCCTGAGCCACTGCCACTTGGATGAATAAGTCTTTTTTCGAGAATCGAACTACCTCCTAAGGTATCTGGACTATGAACGGTGTCGGGATCAGCACTTTGAATTGTGGATGTTATTGTAGAGTAAGAGAGATGACATTTTTTTCTTGGCGTTCAATATATTCTTGGATCAATGTCAAGCATATTTCCCAGTCTTTTTCCTGGTCAATCATGTGGTTATGGTTAGCACCATGATTGTGTAAGGGATTCATGTTCAAATTTGGTGCTGCCATTTCCAAGATGATCTCTCTTTTATTGATCAAGTCTTGTATCTTATGTTTCAAATTGAAACAGTCCTCTGTACTATGCCTTCTCCCTCCGGAGTGGTATCCATAGGTTTGATAATCTCTATAGAAGCAGCTTACGGAGTTTGCATGCTTTAGTAAAACGTTTTGGATGATTCTGGTAGCGTTTAATATTTCAAACAACTTGGTTCGATTTTAAAAAAGTAGAGTTAACATCTATAGAGGCTTCTTCTCAATGTTCAGATGTGGCAAATCATACATAGCTGGAGGCGACTGGTTTCGATGATTTTAATGGTTTTGGGATGCTTGATAAGCAGGTGTGGGAACTTGATAGTTTGGTTTTAGAGCTTGGTAAGTGGGCATTGGTGATTGGTAATTTGGTTGTGGACCTTGGTAGGCTGGTGTTTGGTAGTTGGGTTATGCGTAGTATACTGCCACAAGGCTGTATGGAGATGACATATAGTTGCTTGGAGGCAGAGACTGGTATATGTCGAAGGAGGATTGTGATACTTCCTTCTTTTGGCCTCTTAGGCTAGGTGTGTGAGAGACATTTTCCATGTCCTCATTCTTCTTCCTTACGACCCTAGTAGTGCTTGCAAGGCTATCTTTGTTGGCTATGCTAATGATTTTTCCTGATTTGAGGTTGTCCTCTATCACATCTCCTATCTTCACTAATTTATAAAATGGCCTCCCGGCCATAGATTTCATTTGATCATACAAATCTAATTCTTGTGACCACATGAAGACAGAGACTAGTTCCTCATCGCTCATCAGCGGCTTAACTCGGTTGGCTTCAGCCCTCTATCTACTTGCATACTCATGGTAGTTCTCGGTAGATTCTTGCTTGACCTTTTCCACGTAGTAACATTTAGGCATGCTTTCCTAAATAAAGCAAAATCTTTCCATGAATGTTCTTTCCATATCTTCCTAGGAGTCCCAACGACGTATGTCCTAGGCTGTAAACCATCCCAATGCTTCTCCTGTGAGGCTTTGGCTGAATAACCTCATTATTAGGGCATGGTTTCTCTTAATTCTGACCAATTGGTTGTAGTATGCTCTTAGATGATCATTGGGATTCCCTATCTCATTTAAGAGTTCAAACTTTGGCACCTTAAAGACTTCAGGCAGGTTTATGTCCGGATGCATGCATAAGTCGTCATAACATAGGCTCATTGCTTTTCACGAGCCTCTATTGGATTTTTGAGCAGGTCTACCATATTCTGCTCCATATATGTATCCATTCAATCCTGTTCTCCCCTCCATGCCTTTTCCATTACTTCATAATGGTCGAGTGAAGAGTGAAGAGTCAATGAGAGTGATTGGTGTATATAAAGACACTGTGGGGTTCTCTGAGAGGCTTCTGGGAGTGGTAGCAATTCTGGGTGTTGGATGAGTGGCAGTTTTTTGATGTATACTAGGATTTACATAAGTAGGTTCTTCCTAATATGAAGACGCTGAGCGGGAAGTCTCGGCTATGTGGGTAGTATTTGTTGGAGGTAGGGTTTGGTATGAGGTAGCAGTATGGGTTTTAGTGGCTGGGAAGTGCTCGGGTATGGGTGAGATCATGGATGGAAAAGGCAGTGGAGGCCTTTTTATTTTAGTAGTTGCCTCTTTGCCAGCATCAATAGCTTCATTTTTTGTATACTGTTCTTTCCGGTCCGCGATCATTCTGAACAACAACTTAATCACATCCTCGTGATGTGAGGAATTCTGAAGATCCTAAGGTGTGGTGGCATCTATAACCAAGGCATCATCGTTACGTGCATCTTTCAGAGTACCAATAATTTTTTCTTGATTCTTCTCGTTCAGGGATGCTGCTGCGGATTTCGATCTGGTGAAGTACATCAGTTTGATACAGCACGAGATCAAAACCCTCTATAAGAAAAGAATAGCTCAAAGGCAAATGAAGTTAGTAAGGTTAGTGTAAAATAATAGTACAAGATATCGTAGATAAGTTGAACATAAAGCCCATAAACTCATGTATTGGACTCGAACTCTTGATTAATTCTCAATTCCAGGGGTATTTAATTCATTCTGGGCATTTTTTATTTTGAGTGTTTTGGTTTGAATGTCTATGGTTAATTTTCTACCACGACGTCGTTGAGTCCAAAAGTCTTCTTAAATAAAGGGGGGATTATAAATTATATAATATAGGGGCCGAATCTTATGTAGACTGCCTACATTTCCCTTTGTGGGAAGTCAGGTCCTTCCGTAGTTTGGGTTACACAAAAATTATCCCTAGTTTCATTCTACCTTAATCAATTTCCTAGACTAGGCCCAATAAGGGATTCCTACATATATCCCTCCTTGGGACATTAGGTCGGACGTAGTTTCTTTTACAAAAAAAGGGGGCGGGGATAACATTTTGATTGAATAGAGAAAAAAGGGGACACCTAAACTACCCAAAATATGACTTCTCCTTGAAGCCATGGCGGATCGTCATCCTTACGACCTCACATTCTCCCAGCGACTTTCTTAGTAGCAGTAGGGTAGAACAACTCAGATCTGACTAGTGTTGATGAGATTCTCCAACTCAAATTTAAAGCCTTTGCATTCTTCGATGTCGTGTCCCGGCGCCCCTGAGTGATATAGACAGATCTTTCACATGGAAGTGCTGGCGGAGGGTTTCCAAGTAGACTTGATTGATCGGACCTTGCCTGTGTTGGTTAAGGTGAAAAAGAGGTTTGCGTACGGGTCATCAAAGACCGTGAAATCATAACGTCAAACTTGGGTATCAATGGTGATTCCTTCACCAAGCATAATGGGGTTGTAAACCAGTAGAGAATGTGGGCCCCATAGGTTATGAATGACTTTTTTATCAATCAATCTTATGACTTTTCTTTTGAAGGCCATCCACTCGTCTATGTTGTGGCTAGGTTGATTCTTGAGGAAGAGGCACCTTCTATGAACATAGATGGGTTCACAAGTTAGGAGGATGTCAAGGCTGGAACACGACACTCAAGTACCCCACTTGATTCCTCGGCATATGGCACCAAATCCTTTATAAGAAACTCAGACTCTTGCTTTGGCATCTTGATCAATGAGATATAGTTACCAACCATCATTTTGACCTCTTCGGATAGGTTTTTGACATTGACATGTTCATTCAGGGGACTCTTCTGCGAGGTTCCCCATGAAATCCAAAGTTGGTCGACCTTTTTCATCTTAGCTTTAGCTAAGTCAATGTTTGCATCAGTCTTGCAAATCTTTGCCCGAAGCGACTCCTCGGTCTCTTTGTTGCTAACCAACTCGACAACTGGTGATGTGGCACTTTGGCTATCTGGAGTGTCCATCTGTAGCAAATCAACCTTTAATGAAGTTGCAAATTTTAGTTTAGTTTCTGTATTTTCTTGTGTTTTTCTTTTGAGGTGGTGTCCAGAATGTGGAAACAATCAATATTTCAAACGGAATACATGAAAGAACATAAGCAGTTTATATCATATAATCACATTAGCAATTATAATATTCGCGTTCCTAAACCTTGTTACTCTAAGGATTTCTGATCGTTTGAGGCATAATTGTGCCAAATGTTTATTTAAACCATTGCCCCATATTAATTTTCATTAATAATAAGGTTTTTCCAAATGGGGTTACAAAGCATGAATAAAGAAGTATATGAAAATCAGAAGAAGTCACCTCTAGTGGCGGATGATGAAGTTTTGTCTGCCCGAGCTTTCTTAGCCCTTCAAAGGGCAGTCTGAATCCGAAGATGAGTAGGCATTAGCAGCGAATCAAGCCATAAACCTTTCTCTATGAAGGTCATATATGTAGTTCCATCCAAGGGTCTCTTCATGTGATCATCTAAATCCTCTAAACACTCATGAGTGAAGTCTAACTCCTCGGTCAAACTGGCTATGACAGTCTGGTCATACTCTATCTTCTCAAGGTACTTGGCATCTCTGTCATCGACCTGTCTCTGGATGCGGAAGGCCTTGATCTCAGCCTTTGAATCCCTATCAGGACTACACTGATACTGGTGGGGCTCCGGCGTGAGGGTGCCTTCAAGTGTTCTCTCAACA
Organism: Anisodus tanguticus; assembly: GCA_034509755.1. Taxonomy (NCBI): domain Eukaryota; kingdom Viridiplantae; phylum Streptophyta; class Magnoliopsida; order Solanales; family Solanaceae; genus Anisodus; species Anisodus tanguticus. The sequence continues at coordinate 13,850,385 of CM067548.1, read as the reverse complement.
AGTCTATGTATTCTTCATCACAACCCAAGTGGAAGATATCCTTGGCTCGAGTCTCTAGACGCTATTTCACTTGACTATTCCACTCTCAAATGATGTCAGCAACTCGTCTGATCATATCTCTTTCATAGTCGACCATGTACTCCCTCGTATTCCCTACTTGGGGTATCAATTGTCTCTTACCGAATTGTCTTAGGACCCTAATAGGTGCATATGGTTGGATTCTCCAGATCCTAAAAAGTGTTAGGAAAGGGCATTTTCTACCACTCACAACTATGGTCTCAGTTATAAAGTCAGGGAATCTCCACTGGATGATGTCCTCTCGGAGTATAGGAAAGATAAAAGCCCACCCCTCTTTGGTTTGGTTCCAAAAATTTGGGTAAGTGACTGGAAGGTTATCCTTCCTATGTTCCGGATCTAGGTATTAGGGACCCTCGAATTTGTTGATGGGTTTGATGATCCACCATTGTACTAGGAGGTTACATCCTTGGAAGTACCTCTGTAGGTTTCGACAGTTGCCTAAGGCTCGGTATATGTTGGCTATGATGACAAGGACTAGGTCATAGTACTTGGTTTCCCAGTTTGGGGTTATGCCACGAAAGATAGCATGGGTGACATAAGTGACACGGGTATCTATGGCTTGGTATCAATCTTTGGGAAATACCATGGTTCCTAGTAGGCATATGGCAAAGGCTAGGGGTCAGGTGGCTTCCCAATTGGCATAGGACCGAAATTCTACGGAGTGCTCTATGTATCCCTGTTTGGACCCAAATCGGTTGTAGAGATCCCTAAAGGCTACGGTCAGGTCAATTATCCAATTGGCTAGCTAGGGATAGAAACTTTATTATATCATTGGTAGTAGGCATATGGGGTACTAGAAGGTTGTGGTCGGGTTTTTTTCCTCATTCTCATACATATTCCATTGCTATCTATGCAATCTCGGATCTCCTCTAATGTCAGGGTCAACTCAAAATCTCTGTACCTAAACACCATTCTATCACAATCTTAGAACCCGGTAAGGAGTTTTAGGAGTTCCCTATTTCCTTTCATGGTCATAAGGTAGGGTAGGTGTCCTAGACAGTTCGATACTTCACTTCATTGCGGGTTATATAGCTATGACCACCAAAATCTCAGCAACGCAGGCGCATCTAAAACCATGTCGAATTTCAGATTAGTATGCATCTACAAAAGAAAGCACGATTAATTCCCCCCCCCAAAGGATAATGGTTCATCACATAAGGAACAAATTAATGCTACCACATAGCAAGTAGTTGGATGCAGTTTCTTCGGGTCATAGACCATCGAGACACAAGGTAGTCAGCTTAATACAGTAGGTCAAGTATGAGCTAGTTCAATATAGATTAGTCATCGTTGTATCCTACTCAAACTAGAGAGGTTTAGCAAATGACTAAGGGACCCGAACGGACTACTCAGGGTGAACCGTTGTTGACTTTTGGAGGACCGCAAATCAACTCTCTCTTCAACGTGTTCCAAAGAAATGTCTTTGTTTTTTTTTACTAGAGAATGATTGTGAAATCAGCATAATCATCTTTATGGACTGATGCAAGTGTGTGTGTATGCCTTTTGCGGAATATGAAATGCATGAATGACAGTTATAACTATGGGTATTTAAACACATAAGCAATTTATATCATTTAAAACATGTTGTATTGGAACCCTTATGGTTACAATCAAGGTTTATCCCCAGCAGAGTCGCCATCTGTTATGGTTCACTTCTACGCGGAGCCATAAAAGCTACTAAGAGGTTGTTGGTACTCTAAGTCGGATAATATTTTTTAGATTCGACACCTAATTTATAGGTAAATTAGGAAACCAAGTCAAAAGGGTTTATTCATATATCAGTGAAAAATCCTGTCTAAACCAGAGTCGAGGTAAATGTTTCAGTGATCCCCTGGGGATGGTGTTAGACTCTCCGGTATTAAGGATCCGTAGAATATGGTTGACCTTCATTTTCTATAGCATGTTTAAACTTTAAAAATTGCTTAAAAGTGTTTAAATTTCCCGCAAAATGTATGTCATTGATTTGTCTCAAGCTCAAATGTTTTGAAAAAAAGAGTTAAATTATGCCTAAAATAGTTAGTGTTAGGGTAATTTAATTAATTTATTTTCGGATTAAGAACACTCAATGATTAATTTGAGTAGAACTCCACTATTTAGTCCAATAAATTGTCCAATATTCCTTATACGTTTTTTAAATAATCTTTTTAGTTTGAAAAGAGTAATCCATTTGGGATAACAAGTTTGGTTTTAAAGAATAGAAATAATATAAACAATTTTCTTCTTTACATGTTATATCCCCAAAGTCAAGATGTTCTATATTTACTAAAAGTCCATACTCAACTCAAGTCCAAAAAAGGTTTAGTTCTATTCTTTAAAGCACTTTCAGTTGGGTTAAACCCATAAAATTGGTCCATTAAATGTAAAATTCAAGCCCATATTTAGTTTTGAAACAACATTTGAAGTCCCATGTTCGTTAAAAAATTCATGTCTATCTTCCTCATAAAAGGTGCATTTTTTACATTAGTCTAGATTTTTTTTTAAAAGGTAGTAGATGGTTCAATTTAATTCATTTCAGTCTATTAAGTTAAAAACCAGAATGATCCGATTTGATTTTAAAGCCCAAATAGTCCAATTAATCATCAAAGCCTGAAATAGTTCTGATTAACCCTTAATTCATTTCATGAAATCAGTTTGAAGTTCAAAGGGTGTCCAATGTCTTTTTAAAATTGTTTGAAACTCATTTGACGATTCTAAACAAAATGATATACACATCGTTTGTCTATCCTAGGATATAACTAGAAGAATTCCAATATATGTAAAATATGTTTATAAAAATAATACATATATATAATACAAATATGAATTGAAAAGGATGAGTTTCGGCTGGTGGCCTACCTAAGCCCATCAATTAGTATATTCACCCATAGTTGGGCCTTCATGTGCAGCTACAAATATGCGGACTCGATCAAAGATGTTCTAGTTGGGCCTTGACCCAACTGGATGGAAGATGAAGAGAGTGGCCCAATAGGGGCCATCCCGACATGGACAGTGGAAAAAGGGGAGGGGAAATCAAAGAGACTAGTTAGAAGGAACTTATAATTATCTAATGCAAATAATCTAAATTAAACATACATGTACCATGCACTAATTTAAGATAAAACAAACTGTATATTTAACAGTTGGGGCCCATGTAAACAAACAGTTAGAGGCAACCCAATACTTAGGCAAACTTAGACAACCAAGAACTGAATTGGGCTTGGACCATACTAGAGAGAGTAGTCAACAGTTATACAGAGAAGCGATCAGACAAGTAGGTATGGATTGGTTTCTATGATCATGAAGAGGAAGGCAAGAGAAGTAACGCAATTGGTCTAGGCCCAACAACATTCATGGAATAATCACATAAGTGACATACATAGAGATATACATCCCTTATACATCTGATATACTAGTTATCGATGGTATATAGGTTGTATATCTAAAAACTATAAGCTAATCTAAGAATTAAAGACAAGCTAAAAGAAACAAGATGGTCTCGGCCAAGACCAACAAGAAGGCCGAATAAAACAATCCATCTTCTCAAATCTTCAAGTCCAATCTTCAATCCCACTCCATATTCCATGCCATTTTAAGCATATTATCATCGGATGATTAACCATCTTTGAAACTCCAAGCTTATGACTTTGAGGATCAAATTGGAACTTTGAGCTCACGATTATTTTTACATCACCTATGTTTGTTTAAATTTGATTGAATGAGGTGAAAATTGTGAGCCATGTCATTGTGCCCTTTCTAATGCTAGTTAGAAACCATATAGACTGTCAACATGGTCAGAGCCCTGATATTGAATAGAATCATAAGTTCAGAGGTTATCCTTTGTTGATTAGTTTAGATCTCTTTTCTAATCTTGGTTAACATTTGATATAATTGTTGAACTGAATTAGGATAGATCCAAGTTCACTGTTTGAATATGGTAAATGGTATGAGCATGTTTGGTCTAGCATTTAAATTGAAACTATTAGGATGTTGTGGCTATTTAGTAATCATGTTTGAATGTTAAGATGCTTCAATTATATTCACCAAGTGTTGTGAAATACATGCAGTAAGTACAATAAGGAATGTTCATATTGCATATCACAAGTGCTTCTTTCTGGAAATTGCTTTCTTATTTCTTCTTTATGTTTCCTTGATAAGCACCGGTATACACCTTTTGGGCTTAACTACATATAAAGAAGGAAGGGACAGTCGAATGCCAAGGGCGGGTGGCCCTTGCAAGATATTGGCCTTCAAAATCACGAATGGTTTGTACAAATGGTTTGTAATGCCATTTTGATTGTGTGACATTCTAAGCCATTCATTGTACAAGATACTACGACCATACTTTCAAACATAACTTCATCCGAGGATGTTCATAACAATCCATCCAAGGGAGGAACCATTCATTGGTTAGACCGAGTATACACGTGTAAGGGTGTAAAGAAGCTCACACGCCTTGGCTTCTCCCTATCATTATGTCATCCAAAAGTATGGTTTCTTTGCTACCCCTATTCCGATCATGGAGGTACTCATTGAAGGGGAATGTGAGGTTGGGGGAGTTGGTGATGGCCTAATTCAAGAACAAGAGACCGTGACGGCCTATAGTGAGAAGTTGGGGAGTGCGCATCCTAATTCTTTGGCCTATGATTCCTTGATCCAATAGGCATGGCCCTTTCAAGTTGTTAACTAAGCTCCGAGGAGGTAACCCCAAGGAAGAAAATCTGAAAGGATGTGGAAATTCGATATTGCATGCATGAGGCTTATCAATGTATTTAAACGACGAGAATTTGAGGGCAAATTCTTTTGAAGAAGGGGAGTATGATGTAAAAAACCCGTGATCTCAAAGTTCCAATTTGATCCTCAAAGTGATAATCTCAGAGTTCCAAAGATGGTTAATTATCCAATGATAATATGCTTAAAATGGCATGGAATGTGGAGTGGGATTGAAGATTGGAATTGAATATTTGAGAAGATGTAATATTTTATTCGGCCTTCTTGTTGTTCTTGGCCGAGACCATCTTGTTTCTTTTAGCTTGTATTTAATTCTTAGCTAAGCTTATAGTTTTTATTAGTACATCATTAATAAGCCATGTAATAGGAATGGATGAATAGGCCGAAAAGCCTTCCAAGAAGGTGACTAGGCCGAGGGTAAGTGGACAAGGTGGCAAGGACAAGAATGATGTAAAAGATGAGGCTTCGAAGAAGACAATTCATGTATTTTGCTACATGGAAGACACCAAGAATATGAAGGAGTGGTCAAAATGCTCTTCCATCTACATTCAGCCAAGGACATACAAATAATGGAAGCTTCCAAACATATTCCAAGAAGATGAGATTTATGAGGAGTCAAGTTCATGCATTATTTTTCATGGGATCTACAAAGGGGTGTGAAAATATTGGGTTCTTCCTTTGTCCACAAGTAAAGCAAAGACCTTTTCCATTTATTCCCATAGGCCGAGAACACCCTTGGTCATCAAGAAAATCTGAACCCTTCCCCATTTGTCCCCACTTGGCTGAAAGGTTCAAGGTAGTTTGTGTCCTTTAATTTGTCTTCTAGAAAGGTCCATGTAGTACTATAAATAGGACCCTTAGATTGTTGTAAAAATTTGAGTTGATGAATAGAAAAACTTGAGTTTTACTCAAACACTAAAGTATTCAACTTGTGTGTTGTCTACCTTAGTTGGTCCTTGTGTGGGCCTTCGGTTCTTGTGTGAACCAACCCCTTAGTGTAAGTTGAAGATAGGACTTGTGTGACCTAGATAAACCCAAGCTAAGGTCCCTTCTGTGTAAGTTTGATTAGGAATTTTGTGACCTAGCTAAGCCCAAGCTTAAGGAACCTTGATGAAAGAAAGCCCACGAACTTAAACTCTCAACATGAGTCGAGAAGAGATTTACTAATAATTCCAACGGTAACCCATCAACCTACACTTACATGCCTAATATGGCATAGAAAATGAAATGGAATAGGATTTGTTACGTGAAGAGTCAAGAAGACATTGTATTTTCGGCCTTCTTGTTGGTCTTGGCCGAGAACATGCATTTCTTTTAGCTTGTTGTTTCCCTTTAGTTCTTAGCTTAGCTATTAGTTTTCATTAGGACATATTTAATGAGCCATGTAATAAGTTGACAAGGCTGAGAGTTCTTCCTACAAGTTGACAAGGCCGAGAAGAGGGTAAGAAGACAAGGTGGCAAGGACAAGAATGCTCTAGAAGCTAAGGCATCTAAGAAGACAATTCATGAACCAATTAGTTCATGAATTTGGCTACATTAGAGTCTTAAAAAAATCGTCCAAGGGGAGATGAAGAGGTTGGCCGAAATGGTTGACCAAGCAAGTGCAAAGAATGGATGTTTCCAAACACATTCCAAGAAGATGAGATCCTTGAGAAGCCAAATACATCCACTATTCTACTTGGACTCCATAAAGAGGTGTGAAAGAGTTGCAGTTCATCCTTGTCTCCAAGAAAAGCCAAACCATTTCCCATTGTTCACACCAAGGCCGAGAACATCCTTGACCACTTAGAAAACCCGCACCCTTTCCCATTTGTCCCCACCCGGCAGAAAGATTCAAGCTAGAGTTTGTGTCCTTCAGTTTTCCTTCTAGAATAATCCATGTACTACTATAAATAGGAACCTTAGGATGAATGTAAAAATCAGTTTGAGTTTAATATTAAATATAAAAGTGTGTTTTCAACTTGTGTGTTGAAGCATATCGATCATGTGTGGGTCACCCCTCCCTTTAGTGTAAGACTTGGTTAGGACTTTGTGACCTAATCAATTCCCAAGCTCGAGGAACCCCCTGAGTGTTAAGCGAATGTTGGAACTATGTGGACCAACCTAGCCTAAGCTTTGGGTTACTAAAAGGGCTTTCGATCACCCTCAGTTGGCTAGTTCACGGGCAGTGCATTTAGCAAATCCCGGTCTTGACCTTGTGGAATTGAGCACATTATCATTGGTGTCGACTTGGGAAATAAAACTACCGTGTATCTATCCTTGGGCTTATCGACCGTTCCTCATTACAACTACAACCACTAAAAACTTAAACCATATCAACCGAACCCACACTTAACCAACATCCACCATTCCTTCATTCGAGTTTGTATCCGACAACTCGTGTTCATCCCTCACTCAAACTACTATATACCAACCACCCTTACCTCCCACAATACCTCATTAACATCCCCAACAAAGGTCATTACCTAAAACAACCCACAAACACCCGTACAATCCAAACACCACCAAGTAGTCCACATAATACAACCTCCCGAGAACCATACTGTCTCGATTCTGTTCCGTTAACCTGCCACCATCCAACCACCAAAGCCCAACCATCAAACATACCCTCAACATGTCTACAATCACCCCCTAAAATGCCTTGACCCGAGTCCCTTTACTCGCATCCAAAATAACCATCAAATACCCCACTGTCCCACCAATCCGAGAACCCCATTTTGACATCCATTTTTGGTTCAACCTGAATATCTTCCACACACGACCCACTTACCCAACATCACCTATCCTTACTTACATCAGATTGGTATCAGATCCAAGCATTCCCATCCCACGCAACAACGCTATGGCTAACATAAGTGATGAACTAGAGGGTTATGTCTGAGTTAGTTGCGGAACGTGTGCAAACCTTGAAAAAGGAACTTGCGAGTCAGGCCGTGTGCAAAAATGCAGGGCCAAGGGTAGTTCCAAGTTATCCAAGGTATGAAGATAAAGAAAACCACAGTTGTGGGAATTCCTTTTCTATAGAGAAAACCGAAATCAAGGAATTCCGAGGAAAAAAAACAAGGCTGTACCCTTTTTAATAATTCATTGTATCATATTGAGGACAACAACATTACTTCCTTTATTAATCCATTATATGATCGGAAAAATGTGGAGGAAGATGTTGGCTCTTGTAGAAGTGTGTGAAGATTCAGTTCTCCGACATGTGTTGAGTGCTCAACTTAAGGAACACAAGGAGACACAAAGGTGACAATTCTTTTACACGCGTTGTGGACAAGTTAAAATTACCCACCCGCAATCATCCGAAACCGTATGATCTTCAAAGGCTAGACCAAGACGAAGGGCTAAGAGTAGTGAAACAAACTCTTGTTAGCTTTCGGATTGGATCATATGAAGATAAGGCATGGTGGGACATCCTTCCTATGGATGCATGTCATATTTTATTAGGGAACCATGGCAACTTGACACGAAGGCACGACATGATGATGGAAGGAATACTTATTATTTCTAGAAACATGATAAGAAAATCTGACTAGTGACGATGTCACCTAGTGAGGTGAAGGACTTGAGAATCTGACGTGCAATGAAGCGTGAAGATTAGACCCTACTACATGATGCACGAAGGGTAGAAGATGAATCCAATAAGGGGAGTTCTATGGATTTATTGGCATGTAGGGAAAGGGAGAACATTGCGGAAGTTGTAGAAATTGCGGATGTGAAGGAACTTACGGATGATCTTACATCCGGAACACCACCAATGGAAGATAGTGAACTTGCTCTTGATTTATTTTTGAGAAGCTCATTATCTACTCACCACAACTATGGATGTCAAGAACAAGAATTTTTAGGCAAAGAACATGTCTGAAAGTGCCTTTGTCCCTACACAACACTCGCACTATTAGTACCGAAAGAAATTTGGCCGCATGTTGCCGAGGGGATGATAACCTCAATATAAAGTGGACAATTCCTATTCCAAGATTGAGAGATCTCTTGGGTGGAGGGAATTGAATGCAGTTGTTCTCCGAGGAATATTTGAGGGATGGACACCATTACATAAGGACCTGAGAAGGAAGTTGGATTCCAATGCCAAACATGATTTGTCCAAATGGTTTGTGATGCCATTTGGAGTATGTAACATTCCAAGCTATCCCGTAAGTTTCATGCACAAATTGCTAAAACCGTTTACGAGTTACATGGCATTACCCGAGGGACTTCACACTACTCCATCCAAAGTAGGAACTAACCGAGGTTAGTTCAAGAACACAAGTGTTGCCCCAGATAATGAGTTAGTTCCCTCCTATCCTCATATCATTGGAGATTTTGGACTACTTACTGCCCTTATTTCAACCATGGAGCCATTAATTAAAATTGAACATGATGCTAGGGGAATCGGTGTTGATCCCATCCCAATTCAAGACCAAAAGTCCTTTGCTCTCTCTAGTCCATTGCTTCCGTGTAAGGACATGTTCATCACAGGGCCTTTTGTCCATTAGAGACACTTGACTTGGCTTATGTTTTGCTCATTGGGCTTAACTACAGTTAAGTAAAGAAGGGACAATCAAATGCCAAGAGCAGAACGTCCTTGCAAGATACTGGCCTTCAAAATCGAGCATGGTTTGTGTGAAGAACTTGTGAGGCCATTTCAGTTGTGCAACATTCCAAACTCTTCCATGATCCTCATGCACAAGATGGTACCACGATCCATAGATCACACCACATCATCCTAGGGCTTGTGTGCTAATCCAACCACGGTAAAATCTAGCCAAATATGTACTGAGCCTACCGGCATAGTTGCGGAAAATCATTTTCTTAGTTAGGCTTCGTTACCTCATCATTTCATGCAGAGATATTATGACCTTGCTGCCACTGTAAACAAACTCATGAGGAAAGATAAGTATGAATGGTTCTGAGAAGCAACAAGATACCTTGAAGCCTTGGAGATTGGTGAAGCCCCGGTCTTATCCATGCCAAACCGTGAAAGGCCATTGAGCATCAAACAAAAAACAAGCATAGGTGCCATATTTTGCTCTAACACAAAGTTTAGTGGTGCACCATGTCATCCTTCTACTTAGGGCAAGGAAGCATCTCTTATGGAACCCGAGATCCAACATGAACATCATAAGAAGTTAAAACCGATTGTCTTGTATTCGGATCCATATTTGGCAAGTTTAGAAGAAGGCTCTTACAAAATGAAACCTCCGGACTTGTCCAATGATGGAAATATTGGAGCAATACTTTTTATGAAGGTTCATTGCTACATTTAGGCAGCACGAATTTGTGGACGAATTCTTTCAAAGAAAGGGAGATTGATGAAAGAAATTCCACGAACTTAAACTCTCAACATGAGTCGAGAAGAGCTTTACTAAGAATGCCAACGGTGACCCGTCAACCTACACTTAAATGCCTAATATGGCTAGAGAATGGAATGGAATTGGAGTTGTTACGTGAATGGTCAAGAAGTGTATTTTCGGCCTTCTTATTGGTCTTGGCCGAGACCATGCATTTCTTTTAGCTTATTGTTTCCCTTTAGTTCTTAGCTTAGATATTAGTTTTCATTAGGACACATTTATGAGCCACGTAATAAGTTGACAAGGACGAGAGTTCTTCCGACAAGTTGGCAACGCCGAGAAGAGGGTAAGGACAAGGTGGCAAGGAAAAGAATGATCTAGAAGCTAAGGCTTGCAAGAAAACAATTCATGAACCAATTAGTTCATGAGTTTGGCTACATTAGAGTCTTCAATAAATTGTCCAAGGGGAGATGAAGAGATTGGCCGAAATGGTTGACCAAGCAAGTGCAAAGAATGGAAGTTTTCAAACACATTCCAAGAAGATGAGATCCTTGAGAAGCCAAATCCATCCAAACATTCGATGGTCTGTCAATATGCCTCCTGAGTTCAAAAAATCTCAGTCACTTTGACAGTTCACCTTAGTATTTTGACGGTCCGTCAACCTTGCCGTCAAACATGCCCAGTTTCCAATTTCATTAAAACATACTTTCTTTGATCCGTATAGATTCTATATACTCCGGAACTTCCATAAACAAGTCATAAACCTTTATTATCCTTTTGTAAGGTCTTAACTCTCCCCGGGACTTAGGTATCAATCGACGACGTGAAGGAATGTGAAATAACGGGGTATAACATCCTTCCCCCCTTAGGAACATTCATCCGCGAATGTTGAAGATATTCTTAACTCTCAAGGGTTCTAAAAATTTCGAAAAAGTTTCCTTTGTAAATAGGACTATCCGAAACCAATTCAACAGCCTAAACATATATCCAATATCACACAAGTCAACATAATCATAAAAAACAGTCAACCTAGTCTCACATGACCATCTATGTATGTAGAAATAAAAATGGTTAGCCATAACTCACCTTACCTGTCCTCTGCCGTATTCTGAGCTGCACCTCACATATCTGCCTCAACATTAATACCTAAGCAAGACATAGGATTAAGAATTGTCATATAGAGTAGAAATAAGAGAATCCTATCGCATGAATAACAATATAGACTTGTAAATTGAAATAAGTAAGAGTACTTCTTTAGTTCTTAGCTTTCGAACTTGGTGATCCAGAATAGCTACCGGAGTCTATTCATAGATTAAGTTCTCATTGATTTGTACATCCTTTATAGGAGTAATACGGGAGGGATCTCTTATGCACTTACGCAACATTGACACATGGAATACCGGGTGAACTACTTCCAACTCTAAGGGTAACTCAAGCTTATAAGTGACTCGGCCTATCCTGTGGATGATCTTTTATGGTCTGACGTATCTGGGGATAAGTTTTCCTTTCTTGCGAAACCTCATAACCCCTTTCATAAGAGAAACTATTAAGAATACTTAATCACCAATTACAAATTTTAAGTCACGGCATCGAACATCTAAATAAGATTTATGCCAACTCTGGGCAGTCAATAAGGGTTCTCGAATCAACTTTACCTTCTCTAGTGTCTACTAGACCAAAGTGTGGCCTAGTAACTCGACTTTCCCACTTTAACCCAGACAATTGGGAATCTACACTTTCACCCATACAATGCCTCATACGGGCCATCTTGATACTAGAATGATAGTTGTTGTTGTAAGCAAACTCAATGAGGGGAAAACGGTCATCACATCTACCTTTGAAATCCAATACACAACCCCGTAGCATATCCTCAAGTGTCTGGATTGTGCACTCGGCTTGACCAACAATCAGCGGATGAAAAACTATACTAAGGTTCACTTGGGTGCCTAGACCTTTCTAAAACAACTTCTAAAAGTGAGTCGTAAACTGAGCCCCTCTGTTGGATATGATAGAGACCATAACACCATGTAATTGAACTATTTCCTTAATATATAGCTTGCATAATCCTCCACCGAGAAAGTAGTATGAGTGGGTAGAAAATGGGTTATTTTCGTAAGCATGTCGATGATAACCCAAATGGAATCAAACTTCTAATAAGAACGGGGTAAACCGGTAATGAAATCCATATTAATCATTTCCAACTTCTAAGTAGGGATTTCAATATGTTGTAGCAAGCCTCCAAGCTTCTGATGCTCGATCTTAACTTGCTGACAATTTAGGCATTGAGCTACAAATGTTGTAATATCTTTCTTCATGTCACTCCATCAATAATTATGTCAAAGGTCATGGTACATCGTTGCTAACCCCGGATGAATGAATTTATGGACTGGTGGATTTCAGCCACAATTTTCTATCAGAGTCCTCATACACTTGGTACACATAGTCAACCCTAATATCTAAGGACTTCGTCTCCCATAAGCTCCAATATAGGCTAATTCTGTAGCGGAATTCTTTCTTTCACTCTGAACAATTCGGGGTCATCAAATTGTATTGCTTTCACCTCAGCTATTAAAGATGGTTCTGCGGTATTCTGTACTACCGCTCCTTCGTCATCCATATCTAATAGTTGCATATTTAAACTAGCTAAGAGATGTAGTTCTTTGGTCATCTCCAGCTTATTATCTTTCATACCATCCAAACTCCCCGCACTCTTCCAGATTAAGGCATCAGCTATGACATATGCCTTACTAGGGTGGTATAATATGTCAACATCGTAGTCCTTTAATAACTCCAGCCATCTTTTTTTCCTTAAATTTAGATCCTTCTAATAAAATATATATTGTAGACTCTTGTAATCTGTGAATATGTCAACATGGACTCCATATAAATAGTGACGCCACATCTTCAAGGCAAAGATTACCGTTGCCAACTCAAGATCATGAGTCGGATAGTTTACCTTGTGCTTCATTAACTGTCTCGAAGCATATACTATAACCTTTCCATGCTGTATCAGAACACATCCTAAGCCAACTCTAGAGGCATCACAATAAACCACATACCCATCGGTACTTTCGAGAAGGGCTAACACAAGTGTGGATGTCAACTTGTCCTTCAACTCTTGAAAGCTCTGCTCACACGCATCTATCCACTGAAACTTAGCTGCCTTGTGAGTGAGCTTGGTCATAGATGCGGAGATAGAAGAAAAGCCTTGCATGAATATCTGGATTCCTTTGCAACCAATTTTAATAACCCTAATGACCATTACATTATCCTTCTCATGGAGTTTCTAGTTCATTCGGAAAATCAAAACTTACCATTACTCGACTGCTCATATTGTTTTTGTTGCTCTTATTCTTTAGTTACTTTCCTTATCGTCTACCTTGGACCATTTCTATCACTTCATCACATACTTACATCAGCCTTCATTCGTCCTTACTTCTACTTACATATCCTTAAAGGTCTTGTCGACATTCACGGCGGAACTAGTATTTGACGTATTAAATTCTAAATCATAGCCGGTTTCAATATTACTACTTATTTGGTCATTCCCCTTTAATTGGTATTATAGATCTTTTCTATCCGTCATTGAATCAGTTAACTTGCACGTTACCATCTCAAATTTCCTGTAAGGATTCCTCCTCTTAATGTATTTCCAGTACCATCACTTATGGACCTCAGCTATTACATTTTTCGCTAGGAAAGTTTAAGTACCATTTCATTAGTAATATCCTTATCTCTAATGGTAATCGTACTATTATAGGTTCCACTATGGTTTTGTTATCAATATCCTGGCCATCATAGTCTTTCCATTGGTCTATTCGCTTGAAAACATTCTTTGACCTCAGTACTTTGTCATAACATTTTCACTTGTGTTTCTAGACACCCGTTTACCACTTATTGTCGCTTTTCTATCAAATCAAAGCCTTTATCGGAAACTATCTTCAACCATCTATTCTCACCCGATCGGCTCATAAAACTACACCATAGAATTCAAAACACTAATCACTTAATATCAAAAACCCTGCTATCTTTTAATGCAACCACATACATATTGCTATGGTAAAGAAGGTATATCATTTTCCCTTAACTGACAAAACTCATTTTATCTCACGGTCTTTCTAAATGGTTCAGTCATCGTAGAGGGGTTGGGGGTTACTATTTTAGGCATGAAATTTCTCATCCCTTTTCTTTAATTTCTTTGTGAAAGTATCCTTTTAATTCACGTATTCATATATCTTTCATGTCCCGATATCACACAAGCTACATGATCTAAGAGTGTTAGATGTGCATATGGCTACGAAAGGGTTGATCCGTGAATCATTTTACTTAGAAATTGAACATAACTATAGTTTCGGTTTCCACATTCCACTTCTATTATCTATTTACGGACTATACACATCTGTATGACACGCTTTCAACAACAATGATAACCAACTAATTATAAGCATAAACACAGCTATCCTCAATAGAATTATCAGTATACCTAGTTAATTGCTTAACTCTGAATAACATCGGGACCTATTATTCCTCTTGACTCAATCTTGGGCATCTATATACTCTATGGCCACTGCATCCACACCAACAACACTCTTCAACATCATCCAGATATTGCACATAATGCAATTGTTGACACCGATGGAACAATGACTGAAATAACTCGAGGCATTCTTTGACCATATGACTTAGGGCTCTGTATCCAGAACATAGCTCGGTATTGTGTAAACATGCTCCATCATGCCTCCTTCCACATTTTTGACAACATGGTCTACTACTTCTAACATCCTCTTGCGCTTGCCTGAATTCTACATGGGAGCTTCAATCTTACACATCTTGCAAAACTAATCTTTCGTTACCTACCTCTATTCCAAACCATTCGGTGTCTATTGGTTACTTCTTCTTCACCTCTGCTCGTTTTTGGCGAACCTTGATTAACCGACATCCATGATAATGGGCTCCTTTGTTTCTTGATAAGCTTAACCTATGAGGGGCATCTAAACATGACCCTTCTCTGGGAAGATGACTGGGGACACTGTTACACGTGGTACCACTCACACCTAAACCAGACAAAAATGACTACTACATAGATAATTTCAGTATTGTACGGGCCCTCATATAATCTGGCAGCACCATTGGAGTTAATGGAACTCAGAAGGGTGATTCTCTTGGGATCTCGGATAGGTCCTCCTCCATAGACGAATCTTCTTCCATAGACATATCTTCTTCCATAGACAGATCTTCTTCCATAGAATAACTCATATTTCCTTCTAGTGTCCTTATAGTCCTCGAATCCATATTAATAGGTGGCAAATGGTTATTATCTTCCCCCATATTTCTGACCAGTTTCTTGCTAACGGTACTCAGCTTTGATTTTGGCATTGCTGGAAAAAAACTAAGGTGACAAAATAGGAATTCAAATACTTACAACTTTGATTCTAACGCATGATCTAGATTTCAAGGAAAGTAAAATTCTAAATGCCCTTTAGCCTCATATTTATAAGTGTGTTGCACAACACACCCATAAGCAAGAATCTACTAGGCAAATCTTGTAGACATCCCTAGGACTGACTGCTCTGATACCAAGCTTGTCACACCCCAACCTTGGAGGTGTGGCCGGCACCTGGTGCCCTTAGGTCCAAGGGTACCAATTATGATATCCATAACATATTCAACCACACATAGGCCAACAAGGCTCCTGATAAATGATTATCTAAACAAAGACACAATCACTTGCATGTAGAAAAGGCCCAACCTATACATATATATACAACAAGGCCGACTTGAACACAATAACTCTACCAAAGAGGCTTACAAGGCCACACAAGTCTATCATAAGCAAAATGATTGTTTACAAGCCTCTAGAGAGTGTACCAATAACATCTGGTCGGGATAGGGCCCCTCTGTAACCAACTATGTACAACCGTCATACCTATCAGCTCACTAAATAGCTCTGGAAGAAATGAGTGTGACAACCTTCAGCTGAGTCGAGTCACCTATAGTAAGGAATCATCTGCATTGCTATCTATTCCTGCAGGCATAGAACGTAGTGTCCTACAAAAATAGACCTCAGTACAAATGATATATTGAATATGTAAGGCTAAAACTATAAATAAGTATAACAATGTAAATAAAGCATAAGTTAGAACTGTAACTGAATGCCCAACTGTAAAGTAAGGTAGTGGAAAGACAACCTGTACTCTAAGTGCCTCTGGGGGCCAAAATATGCATAATGAAATATAATTGCATTTATATATTGTCATAGGCCTTAGGGGAAATATTATCAATACCATGTCTTTATAAACTGCGCAATAGTGCCATAGGACTTTGTGGGTAATATCATGAATCTTATAGCTATATAACCGCATATATAATTCCATAGGCCTCTAAGGGCAATATATATAAAATACATGTTTATGATGACCTCTCATGGATTACCAAATACTCTTTTGAACTTGTTAGAGTGACGTAAGGTTGTTACACCTCCGATTCCCTTATGAGGGTTAACATAACACCTATTACTCTTTCAAATGGCTCCATAAGAACCATAGATCACATTATTAGCTTAGCTTTCACGAAAATAATAAGGTGTCGACTTTTATTGATATAAAAAATAGCCTTGGAATAAGGATGTAACCTCGACAATTGATAGGTAATACACCACAAGACATTGATGGGAAAACAACAAATACCTTTTTATGAACTAAGAGTAGAGTGTTTATAGGATTTTATCTCATAATCATCATTTCAATATTGATCATGCCAAAAAGAAAGAAATACGCTTTACATACCTTGTCGTCGAAGCTAAACATGTTTTGCAAGTCCTTGTATGCTCTAAGAATGAATATCTACATCATACGAATGCTTTGCATCTATATCGAATCCAGAGATTCTAATTAGGTTCACTTAGACATTCTATCGGACAACTTGCGTACGCAACTTTATAGGATTGCTTATGGATCAAATTCTACTAATAACTTCACAACAATCATCATTACTACTCTTACTTATCATCAACACTCCATTCATGACTCTACAACTTCATATAACACTTCAAACCATGGACAATAGCCTACAACAATAGGATATGGTTTTTAGATCTTACAAATGCTTATTCCTTAAAATTCTCCAATGATTCCATCCTAAATACTTGTAAAGTTTCAAAAAGAGCATATAGGAGATGAAAATTACCTTTAAATACCAAGGTCACACTCTGCAACACAACTCTTATCCTTGATAAACTTCATCAAAATAGTAACAAGGAGTAAACAAGAGTGGAACTTCATATTACAAGCTTCTTAAGAGAATTTTACAAAATTTATCCTCTTGAATTGAGCTAGTACAAGTATATAAATCTTTGGGAGGGTTTGGGGGTTAGGAGGGTTTGTTTACAACTGATAAGTAAAGAAGAATGAACTCTCATCAACTTAATTAAGTTGGCACCACCCCACCGCCTAACTTTTACGGTGGATTTCACGGTGGCACCGTCCACTGTAAGACACTTTTATGATGACACTACCTATCGTAAAACATGTTATGCTCCGTTAATGCTTCCGTAAAACACCATATTTAAAATCATATTTCTATTAAGGTTTACGATGGAACTCCACCACTTTTATGATCTATAAAGCCATATTATGGGCGTAACTTTTGCCGTAAAACATGTCAACTTCCAAAATTATGATGAAACATATCTTATTCAATTTGCTTAACCTTTGTACTTTTTAACACTCCGTTAACTTGTTTTAGTACACTTCTATTTTAACGTAAGGTCCCATAGCTCCTCTTATCACCTAGATTAGTTAATAATGCTTTAAGGCGTGAGGGTTGCAGGATTTCACCGTCTGGATAGATAAATGTTAGAAAGGTCTTAATATTAGAGACTTGATAGAATGAAGTGTAGTAAATGAGGCAACAGGATTTGTGTCGAATTGTTCACAGTTTTGCAGAGCTAAGAGAAAGTACAAGGAGGATTTGATGTGTTTAGAGTTCATAGGGATTATCAGAATTGCGTATTGGGTGGAAGTTGAGAAACATGAATTTTCAATCATAAGGTATAGTTCTTTGATACTATGTTGATGACTTGGATAGAATCCAACTTTTGGAGTCGTAGGTGATGGCACGTGATTGATTACTCATGAGAAAAGAGATGGAATAAGTCACGACATGCTTATGTAAAGCCTATCAGTTATGTTTGGAATCAATTTGGATGGCTATCGATGAGCA
Source organism: Anisodus tanguticus (assembly GCA_034509755.1). Classification (NCBI taxonomy): domain Eukaryota; kingdom Viridiplantae; phylum Streptophyta; class Magnoliopsida; order Solanales; family Solanaceae; genus Anisodus; species Anisodus tanguticus. Next base: position 13,832,092 of record CM067548.1, on the reverse strand, counting down.
TTTTATTTTGGGTCAGATTTTTTCATTTAGATCCAGGTGGCCCATTTTTCTCTGTCTGAAGGACTTATGGTATTCTAGTAAATCATCGATAAGGGTTCAACGTATTTCAATCTAAAATAAAAGAGTGATGATATTCTTTGGATGATGATGATTTAGACAGTTTAATGGTTTACACCGGTGCTTGATATGCATTGAGGAGTTACAAATGGTTTTGGGGAATCTTTAGAATGATTAGTTAATTTTCTATGGAATTGGCATGGCAGGGTAATCAGTAGGTATGCTTATTACTATGGTGAATCGGATATTTGAGAAGAATTGAGCATTGAGTTTTGACTAAGTGGTTTCAACATCGGAATACAACTAATGAGAATGGAATTTGCATAATGGGCCTTGGACTAGATCTGCTTTTGAATGAAATTACATAGAATGTTCTTAGATAAAGCAAGGATTATATTTTGGCAGAAAGAATCCATGATTTGGGCTTGTGTCTATGTGTTACTAAGGAATCTTGGTGTGAAGGATGAAATTGATAGTCAGGAAGGAAGGCTAGTAGAATCAGACTATGTTATCAGTACAAGTTGATAATTATTTGTGGCTACACTAAAGGATAGTAGTTATCAAGGTGTTATTAGTGGGTTCATTCGAATGTGTATAGAGTTATGGTTACAGTATTATCAGGAAATGTGACCGAAGTTAGTGCTTACATTCGAGGATCAGTTGTGGAATAAATTTCAAGTATGAAAGAATAAAAGTTGGGTTTTGAGAGCAGTTTAAAGGTAGTCTTGACGGATACAGTAAACAAGTGGTACTACTAGTATAATTCAAGCCTGATGAGGCTTTCATGAGGTTATGGTAGGGATTCCTTGGTTACTTGTTAGCTTTCATATTTTCCTTCTTTTGTTCGAGGACCAACGTATGCTTAATTGGTATCTAATGTAATGACCCTTCCGTTCATTTTTAGCAAGAGACCCTTACTTGATTGTATTGATCTTCTCATAGACTCTGTGTGGGGTTTAAAATGCGCGGGGATGGGTGGCACGGATCTTGAGGTTTATTTGTGCGTGTTTTGGAAGAAAACCCAAAATAAGAATATTAGAGTTGAATAGTATGACTCAAAGTTGACTTTCGAGTATATGGTTCATTTATGGGTTTCGTCGCTTTCGATAGTTTCGGAGGGTCTTTTATGACTTAATCGAGTCATTAGTTCTTTTCCTGAGGCAATCAGATTTACATTGTGGCATTATTTGTGAAATGTTGATATTTGGTTGTTTTGGGCGATTCTTTAAAAAAGTATGTCTTATCTCGGTTATATGAGAAATTCGATGATGGGAGCGAGTTTGTCGCATGGTTCACCTTAGGGTAGCATGTCTAGGCTGTATCTTGGAGGGAGGGTTCTTGGGAGTGTTTCGGATGTTTAGTGGGAGTTTGGGTAACTTCTATAGCTACTGGTGTCTAGTGTTAGTTGTTTGTTCTTGCGTGTCCGCCTCTACAGAGGTTGGCTCGCAGCTGGGGGATCTGGGAACATATTGATTTTCCACCTCTGCAGAGATTTCTCATAGAGGCGAAGGTGCCTCTATGGATAGTTTTCCGCTTCTACTCTGAGGTTAGGTATGAAGTGACTGCGCCTCAGCGGACTCTTTTTTGCTGAAGCGTGACCGCACCTGCGAAGTTGATTCCGCAGGAGCAGAATCGTTGTTCCAAGCAGTTTCGTAAAATGCCCTAGGTCGAATCACTTTTCCAAAATTATCATAGCTCGGGATTAGAGCTGCAAGGGAAGATTTTCGAAGTTTATGCTTCAGTTCATCTTTGGAGGTAAATTCTTAACTGTCTTTGATTATATTCCACATTTTAAGGTTCCTAATACTAGTTTAATCCTGATTTAGGGAAAATAGGCCTTAAGCTTCCATGGTTTAACAATAGACTTAAAGCTTTGATTTAAGAGTGAAATATGATTTAGATTGTCTTGACATTGTGAATAAGTATTGAATTATGTTAGATGATCATGTTGTAGCATTTAATTTAAGTATGAAAACCCTTTTCAATTTGGGTGAAAACCTAGGGATTGTAGTTGGTGCTTTTCTTAAATCATTCAATTGAGGGCCAAATGGATCTTAGGTTTCTAATAAATTTAAGGATATGATTGCCTAGCATGTGTTTATGCTATTGAGTAATAAAGTTGGGATTTTTCAACCATGGGCCTGGGGTTATGTTTAGGTATCTTTGGTATGATTGAAGGACAAAGTCCTTGTATTGTGTGTTAGCTTTATATTAATGTATAGTCTATGCGTGTTAAACTACCATTACTCTGAGGTTCTCCAAAAGGGCAAGGCCAGCGTGGAGAGTTGATTGTATGTGACACATGCTTGACCCAGAGGTAGGCTACGATTTCCTTATATTAGACTAAGATAGAAGTACATAATTAGTTATAAATGTTGAGGGGTATTGGGTTCATTTAAGGGTTTCGTCGCTTTCGATAGTTTCAGATGGTCTTTTATGACTCCATCGAGTCATTAGTTCTTTTCCTGAGGCAATCAGATTTACACTGTGGCATTATTTGTGAAATGTTGATATTTGGTTGTTTTGGGAAATTCCTTAAAAAAGTATGTCTTATCTCGGTTATATGTGAAATTCGAGGATGGGAGCGAGTATGTAGCATGGTTCACCTTGGGGTAGCATGTCTAGGCTGTATCCTGGAGGGGAGGGGGTGTTCTTGGGAGTGTTTCGTATGTTTAGTGGGAGTTTGGGTAACTTCTATAGCTACTGGTGGCTAGTGTTAGTTGTTTGTTCCTGCGTGTCCGCCTCTGCAGAGGTTGGCTCGCAGTTGGGGGATCTGGGAACATATAGATTTTCCAACTCTGCAGAGATTTCGCATAGAGGCGAAGGTGCCTCTATGGATAGTGCCTCTATGGATAGTTTTCCGCTACTACTCTGAGGTTAGGTATCAAGTGACTGCGCCTCAGCGGACTCTTTTTTGCTGAAGCGTGACCGCACCTGCGAAGTTGATTCCGCAGGAGCAGAATCGTTGTTCCAAGCAGTTTCTTAAACGCCCTAGGTCGAATCGCTTTTCCAAAATTATCATAACTCGGGATTAGAGCTGCAAGGGAAGATTTTCGAAGTTTATGCTTCAGTTCATCTTTGGAGGTAAATTCTTCACTCTCTTTGATTATATTCCATATTTTAAGGTTCCTAATACTAGTTTAATCCTGATTTAGGTAAAATAGGCCTTAAGCTTCCATGGTTTAACAATAGACTTAAAGCTTTGATTTAAGAGTGAAATATGATTTAGATTGTCTTGACATTGTGAATAAGTATTGAATTATGTTAGATGATCATGTTGTAGCATTTAATTTAAATATGAAAACCCTTTTCAATTTGGGTGAAAACCTAGGGATTGTAGTTGGTGCTTTTCTTAAATCATTCAATTGATGGCCAAATGGATCTTAGGTTTCTAATAAATTTAAGGATATGATTGCCTAGCATGTGTTTATGCTATTGAGTAATAAAGTTGGGATTTTTCAACCATGGGCCTGGGGTTATGTTTAGGTATCTTTGGTATGATTGAAGGACAAAGTCCTTGTGTTGTGTGTTAGCTTTATATTAATGTATAATCTATGCGTGTTAAACTACCATTACTCTGAGGTTCTCCAAAAGGGTAAGGCCATCGTGGAGAGTTGATTGTATGTGACACATGCTTGACCCAGAGGTAGGCTACGATTTCCTTATATTAGACTCTGATAGAAGTACATAATTAGTTATAAACGTTGACGGGTATTGGGTTCATTTATGGTTTTCGACGCTTTCGATAGTTTCAGATGGTCTTTTATGACTCCATCGAGTCATTAGTTCTTATACTGAGGCAATCAGATTTACACTGTGGCATTATTTGTGAAATGTTGATATTTGGTTGTTTTGGGAAATTCTTTAAAAAAGTATGTCTTATCTCGGTTATATGAGAAATTCGAGGATGAGAGCGAGTTTGTAACATGGTTCACGTTGGGGTAGCATGTCTAGGCTGTATCCGGGGGGGGGGGTCTTGGGAGTGTTTCGTATGTTTAGTGGGAGTTTGGGTAACTTCTATAGCTACTGGTGTCTAGTGTTAGTTGTTTGTTCCTGCGTGTCCGCCTCTACATAGGTTGGCTCGCAGTTGGGGGATCTGGGAACATATTGATTTTCCACCTCTACAGAGATTTCTCATAGAGGCAAAGGTGCCTCTATGGATAGTTTTCCGCTTCTACTCTGAGGTTAGGTATCAAGTGACTGCGCCTCAGCGGACTCTTTTTTGCTGAAGCGTGACCGCACCTGCGAAGTTGATTCCGCAGGAGCAGAATCGTTGTTCCAAGCAGTTTCTTAAATGCCCTAGGTCGAATCGCTTTTCCAAAATTATCATAACTCGGGATTAGAGCTGCAAGGGAAGATTTTCGAAGTTTATGCTTCAGTTCATCTTTGGAGCTAAATTCTTCACTCTCTTTGATTATATTCCATATTTTAAGGTTCCTAATACTAGTTTAATCCTGATTTAGGGAAAATAGGCCTTAAGCTTCCATGGTTTAACAATAGACTTAAAGCTTTGATTTAAGAGTGAAATATGATTTAGATTGTCTTGACATTGTGAATAAGTATTGAATTATGTTAGATGATCATGTTGTAGCATTTATATTAAATATGAAAACCCTTTTCAATTTGGGTGAAAACCTAGGGATTGTAGTTGGTGCTTTTCTTAAATCATTCAATTGAGGGCCAAATGGATCTTAGGTTTCTAATAAATTTAAGGATATGATTGCCTAGCATGTGTTTATGCTATTGAGTAATAAAGTTGGGATTTTTCAACCATGGGCCTGGGGTTACGTTTAGGTATCTTTGGTATGATTGAAGGACAAAGTCCTTGTATTGTGTGTTAGCTTTATATTAATGTATAGTCTATGCGTGTTAAACTACCATTACTCTGAGGTTCTCCAAAAGGGCAAGGCCAGCGTGGAGAGTTGATTGTATGTGACACATGCTTGACCCAGAGGTAGGCTACGATTTCCTTATATTAGACTCTGATAGAAGTACATAATTTGTTATAAATGTTGAGGGGTATTGGGTTCATTTATGGGTTTCGTCGCTTTCAATAGTTTCAGATGGTCTTTTATGACTCCATCGAGTCATTAGTTCTTTTCCTGAGGCAATCAGATTTACACTGTGGCATTATTTGTGAAATGTTGATATTTGGTTGTTTTGGGAAATTCTTTATAAAAGTATGTCTTATCTCGGTTATATGAGAAATTCGAGGATGGGAGCGAGTTTGTAGCATGGTTCACGTTGGGGTAGCATGTCTAGGCTGTATCCTGGAGGGGGGGTTCTTGGGAGTGTTTCGAATGTTTTGTGGGAGTTTGGGTAACTTCTATAGCTACTGGTGTCTAGTGTTAGTTGTTTGTTCCTGCGTGTCCGCCTCTACAGAGGTTGGCTCGCAGTTGGGGGATCTGGGAACATATTGATTTTCCACCTCTATAGAGATTTCTCATAGAGGCGAAGGTGCCTCTATGGATAGTTTTCCGCTTCTACTCTGAGGTTAGGTATGAAGTGACTGCGCCTCAGCGGACTTTTTTTTGCTGAAGCGTGACCGCACCTGCGAAGTTGAATCCGCAGGAGCAGAATCGTTGTTCCAAGCAGTTTCTTAAATGCCCTAGGTCGAATCGCTTTTCCAAAATTATCATAACTAGGGATTAGAGCTGCAAGGGAAGATTTTCGAATTTTATGCTTCAGTTCATCTTTGGAGGTAAATTCTTCACTCTCTTTGATTATATTCCATATTTTAAGGTTCCTAATACTAGTTTAATCCTGATTTAGGGAAAATAGGCCTTAAGCTTCCATGGTTTAACAATAGACTTAAAGCTTTGATTTAAGAGTGAAATATGATTTAGATTGTCTTGACATTGTGAATAAGTATTGAATTATGTTAGATGATCATGTTGTAGCATTTAATTTAAATATGAAAACCTTTTCAATTTGGGTGATAACCTAGGGATTGTAGTTGGTGCTTTTCTTAAATCATTCAATTGAGGGCCAAATGGATCTTAGGTTTCTAATAAATTTAAGGATATGATTGCCTAGCATGTGTTTATGCTATTGAGTAATAAAGTTGGGATTTTTCAACCATGGGCCTGGGGTTATGTTTAGGTATCTTTGGTATGATTGAAGGACAAAGTCCTTGTATTGTGTGTTAGCTTTATATTAATGTATAGTCTATGCGTGTTAAACTACCATTACTCTGAGGTTCTCCAAAAGGGCAAGGCCAGCGTGGAGAGTTGATTGTATGTGACACATGCTTGACCCAGAGGTAGGCTACGATTTCCTTATATTAGACTCTGATAGAAGTACATAATTAGTTATAAATGTTGAGGGGTATTGGGTTCATTTATGGGTTTCGTCGCTTTCGATAGTTTCAGATGGTCTTTTATGACCCCATCGAGTCATTAGTTCTTTTCCTGAGGCAATCAGATTTACACTGTGGCATTATTTGTGAAATGTTGATATTTGGTTGTTTTGGGAAATTCTTTAAAAAAGTATGTCTTATCTCGGTTATATGAGAAATTCGAGGATGGGAGCGAGTTTGTAGCATGGTTCACGTTGGGGTAGCATGTCTAGGCTGTATCCTGGGGGGGGGGGGGGGTTCTTGGGAGTGTTTCGTATGTTTAGTGGGAGTTTGGGTAACTTCTATAGCTACTGGTGTCTAGTGTTAGTTGTTTGTTCCTGCGTGTCCGCCTCTACAGAGGTTGGCTCGCAGTTGGGGGATCTGGGAACATATTGATTTTCCACCTCTATAGAGATTTCTCATAGAGGCGAAGGTGCCTCTATGGATAGTTTTCCGCTTCTACTCTGAGGTTAGGTATCAAGTGACTGCGCCTCAGCGGACTTTTTTTTGCTGAAGCGTGACCGCACCTGCGAAGTTGATTCCGCAGGAGCAGAATCGTTGTTCCAAGCAGTTTCTTAAATGCCCTAGGTCGAATCGCTTTTCCAAAATTATCATAACTCGGGATTAGAGCTGCAAGGGAAGATTTTCGAAGTTTATGCTTCAGTTCATCTTTGGAGCTAAATTCTTCACTCTCTTTGATTATATTCCATATTTTAAGGTTCCTAATACTAGTTTAATCCTGATTTAGGGAAAATAGGCCTTAAGCTTCCATGGTTTAACAATAGACTTAAAGCTTTGATTTAAGAGTGAAATATGATTTAGATTGTCTTGACATTGTGAATAAGTATTGAATTATGTTAGATGATCATGTTGTAGCATTTATATTAAATATGAAAACCCTTTTCAATTTGGGTGAAAACCTAGGGATTGTAGTTGGTGCTTTTCTTAAATCATTCAATTGAGGGCCAAATGGATCTTAGGTTTCTAATAAATTTAAGGATATGATTGCCTAGCATGTGTTTATGCTATTGAGTAATAAAGTTGGGATTTTTCAACCATGGGCCTGGGGTTACGTTTAGGTATCTTTGGTATGATTGAAGGACAAAGTCCTTGTATTGTGTGTTAGCTTTATATTAATGTATAGTCTATGCGTGTTAAACTACCATTACTCCGAGGTTCTCCAAAAGGGCAAGGCCGGCGTGGAGAGTTGATTGTATGTGACACATGCTTGACCCGCAGGTAGGCTACGATTTCCTTATATTAGACTCGATAGAAGTACATAATTTGTTATAAATGTTGAGGGGTATTGGGTTCATTTATGGGTTTCGTCGCTTTCAATAGTTTCGTATGGTCTTTTATGACTCCATCGAGTCATTAGTTCTTTTCCGAGGCAATCGATTTACACTTTGTGGCATTATTTGTGAAATGTTGATATTTGGTTGTTTTGGGAAATTCTTTATAAAAGTATGTCTTATCTCGGTTATATGAGAAATTCGAGGATGGGAGCGAGTTTGTAGCATGGTTCACGTTGGGGTAGCATGTCTAGGCTGTATCCTGGAGGGGGGGTTCTTGGGAGTGTTTCGAATGTTTTGTGGGAGTTTGGGTAACTTCTATAGCTACCGGTGTCTAGTGTTAGTTGTTTGTTCCGCGTGTCCGCCTACTGAGAGGTTGGCTCCGGTTGGGGGATCTGGGAACATATTGATTTTCCACCTCTATAGAGATTTCTCATAGAGGCGAAGGTGCCTCTATGGATAGTTTTCCGCTTCTACTCTGAGGTTAGGTATGAAGTGACTGCGCCTCAGCGGACTTTTTTTTGCGAAGCGTGACCGCACTCGCGAAGTTGAACACAGAGCAGAATCGTTGTTCCAAGCAGTTTCTTAAATGCCCTAGGTCGAATCGCTTTTCCAAAATTATCATAACTCGGGATTAGAGCTGGAAGGGAAGATTTTCGAAGTTTATGCTTCAGTTCATCTTTGGAGGTAAATTCTTCACTCTCTTTGATTATATTCCATATTTTAAGGTTCCTAATACTAGTTTAATCCTGATTTAAGGAAAATAGGCCTTAAGCTTCCATGGTTTAACAATAGACTTAAAGCTTTGATTTAAGAGTGAAATATGATTTAGATTGTCTTGACATTGTGAATAAGTATTGAATTATGTTAGATGATCATGTTGTAGCATTTAATTTAAATATGAAAACCCTTTTCAATTTGGGTGAAAACCTAGGGATTGTAGTTGGTGCTTTTCTTAAATCATTCAATTGAGGGCCAAATGGATCTTAGGTTTCTAATAAATTTAAGGATATGATTGCCTAGCATGTGTTTATGCTATTGAGTAATAAAGTTGGGATTTTTCAACCATGGGCCTGGGTTACGTTTAGGTATCTTTGGTATGATTGAAGGACAAAGTCCTTGTATTGTGTGTTAGCTTTATATTAATGTATAGTCTATGCGTGTTAAACTACCATTACTCTGAGGTTCTCCAAAAGGGCAAGGCCAGCGTGGAGAGTTGATTGTATGTGACACATGCTTGACCCAGAGGTAGGCTACGATTTCCTTATATTAGACTCTGATAGAAGTACATAATTAGTTATAAATGTTGAGGGGTATTGGGTTCATTTATGGGTTTCGTCGCTTTCGATAGTTTCAGATGGTCTTTTATGACTCCATCGAGTCATTAGTTCTTTTCCTGAGGCAATCAGATTTACACTGTGGCATTATTTGTGAAATGTTGATATTTGGTTGTTTTGGGAAATTCTTTAAAAAAGTATGTCTTATCTCGGTTATATGAGAAATTCGAGGATGGGAGCGAGTTTGTAGCATGGTTCACGTTGGGGTAGCATGTCTAGGCTGTATCCTGGAGGGGGGGGGGTTCTTGGGAGTGTTTCGTATGTTTAGTGGGAGTTTGGGTAACATCTATAGCTACTGGTGTCTAGTGTTAGTTGTTTGTTCCTGCGTGTCCGCCTCTACAGAGGTTGGCTCTCAGTTGGGGGATCTGGGAACATATTGATTTTCCACCTCTGCAGAGATTTCTCATAGAGGCGAAGGTGCCTCTATGGATAGTTTTCCGCTTCTACTCTGAGGTTAGGTATCAAGTGACTGCGCCTCAGCGGACTCTTTTTTGCTGAAGCGTGACCGCACCTGCGAAGTTGATTTCACAGGAGCAGAATCGTTGTTCCAAGCAGTTTCTTAAATGCCCTAGGTCGAATCGCTTTTCCAAAATTATCATAACTCGGGATTAGAGCTGCAAGGGAAGATTTTTGAAGTTTATGCTTCAGTTCATCTTTGGAGGTAAATTCTTCACTCTCTTTGATTATATTCCATATTTTAAGGTTCCTAATACTAGTTTAATCCTGATTTAGGGAAAATAGGCCTTAAGCTTCCATGGTTTAACAATAGACTTAAAGCTTTGATTTAAGAGTGAAATATGATTTAGATTGTCTTGACATTGTGAATAAGTATTGAATTATGTTAGATGATCATGTTGTAGCATTTAATTTAAATATGAAAACCCTTTTCAATTTGGGTGAAAACCTAGGGATTGTAGTTGGTGCTTTTCTTAAATCATTCAATTGAGGGCCAAATGGATCTTAGGTTTCTAATAAATTTAAGGATATGATTGCCTAGCATGTGTTTATGCTACTGAGTAATAAAGTTGGGATTTTTCAACCATGGGCCTGTGGTTACGTTTAGGTATCTTTGGTATGATTGAAGGACAAAGTCCTTGTATTGTGTGTTAGCTTTATATTAATGTATAGTCTATGCGTGTTAAACTACCATTACTCTGAGGTTCTCCAAAAGGGCAAGGCCAGCGTGGAGAGTTGATTGTATGTGACACATGCTTGACCCAAAGGTAGGCTACGATTTCCTTATATTAGACTCTGATAGAAGTACATAATTAGTTATAAATGTTGAGGGGTATTGGGTTCATTTATGGGTTTCGTCGCTTTCGATAGTTTCAGATGGTCTTTTATGACTCCATCGAGTCATTAGTTCTTTTCCTGAGGCAATCAGATTTACACTGTGGCATTATTTGTGAAATGTTGATATTTGGTTGTTTTGGGAAATTCTTTAAAAAAAGTATGTCTTATCTCGGTTATATGAGAAATTCGAGGATGGGAGCGAGTTTGTAGCATGGTTCACGTTGGGGTAGCATGTCTAGGTCGTATCCCTGGGGGGGGGTTCTTGGGAGTGTTTCGTATGTTTAGTGGGAGTTTGGGTAACTTCTATAGCTACTGGTGTCTAGTGTTAGTTGTTTGTTCCTGCGTGTCCGCCTCTACAGAGGTTGGCTCGCAGTTGGGGGATCTGGGAACATATTGATTTTCCACCTCTGCAGAGATTTTTCATAGAGGCGAAGGTGCCTCTATGGATAGTTTTCCGCTTCTACTCTGAGGTTAGGTATCAAGTGACTGCGCCTCAGCGGACACTTTTTTGCTGAAGAGTGACCGCACCTGCGAAGTTGATTCCGCAGGAGCAGAATCGTTGTTCCAAGCAGTTTCTTAAATGCCCTAGGTCGAATCGCTTTTCCAAAATTATCATAACTCGGGATTAGAGCTGCAAGGGATGATTTTCGAAGTTTATACTTCAGTTCATCTTTGGAGGTAAATTCATCACTCTCTTTGATTATATTCCATATTTTAAGGTTCCTAATACTAGTTTAATCCTGATTTAGGGAAAATAGGCCTTAAGCTTCCATGGTTTAACAATAGACTTAAAGCTTTGATTTAAGAGTGAAATATGATTTAGATTGTCTTGACATTGTGAATAAGTATTGAATTATGTTAGATGATCATGTTGTAGCATTTAATTTAAATATGAAAACCCTTTTCAATTTGGGTGAAAACCTAGGGATTGTAGTTGGTGCTTTTCTTAAATCATTCAATTGAGGGCCAAATGGATCTTAGGTTTCTAATAAATTTAAGGATATGATTGCCTAGCATGTGTTTATGCTATTGAGTAATAAAGTTGGGATTTTTCAACCATGGGCCTGTGGTTACGTTTAGGTATCTTTGGTATGATTGAAGGACAAAGTCCTTGTATTGTGTGTTAGCTTTATATTAATGTATAGTCTATGCGTGTTAAACTACCATTACTCTGAGGTTCTCCAAAAGGGCAAGGCCGGCGTGGAGAGTTGATTGTATGTGACACATGCTTGACCCGAGGTAGGCTACGATTTCCTTATATTAGACTCTGATAGAAGTACATAATTAGTTATAAATGTTGAGGGGTATTGGGTTGATTTATGGGTTTCGTCGCTTTCGATAGTTTCAGATGGTCTTTTATGACTCCATCGAGTCATTAGTTCTTTTCCTCAGGCAATCAGATTTACACTGTGGCATTATTTGTGAAATGTTGATATTTGGTTGTTTTGGGAAATTCTTTAAAAAAGTATGTCTTATCTCGGTTATATGAGAAATTCGAGGATGGGAGCGAGTTTGTAGCATGGTTCACGTTGGGGTAGCATGTCTAGGCTGTATCCTGGAGGGGGGGGGGGTTCTTGGGAGTGTTTCGTATGTTTAGTGGGAGTTTGGGTAACTTCTATAGCTACTGGTGTCTAGTGTTAGTTGTTTGTTCCTGCGTGTCCGCCTCTGCAGAGGTTGGCTCGCAGTTGGGGGATCTGGGAACATATTGATTTTCCACCTCTGCAGAGATTTCTCATAGAGGCGAAGGTGCCTCTATGGATAGTTTTCCGCTTCTACTCTGAGGTTAGGTATCAAGTGACTGCGCCTCAGCGGACACTTTTTTGCTGAAGAGTGACCGCACCTGCGAAGTTGATTCCGCAGGAGCAGAATCGTTGTTCCAAGCAGTTTCTTAAATGCCCTAGGTCGAATCGCTTTTCCAAAATTATCATAACTCGGGATTAGAGCTGCAAGGGATGATTTTCGAAGTTTATGCTTCAGTTCATCTTTGGAGGTAAATTCATCACTCTCTTTGATTATATTCCATATTTTAAGGTTCCTAATACTAGTTTAATCCTGATTTAGGGAAAATAGGCCTTAAGCTTCCATGGTTTAACAATAGACTTAAAGCTTTGATTTAAGAGTGAAATATGATTTAGATTGTCTTGACATTGTGAATAAGTATTGAATTATGTTAGATGATCATGTTGTAGCATTTAATTTAAATATGAAAACCCTTTTCAATTTGGGTGAAAACCTAGGGATTGTAGTTGGTGCTTTTCTTAAATCATTCAATTGAGGGCCAAATGGATCTTAGGTTTCTAATAAATTTAAGGATATGATTGCCTAGCATGTGTTTATGCTACTGAGTAATAAAGTTGGGATTTTTCAACAATGGGCCTGTGGTTACGTTTAGGTATCTTTGGTATGATTGAAGGACAAAGTCCTTGTATTGTGTGTTAGCTTTATATTAATGTATAGTCTATGCGTGTTAAACTACCATTACTCTGAGGTTCTCCAAAAGGGCAAGGCCAGCGTGGAGAGTTGATTGTATGTGACACATGCTTGACCCAAAGGTAGGCTACGATTTTCTTATATTAGACTCTGATAGAAGTACATAATTAGTTATAAATGTTGAGGGGTATTGGGTTCATTTATGGGTTTCGTCGCTTTCGATAGTTTCAGATGGTCTTTTATGACTCCATCGAGTCATTAGTTCTTTTCCTGAGGCAATCAGATTTACACTGTGGCATTATTTGTGAAATGTTGATATTTGGTTGTTTTGGGAAATTCTTTAAAAAAGTATGTCTTATCTCGGTTATATGAGAAATTCGAGGATGGGAGCGAGTTTGTAGCATGGTTCACGTTGGGGTAGCATGTCTAGGCTGTATCCTGGAGGGGGGGGGGGGGGGTTCTTGGGAGTGTTTCGTATGTTTAGTGGGAGTTTGGGTAACTTCTATAGCTACTGGTGTCTAGTGTTAGTTGTTTGTTCCTGCGTGTCCGCCTCTACAGAGGTTGGCTCGCAGTTGGGGGATCTGGGAACATATTGATTTTCCACCTCTGCAGAGATTTTTCATAGAGGCGAAGGTGCCTCTATGGATAGTTTTCCGCTTCTACTCTGAGGTTAGGTATCAAGTGATCGCGCCTCGGCCGGACACTTTTTTGTCGAAGAGTGACCGCACTGCGAAGTTGATTCCGCAGAGAGAATCGTTGTTCCAAGCGAGTTTCTTAAATGCCCTAGGTCGAATCGCTTTTCCAAAATTATCATAACTCGGGATTAGAGCTGCAAGGGATGATTTTCGAAGTTTATACTTCAGTTCATCTTTGGAGGTAAATTCATCACTCTCTTTGATTATATTCCATATTTTAAGGTTCCTAATACTAGTTTAATCCTGATTTAGGGAAAATAGGCCTTAAGCTTCCATGGTTTAACAATAGACTTAAAGCTTTGATTTAAGAGTGAAATATGATTTAGATTGTCTTGACATTGTGAATAAGTATTGAATTATGTTAGATGATCATGTTGTAGCATTTAATTTAAATATGAAAACCCTTTTCAATTTGGGTGAAAACCTAGGGATTGTAGTTGGTGCTTTTCTTAAATCATTCAATTGAGGGCCAAATGGATCTTAGGTTTCTAATAAATTTAAGGATATGATTGCCTAGCATGTGTTTATGCTATTGAGTAATAAAGTTGGGATTTTTCAACCATGGGCCTGTGGTTACGTTTAGGTATCTTTGGTATGATTGAAGGACAAAGTCCTTGTATTGTGTGTTAGCTTTATATTAATGTATAGTCTATGCGTGTTAAACTACCATTACTCTGAGGTTCTCCAAAAGGGCAAGGCCAGCGTGGAGAGTTGATTGTATGTGACACATGCTTGACCCAGAGGTAGGCTACGATTTCCTTATATTAGACTCTGATAGAAGTACATAATTAGTTATAAATGTTGAGGGGTATTGGGTTCATTTATGGGTTTTGTCGCTTTCGATTGTTTCAGATGGTATTTTATGACCCCATCGAGTCATTAGTTCTTTTCCTCAGGCAATCAGATTTACACTGTGGCATTATTTGTGAAATGTTGATATTTGGTTGTTTTGGGAAATTCTTTAAAAAAGTATGTCTTATCTCGGTTATATGAGAAATTCGAGGATGGGAGCGAATTTGTAGCATGGTTCACGTTGGGGTAGTATGTCTAGGCTGTATCCTGGAGGGGGGGGTTTCTTGGGAGTGTTTCGTATGTTTAGTGGGAGTTTGGGTAACTTCTATAGCTACTGGTGTCTAGTGTTAGTTGTTTGTTCCTGCGTGTCCGCCTCTACAGAGGTTGGCTCGCAGTTGGGGGATCTGCGAACATATTGATTTTCCACCTCTGCAGAGATTTCTCATAGAGGCGAAGGTGCCTCTGTGGATAGTTTTCCGCTTCTACTCTGAGGTTAGGTATCAAGTGACTGCGCCTCAGCGGACTCTTTTTTGCTGAAGCGTGACCGCACCTGCGAAGTTGATTCCGCAGGAGCAGAATCGTTGTTCCAAGCAGTTTCTTAAATGCCCTAGGTCGAATCGCTATTACAAAATTATCATAACTCGGGATTAGAGCTGCAAGGGATGATTTTCGAAGTTTATGCTTCAGTTCATCTTTGGAGGTAAATTCTTCACCCTCTTTGATTATATTCCATATTTTAAGGTTCCTAATACTAGTTTAATCCTGATTTAGGGAAAATAGGCCTTAAGCTTCCATGGTTTAACAATAGACTTAAAGCTTTGATTTAAGAGTGAAATATGATTTAGATTGTCTTGACATTATGAATAAGTATTGAATTATGTTAGATGATCATGTTGTAGCATTTAATTTAAATATGAAAACCCTTTTCAATTTGGGTGAAAACCTAGGGATTGTAGTTGGTGCTTTTCTTAAATCATTCAATTGAGCGCCAAATGGATCTTAGGTTTCAAATAAATTTAAGGATATGATTGCCTAGCATGTGTTTATGCTATTGGAGTAACAAAGTTGGGATTTTTCAACCATGGGCCTGGGGTTATGTTTAGGTATCTTTGGTATGATTGAAGGACAAAGTCCTTGTATTGTGTGTTAGCTTTATATTAATGTATAGTCTATGCGTGTTAAACTACCATTACTCTGAGGTTCTCCAAAAGGGCAAGGCCAGCGTGGAGAGTTGATTGTATGTGACACATGCTTGACCCAGAGGTAGGCTACATTTTCCTTATATTAGACTCTGATAGAAGTACATAATTAGTTATAAATGTTGAGGGGTATTGGGCATGTGGGGGGTCCCACTCTAGCAGTTGTGAAGAATGTTTGAATGGGTACCAGTGTTGAACTGTAGTGATGGGTGATTTGGGAAATTAGTCGTAAGCTGTTTCCGACTGCTGTTGATTTGGGCTTGTCGACATTATATGGGCTCAATGCCATATTTTTTACTATTGTGTTTATTCATCACACATGCTTTCAATATGATATGTTGATTATACTTGGATTACCTGTTCCTAAATTCTGAAAGCATGTTATATTCATCTCTTATACTTGGTTGCATCTCATTACATATGGATTTCTTGTCTTGTATTGTCATTTGCATTAATATACTCATGGTTCTGATGATATTAACATGAGAGTGGTATGAAAATGTTGTGGGTCTAAGATATCGGGAAGGTAAGAACACTTATAAGATTATTAGTAAAATTGAGAGAAGGATGATACGCGGGGGAACAGGTTGCACACCTGTAATAATTATTATTCAGCTAAGAGATGTTAAGAAATTATGACTGAGTATATGGACTTTGCGGGTCCCCCATGTGTGTGCAGTTCATAGAATTTGAACATATGTATACTAGAGATGAATGGTACCTGCAATATGCATTGTATTCATATCGTACATTCATCATGCATTGATTATTTGTGGTTTGGTAATCTATTAGGGATTGGTTATTAGAACTTGGGTGATACCCTAATTAAATGGATTTGGATGATTGTATTGATTATATTATAACAGATTGGTTGCCTTGATTTTCTTGTTCTCTATGTAATAGATTGCGTGGTTACACCATTATGAGTAGAGTACTCACTGTCGAACTATGTTACGGTCAGTGGATTTTATTGATAGAACTATCATATTAATTATAGAGAATAGTGTATGTCTTATATTGCTTGACAATTGATAACATTATTTGATAAAGAGTATAGTAAAGAATTAGTTTGTAATGACCCGTCTGGTCATTTTCCTAAACACCGTTAGTTGCCTATTTTACCCTTCTCGTGGTCTCTTTGTGGGGTTTGTAATGCACGGGGATGGGTGGCATGAATCTCAGATCCATTTATATGATTTTTGGATGAAAAACCTAAAACTAGAAAACTTAGAGTTGGAGAGTTTAACTCAAAGTTGACTTTTGACTAGATTGGTTTATTTCCATGTTCGGTCGCTTCCGGATGGTCCGGAGGGTCATTTATGACTTAGTTGAGTCACTGGTTTGCTTCGTAAGACAATCAGAAGTATTGTGTGGCCTTATTTGTAATATTTGGTTTTCTCGGACAATCTTTAGAAAAGTATGCCTTAGCTCAGTTAAATGGGAAATTTGAGGATACGAGTGAGTTCGTAGCACTGTTTATCTTAGATGAGCATGTCTGGTTTGTGCCCAGGTGGACTCAAGAGTATATTGGGTGTTTGATGGGAGCTTGGTTTTATTTATGATTTTCAAGTGTCTGCTGTCCGCCTCAGCGGCATCTATTCTCGCTTCGGTGTATCCACCTCAGTGGGTGGTTGGATCAACCAAGCTAGAGGATGGGAATTATGGAATTTCCTCCTTAGCGGATGGGACTTCCACAGGGGTAGGTGCGCCTCTGCGGAGTAGAGTTCGATGTGGTAAACTGTCAAGTGATTGCACCCGCCCAGCGAGTGGTTTGTTCGCTGGAGCGCATCTGCAGTAGCGAGGAAGATTTCTTTGGGGTAGAATCACACTACAAGGTGTCCTATTTAATTCCCTAGGACAAATTTTATTTCCCAAAATAGTATATCTCGAACCTAGCACTGCCAGAACGTACTTTAAGAAGGATTAGAGCAATTTCATCCTTTGGGTAACAAATTTCCTTCCTTTATGACTTAATTACTTGTTTCTAAGTCCTTTAATGGTGGTTTAGTGTGTTTATAAGTTGGGAAAAATGATTTGCAAGTTCTTATGAGATTAAGAGAGTTAGGTTATTGATTTAGTGAAGGTTTTATGGATTAGATTGTATTAATATGATGAATTAGTGTTGGAATTTGTTAGATTATCATGTTGTAAGGCTTAATTTGAGTATATAGACCTATTTCAAATTAGGGGAACTTCTAGCGTTCCAATTTGGGGTTTTTTTTTTCTGGTTAAATTGAAGGTTCAATTGTGTGTAGTTCTCAAATTAACATAAAGATATGATTACCTAATATATGTTCTTAGTATTTGGGTAATAAAGTTTTAGTCTTCGTAACGTGGGCCCGGAGTTGGTATTTATGCAGTTGCTTTGTTAAGGAGTATGTCCTTATTTGTTGTGTAAACCTAATATTAACAAATAGTATATGCGTGAATAGACTTTAAATATCGCAAGGCGCGGAGGAAGGGCAAAGCTGACACCGAGGTTTGATCATGTAGCACTCTTGTTTGGCACAGAGGTAGGCTGCGATTTAGTTTTTTGAGACGTCGATAGAAGTGCGTAATTAGTTATAAATATTGAGGGGTATTGGGCGTGTTTGGGGGTTCCACTCAAGTGATTGTGATGAATGTTTGAGTAGGTACCGGTGTTGATCTGTGATGATAGGTTATTTAGGGAATCAACCTTAAGCGGATTTCGACTGCTGATTAATTGGGCTTATCGCCATACTTGTTATCGTTGTGCTTATTCATCATATATGCTTGATATGATATCGTGATTGTACGTGGATTATATGTTGATGTATTTCTAGAAGCATATGATATTTATGTCTATACTTGTTGCATCTCATTATATCATGACTTTTGCCTTATATATGTCATTAGCATTCATACACTTATTGTTTTGATGACATTGATATTGGAGTGGTATGATTATGTTGTGGGTCCAAGGGACCAAGAAAGGTAACAACATTGTTGAGATTATGGAAACATTGAGATGATGATGAGACACAGGGATCGGGGTTGCACACCTGTAACAGATACTATTGCAGCAAAGAGCTAGGCTCTGTGATGTGACGAGAAATTCCAGAGTGGAGGGGTATATGGACTTTGCAGGTCCCCCATGGGTGTATGATCATAATATAAACTTGACGTACTATATACAGGATGTCAGAGGTACCTATCATGTGCATTACATTCATATCATACTTTATTACATAATTGATTATCTGTGGTTGTATTTGATACCTGATTATTTATTAATGACTTGGTTAGATTCTGATATGAAAGGGTTGTACAACTCATGATAAATGGATTAATTGGATTATTATAATTGTTTGGCACTGGATGACTTAAGGGATAGGTGAATTTTACTTGAATGAGGCATTATGTGAACTCTGTGAACCATTCCGCGACTATGTGACTTTACTTGGGCAATTGAACTACTAGTATAGGATTATTTGATGTGAACTCAGTATTTATCTTTTTCTTTTATCTTCCATCATTGTCGGCCTATGATGTCTACGGGGGTACGTTGTATACTCATGCTACACTTGCTGCATCTTTTCTTTATGCAGATACATATCCGACCACTAGCTTGAGACCACGTGACTGAGTTCGAGTAGTTAATCCCCAGTTTTTAGGGTGGATGCTATATCCAGCATGCCCTGGATTCGCTCTATCTCTTTACTGTGTTTACTTTTATTCTACAGACATGACTACAGACTTTTAGCTATGTATTGGTTTTTGGTACTATGTTGTCCTCAACTTCAAACTTGGATTGTTTATAGCTCTCTTGTATCTATAGACCAGATCACATGGTGTTGTTGTTGATGTTTTAGACTTATATCACTGTTCATTTATTATTATGAGATAGTTTATGTAGTTTTTGTTAATTTTCGCTTTCACTTATGTTATAACATTTGATTGATTTGGGAGTGGTTTGCCTACCGGTGGGATATGTAGGTGCCACCACGATTCCTGAAGAGGGGTCGTGACATAGTCGAGATGTTGTTGTGGTAGTTAAATGACTTGTATGTTAAGAATGTGTAGATCCCCTCCCTAATTAAGGATAAACGACGTATATTT
This sequence comes from Anisodus tanguticus, assembly GCA_034509755.1. NCBI lineage: Eukaryota > Viridiplantae > Streptophyta > Magnoliopsida > Solanales > Solanaceae > Anisodus > Anisodus tanguticus. The sequence goes on along the minus strand of CM067548.1, from coordinate 13,812,580 downwards.
CTACTTAGAGTATAATGAGGACGTTAAATGAACAAATATGTGTCCTGCACTTACTTTTTAGACTAGTAATCATCCTAGGAGTTTGAGGGAATAAGAAGATAATGTTGTTATGATTAGACTAATTGTGATACCCCGTGAAGAGGATTGTGATAGGGTGTTGTGTACTAGGGTCAACCTGTCTTGTTTGGATATTTAACAACTTGGGTTATGGCCATTGGACTCTTCTGTAATTGTGGTGACTTATATGATTATGACACCTTATATGAATAAAGTGAATTGTTGATTCATTGAACTATTTTGTGGACAATGTGACTTATTTGGGGTTATTGAACTGTTTAGTATAGGATTATTTGGTGTCAACTTAATATTTATCTGTACTTGCTTATCTTCCGTCGTTGTCTTCCTATGATGCCTACGGTGGTTCTTTTTGTACTCATGCTACACTTGCTGTATTCTTTTTGGATGCACATACAACGCCTTCTACCAATTCTGGACTACGTGGCTGAGTCTGAGCCGACAGTTTGAGTGATTCAGGGTAAGGATGTTGCCTTCTGGCATACCATTGGATGCTCCTATCTCTCTCCTTGTTTTTTATTTATACGAGAGACATGTTCATACATTTAGATTATACTACTTTCCTTTTATTAGACTTTGTATTAAGTTAGACCTCTTGTATTATTGACCAGAGCTATGAGGATCGTATTGTGACTATCAAACTTATTTCCGCTTTATATTGTGATAGACAATTTATGTAAGTACTTGTTAATTTATATTTATTTCTTATATAATGTTAATTAATTGCGAGTGGTTCGCCTACTGATAGGAAAATGTAGGTGCCACTAAGATTCCTAAAAGGGGTTGTGACAGACTCTAAACAGATCTCTGTGAATCTGGCACTGATGGCATCTCTGTACAAATCTACTGCAGTCGGTTTCCATGATCATCGAATAATATCCCACTCTCAAGATCTTCTTGGCTAATACGAACTCATTAATATGTGGACCACAAGTCCCGACATGTAACTCCTCTAGTAATTTCTTGGCCCCTATGGCGTCCACGCATCTTAATATATCGAGATTAGGTGTTCTCCTGTAAAGTACCTCTTTGTTGAAAAAGAACCCATTGGCCATTCTCCGAATGGTTTTTTTCTAATTACTCATGATATTTTCGGGTACTCCCCTTTCTCCAAATATGCGCTTATGTCGGTGTACCATGGTTTGCTATCAGGTTCTGCTTCCACGTGGGAATAGTAAGCATGTTCTTCCCTGATATTGATCTCCAGAGGGTCAATGTGACTGCTTTCATGATGCTGTATCATATATGATATGGTTGTAAGAGCATCGGCGAATTCATTCTAGGCTCTCGGTGTGTGCTTAAAGTCGATATTTCTGAACCTTTTGCATAACCTTTGTGCGAGGTTTATATGGCATAATATTTTCAATCTTTGGAGCCCATTCTCACTGGACTTGATGTATCAACATATCTGAGTCACCTATTACCAATAGTTCTTTAATATCCATGTCGAGAGTCGTGCGGAGACCCAGGATGCAGGCTTCGTAGTCTGCCATGTTGTTAGGGCATCAGAACATGAGCTTCGCGGCCATTGGGTAATGATATTCAGTCTTTGACATTAGAACTGCCCTGATTCCTAAACCTTTGTAATTGACTGTGCCGTCAGAAATATCCTCCAGCCTGAGTAGGTTTCGTGTTACAACTCATGTTTTCGTGTATTGTCGCTATCATAGCGTAGCCAATATAGTCTTAGAGATAGTAAAACCCATCCAAGAGACTTAGGAAGGTTTACAAATGTATTGATTAAGTTTTGGGAAATTTTGAGACTTATCGGATCAATAGAAATAGGTTTCAACAAAAGTTCTTCAAAACGTGGCCTCTCGGAGCCTTCTGCGAATCGCGAAGCACAACCTGCCACTCGCAGGACGTGCTTGTGAGATGCAGAGCTACCAAATGAATTAATAGAGAGTTTTTGGGCTCATGACATGTCACAACCCCTTTTTCAGGAATTGTGGTGGTACCTACATAATCTCACTAGTAGGCGAACTACTCCCAAATCTCTAACATGAAATAATATAAGTAAAGCGGAAGATAATGGAATACTATATGAGTTGTCTCATACTATAAATGCGGAATAGGTAATAAGTCTGAAGCATCAACAAAAATCTAGTTTGTAGATACCAAGCACTAACATAATACAAAATTAGTCGAAGAAAGTGGGCACGCAGGCCAAAACTATAAACATAGTCTGAATGTGTCACTCAAATGCGAACAAAAGACAGTAAAATAGAGGAAGAGTATCTAAGGGTATGCTGGAGATAACATCCTCACTCTGAAGGCATGGAATCATAAACTCAAACTCTCAACCACGAAGTGTTGCAGAGGTGGAAGGTACTAAATCTTCATCCAAAAAGAATGCAACAAGTGTAGCATGAGTACACGATGTACCCCCATAGACATCATAGGCTAACAACGGCGGAAACACATAATTCAGATATAAATACCAAGTTGACACCAAATAATCCTACGCTAGCATTTCAATGACCAGGTATATCACATAATCACCAAGATGTTGTTCATACAGTCCATCAATAGATATCAAGTATCATGTCACATGAATAATCCTTTCAAGTTCATAATCCAGCCGAGTTGTTCAATATCAATCAATGACAGTTTCCAATCACAATTTTCAAAGTTAAACATGAGTATGTATGGTATGAATGCAATGCATATGCAATGTTCCTTTCTCAACCTAGCATACAGTAAGTCAATGTTTTATTATGATCCGTACAACCATGGGGGACCCGTGAAGTCCATATACCGGACCTAACTAGCCGGAATTCTACACATGAATCTAACTAGAGCCTATGACTCATTTGTCGTGTCTCAATCAAGTTGCAGGTGTGCAACTTCGCTCCCCGTATATCAATATCATCTCAAGTGCCATAATCTCAAATTACTCTTACCTTTCTGGTCTCTTGGACACCAACATATCCATACCACTGTCACATCAAGTCACTGAACCATCAGTGTATGAATGCAATGACAATATAAGACAAGATATCACGATATAATGAGATGAAATCAAGTATAGAGATGATATACACATGGTTTCAAGAACTCAACAACACATAAGAAAATCCGGTCAAATCAGGATATCAATCGAAAGCATGTGTGATAAGTAAGAAAACAATAGCAAATATGGCGACAAGCCCACATATAGCGACGGGCCTAAATAAATAGCTGTCAGAACCAACACAAAACTAGTTTCACAAACCCCATCAGCATAGCTTAACACCGGTACCCACTCAGATTTCATCACAACCGACTGAGTGGAACCCCCAAACACGCACAATACCCCTCAATATTTATAACTAATTAAGTACTTCTATTGGAGTCTCAAAAATATAAATCATAGCCTTCCTCAAAGCCGAGCAGAAGCGCTACCACATCATGTCTCGAATATAGAATTGCCATTTCTTCTTGCCTCGTGGTAATCGAAGTCTATTCACACATATTACATAGTTAATAATAAGCTTAACACAACAAAATCAAGATTTTAAATACCTATCTCGGGCCCACGCCACCAAGACTCGATTTTTAATACACACAACTCAAGATCACATACTAGAGAATCATATCCTTAAGTTAATTAAAAAGCTATTCACATTTTATCCCTCAATTGGACAATAATCGAAAAGCCACAATTTGAAACCCTAGAAATTTCCCCCAATTGAAAACATGCTTCTATAACCAAATTAAGACTTATAACATAGCATTCTAACATAATCCAATCCTAATTAATGATATTAGCATCATTAAATCCATAGCCCCCATTAAAATCAATCATATAACTCTCTTAATCTCACAATATGCATAACTCATCTTCTATAACTTACATAACATGGTAAACCACCATTAAAAGGACTTATAATCATAACTTAAACCATAAAAGGGAAATAATCTATTCCCACTTCCCCATCATCTACTTCGGTGAACTAACCTTCCACCAAGGCAGACCCGCCGGAGCGAATGTTGGTTCTGCTGTGGTGGACACCAGACACTAGCAGATGCAAAACAGCCCAAAACCTCCATCCAACACCCGAAACACTCTTAGAACCCCCCAGACACGAACCAAATATGCTCGTTTATAGTAAATAGTGCTATAAACTCGTTCGTACCCTCATATTTCACAAATAACCATGACAAGGCATATTCTTCTACATAATCGTTCGGGATAAAACCAAAATCTAAACTTTACAAATAAAGCCACAAAATACATCTGATTGCCTCGGGAAGTGAACAAATGACTCGACTAAGTCATAAATGACTCTTTGAAACTATTGGAAGCGGCGGAACCCGGAAACAAACTAATCTAGCCAAAAGTCAACTTTGAGTCAAACTAACCAACTCAATATGTTCTAGACTTGGGCTTTTCATCTGAAATTCATAAAATGGACCTCGAGATCTATGCCACCCATCCCCGCGCATTACAAATGCCACAAAGAGTCTACGAGAAGGATCAAATAGGCAAATAAGAGTCTTTAGCAAGAAACGATCAAGCGGGTCATTACATCAGATACCAATTAAAACAACATTCATCCTCGAACGGAGAGAAATGAACAGGGGGAACATATCGGAGGTAGTGAACAAGCTAGGATTTTTGCTTTGCATATCTGACTCGGTCTCCTAAGTCACCTCCTCGACAGGATAATGCTTCCATTGAACCTTCACTGAAGATATCTCCTTCGATCTCAACTTCCTCACCTGCCTATCTAAAATAACCATAGGATCCTCCTCAAACTCTAGAATTGATCAAGCAATATTTAGTCCTATTAGATAATGTAAGAACTATCGGCATGATACTTCTTCAACATAGACACGTGGAAGACTGGATGAATGCCTGAAAGACCCACTGGCAGAGCCAATTCATATGCCACCTCTATAACTCTCTGAAGAACCTCAAATGGTCTGATATACCTTGGACTCAACTTCCTTCTATTGCCGAATCTCATCAAACCCTTTATAGGTGAAACCTTAAGAAGAACCTTATCACCCACCATGAACTCTAAATCTCAGACATTCTGGTCCGCATACTACTTCTTCCTACACTACACTACCAAGAGCTTATCCTGGATCACTTTCACTCTCTCTAAGGACTTATTCAGCAAATTAATACCCTAAGGACGGACCTCAAACACATCAAACCAACCAATCAGAGATCAACATCTCTTACCATATAATGCCTTAAATGGTGCCATATCGATATTGGAGTGATAGTTGTTATTGTATGTAAACTCTTCCAAAGGTAAGTGCTAGTCCCAATGACCACCAAAATCAAGCACATAGGCTCGTCACATGTCCTCCAGTAGCTGAATAGTCCACTCACACTGACCGTCTGTGTGAGGGTGAAACATTGTACTGATATCCAAACAAGTACCCAAGTCTCTCTACAAAGTCTACGAGAAATGCGATGTAAACTGAGTATCCTAATCCGAGATGATAGAAATAGGAACCCATTGAAGATGAACAATCTTCTGGATATAGATCTTAGCCAACTTCTCTACATTATACATCATATGAACTAGAATGAAATGCGCAGACTTGGTCAATCTATTAATAATAACCCAAATCACATCAAACTTGCCCAACGTCTTGGGAAATCCCACAACAAAATCCATAGCGATCCTCTCCCACTTCCACTCTGGAATAGGCATCCTCTGAGACACACCACCTAGACGCTAGTGCTCATACATGACCTACCGGCAATTCTAACACCGAACACAAAATTAATAATGTCTCTCTTCATCCTCCCCCACTAGTAGTGCTGTCTCAAATCACTATACATCTTAGTAGCACTCGGATGAATCGAATACCTAGAGTCATGGGCCTCCTCCATAATCAATCTAGTCAAATCTCTCATATGAGGCACATAACTATACCTTTAATACTCATAACACCCTCGCTATCAATCATGGCCTCATTGACCTCACCACCATCACGTTATCTTGAATCTTGCACAACCCCACATCATCATACTGGTGTGCCCTAATATTATCCAAAAGAGACGATCTCACCTCCATACAATCAAGAATCATATCCAGATTCGAAAGATCAAGCCTCACAAAATGGTTGTCTAGAGTATACTTGTCTAATACCAAGGGATGCTCAGAAAAAGCCAAATAAATTAAACTCCCCATACTAACCGCCTTCTGGCTAAAAGCATGTGCCACCACATTGGCATTGCATGGATGATACAAAATAGTCATGTCATAATGTTTCAACAAATCCATCCACCCATGCTGCCTAGAATTCATCTCCCTATGATTAAACATATGCTGAAGAATGTGATGATCAGTATACAACTCACAATGGACACTATAAAGATAATGCCTCCAGATCTTCAAAGTAAACACCACGGCAACCAACTCCATATCATTGAACAAGATAATTCATCTAATGCACCTTTAACTGCCTCAATTTATAAGTGATCACCTTACCCTCCTACGTCAACACACAACCCAACCCAATACTAGAAGCATTACAGAACACAGTAAAGTCCTTCCTCTTCACCAGAAGGGATAAAATTAAGGTTGTGGTTAATAAAGTCTTGAGATTTTAGAAGCTCTGCTCACACTCATCATACCACTGGAAATGAACCTCTTTCTGAGTCAGACGCATCAAGTGACAAGAAATAGAAGAGAATCTCTTAACGAATCGGTGATAGTAGCTAGCAAGACCCATAAAACTCTGTATCTTTGTCCCAAAAGTCGGTCTAGGCTAGTCCCTGGCTGCCTTTATCTTCTTAGAGTTAACCATAATCCCATCCATGGACACCACGTGCCCCAAGTGTGACATAGAACTCAACCAAAACTCACACATCGAGAACTTATCATACAACTTCTTCTCCTTCAAAATCCCAAGAACCACTCTCAGGTGCTGCTCATGATCCTCCTGACTCTTTGAATATACCAGAATGTCATCAATAAGAACAATCACAAAAGAATCTATGTACGGCTTGAATATACCATTCATCAAATCCATGAATTCTACGGGGGCATTAGTAAGCCTGAATTCCATCACCAAAAACCCATAATGTCCAAACGAGTCCATAGAGTTGTCTTGGGCATATCCTCGGCCGAGATCTTCAGCTAAGGATACCTAGACCTCAAATCAATATTTGAAAACACTGAAGCATCCTAAATTTGATCGAACAAGTCATCAATATAAGGGAGAGGATACTTGTTTCTAATAGTGACCTTGTTCAACTGTCTGTAATCAATGCACATACGTATAGTGCCATCTTTCTTCTTCACGAATAAGACATGATCACCCCATGGAGATACACTCAGTCGAATGAATCCTTTAATCAACAAATCATGAAGCTACTCCTTTAATTGCCTCAACTCAGCTGGAGCTTTACGGTACAAAAGAATAGAAATTGGTCGAGTACCCAGCTTAAGATTGATACAAAGTTAATATCTTTGTCTACCAGCATACTTGGTAAATCTGAAGTAAAGACCTTCGTGAACTTAATAACTACCAGAAAAGAATTAAGGGCAATAGTCTCCACAATCGTATCCCTAATATGAGATAGATAAGCCAAGAAACCATGGTCTACTAACTTCCTAGTCTGAATATAAGAAATCACTTTCCTAGGAGTAGGGCTGGGAGCGCCTCTCCACTCTAACCTTAGAAATGCAGGCATATCTAGAGTGACCATCTTGGAATAGTAGTCTAGAATCGCATGATACAGTGACAACAAATCCATACCCAATATAACATTAAAATCCACCATATCTAATATAACCAGATCGACCTAAGTGTCGTAACCCATGAAAGTAACTACACACATGTGATATACTCTATCAACAATCACAAAATCACCGACTGGTGTAGACACACAAATAGTAATATCAAGTATATCACACCACATCTCCAATTTAGTAGAAAAGTAGGTAGACACATAAGAGAAAGTACACCCTGGATCAAGTAACACAGTAGCAACTGGATGATCCACATAGATGATACCTATAATAACTGCGTCTGATGCCTCAGCCTCAGCCTCTACCCTACCGGGGAATCATATCAATGAGTGCGCCTTGCCTCGAATTGAGTACCATGTTGGCCACCTCAGCCTGAATGAGCTCCACCTCTCCCTGACTAGGATCTACCACGACCATACTGATGGCCATTATGGCCCAATTGAGATCCTTCCCGACTAGTCTGACTACCACCTATAGACATTTGTGTTTGGGTCCTAGGTGTATGAGAGCCACCTGAAAGCTGCCTATGGCATCTCACCTGAAGTGCCCGATCCTCTCCACAAGTATAACAAGCTCCGGCCATTGAGGGTTGATAAATAAAAATAGAAGAAAATTAGTTGTTATAGTCTGAATATCGAAATTGAGAACCCCTCGATGACTGGCCCCCACTACATCTATCGGTAATCTGATGAGATGCCTGAACCGATCGACTAGGCTACGACTAATGGTATCTCCCCTAATAACCATAACTACTAGAAGTAGAACCACTGAACTATCTATAGCGCCTAGCCCTCTTGTCGAGCTCATATCTGGGAAACTTGCCCCTCACATTCTCTATCATCCTAGTATGCTTAACAACGGTCTCAAAAGAGGCTCTAGAATACAACAATTGTAGTATAGCCAACTGGAGTTGAATAGTCAACCCTCTAACAAAACATCTTACTCGATCCACCTCACTAGGAAGAAATGACACTACATAACATGATAAGGTACGGAAGCAAGTCTCATACTATGCAACTATATAATGGCTCTGATCTATCTTTTAAAACTCATCTCGCTTGCTCAAGTGCAAGCTCAAAGGTACATACTTCTCAAGAAACACTCTGTAGAACCTAACCCAAGATAATGGAGGCATCCCCACGGGAAAAAAATCAATATACGCTATCCACCACTGCTTTACGTCACCTCTAGGCTGAAGTGCCATAAAACTAACTCCATGAGTCTCAAAAATACCAAGAGTATGCAACCTATCATGGCTTCTCACTATAAACTCATATGCATCCTTCTCAAGCTGACCAAATAACTCCAGAATCTTCATGTTCAAAAAGTGCTCCCAAATCTTCCGCTCATCGCGGGATGTAGTTTTTCTACTAATAGGTCGGGGACCGAACTCTAGAGAATGAACCTCATTTATACGTGATGGTAACATCATCGCAGGCTGAATACCAAGCATACAAAACTCGAGGGTCTGAGTCTGTCCCCCTCCTGCATGGGTCTAAGAACAACCTGAAGTAGTAAGATGTATGCATGTCTGAGCAAAACCATTGAGAACACTCTATAACCTGACTAACGTGTCAAGAATTACTAGTGTAGCAATAAATCTAGGTTGATCCTGGGTTGGTCCCACCTTCTTCTTCTAGCACAACATCTTGTGGCTCAATATAAGGCTTTGGGGACTCTGACTAACACTAGCCTAACCGACTCTTTGTGCTCCTTCCCTAGCTGGTGTTACTGCTCTGGCTCTACCTCGACCCCGAGGGCATGCTCTGCCAGATCCACGCATAGCCAATGTCCAAGCACGTGCCTCCTCTCTCGCCACATCAGCATGAGTCCTCACCATCTGTAAGAGAATAGAAACAAAGGTCATATACCAATTTGATTCAACTTAGCATGTAAGTAATGAAGAAAGCAAAATTTCATATATGTCTCATAGCCTCTCGAAGATAAGTACGAACATCTCCGTACCGATCCACAAGACCCTACTAGATATTGCTCCTGTATTTAAGACTGTTTAACATTGGTCTCTGATACCAACTTTGTCACGACCCCTTTTCAGGAATTGTGGTGGCACCTACACAATCCCACCAGTAGGTGAACCACACCAAAATCTCTAACATAAAATAATATAAGTAAAGCGGAAGATAAGGGAATACTACATGAGTTGTCTCATACTATAAATGTGGAATAAGTAATATGTATGAAGCATCAACAAATACCCCCAAAAATCTAGTCTGTAGATACAAGAGCACTAACATAATATGAAATAAGTCTGAGAAAATGAGGACGCAGGCCAAAACTATAAACATAATATAAATGTGAATATAACACAATAAAATAGAGGAAAAGTATCCAAGGGAATATTGGAGATAGCATCCTCACCCTAAATGTCTGGAATCAACAACTCAAACTCTCAGCCACGCGGTGCTGCGGAGCTGGAAGGTACAGAATTTGCATCCAAAAAGAATGCAACAAGTGTATCATGAGTACACTACATATCCCCATAGACAATATATGCCGACAATGATGAAAATACATAAATCAGAGATAAATACCAAGTTAACACCAAATAATCCTATGCTAGCATTTCAATGACCAGGTTTATCACAGAATCACCAAGATGTTGTTCATAGAGTCCATCAACATATATCAAGTATCACGTAGCATGAATAATCCTTTTAAGTTCACAATCCATCCGAGTTGTTCAATATCAATCAATGACAGTTTCCAATCACAATTATCAATGACAGTTTCCGATGTCTGGTTATCCAAACCCTATCATCACAGTTCAACACTGATACCCACTCAGACGTTTATCACAATCGGCTGAGTGGGACACCCAAACACGCACAATACCCCTCAATATTTACAACTAATTAAGTACTTCTATCGGAGTCTCGAAAATCTAAACCGTAGCCTACCTCAAAGCCGAGCAGGAGCACTACCAAATAATGTCTTAAATACAACCTTGCCCTTTCTTTTTTCCTAGCAATAATGGAAGTCTATTCACGCGTATTACATAGTTAATAATAATCTTAACACAACAAAATCAAGACTTTAAATACCCATCCCAGGCCCACGCCACCAAGATTCAAACTTTAATATGCAAAAACCAAGATCACATACTAGACAATTATATCCTTAAGTTAATTCAAAATCTACTCACATTTGATCCCTCAATTGGACAATAATAAAAAAGCCCCAATTTGTAACCCTAAAAATTCCCCCCAATTGAAAACATGTTTCTATAACCAAATTAAGACTTATAACATGATATTCTAACATAATCCAATCCTAATTCATGATATTAATATCATTAAATCCATAAACCCCCATTAAAATCAACCATATAACTCTCTTAATCTCACATGCATCACTCATCTTCCCTAACATACATAATATGCTAAACCACCATTAAAAGGACTTATAATCATAACATAAACCATAAAAGGAAATGAATCTATTACCTCAAAGTTGGAAATTCTCCTAGAGCTTTGAAAATGCCCTTATGCAATATTGGTATATATATTATCTATTTTAGGAAAAAATTCTTTGACCTAGGACTATATATAGGACACCTGAACAGTGATCCGCCTAGTGGAATCGACTCTGCTGGAGTGGACCCACTGCAGCAGAAAAGCCTTCACCGTAGCGGATGTCACTTGACACATCATACTTCACCACAGCAAACCCAACTCTACTGTGGCCGAACTTCCCTCGGGAAATGTCCTAAGGACAGTCCTGTGAGACACATGGTAGTCTTTTGAGTCGCAGGAAGTACCTTGGGATAGGTCGGTGGCCACTTTCTCCCTAACTATATAAATAGGCCCTCAAATAAATTTGAGCTCATTTTCTTTCATTTACTTAACCCTAAAGACCCTAAATTCTCTCTAATAAGTCTCCCATGGTTCAAGACTAAAATCAAAGCAAAACCAAAGGTAAATTACACAAATTCGATGTAAAGAATCCTATGATCATCGCTAGATCATTTTCTTCCTTGTTCTAACGTTTTTGGGGAAATCTCGAAATTGGAATGTTTCTTGTAACCTAAGGTAAGTTTCATCTTCTACATTATCTTCTTAATGTTTCACAAGTATTTAGGATGGAGTTGTTAGAGGATTCTTAAAGAATAAGTATTTATAAGATCTTAAAATTATGGCTTGTTGTTGTGGGCTATTTTACTTGATTTGAAGGTGCTATATGAAGTTGTGGAGTTATGGATAGAGTTATGGTAGTGAGTACAAATATTAATGAAGATCATTGTGATATTATGTATAGAGTTTGAGCTATGAATGATCTCATGAACATGTCTACACGAGTTGTTCAACAAAAGACTAAATGAACTTCTTTATAAGCTATGGATCCGATATTGATACAAATTATTCGTATAATGTAGATAATAATTTGTAGAGCATATGGGAACTTGTGGAACTATGAGAGCTATGATGACAAGGTATGTTGGGATATCTTCCTTCTTTGGCATGATTTGATTCGATCATTTCTAAAAGACGACTTCTTGTTGTTGTAATATGTTACTCATGTCTCCTTTGCTATTGAACTAACTCACATCCTTTGGTTGTCCATGTCAGAAGTATTTCCCATATCCCATAGGTCTATTGGTATTGATTAGAGGTTGAGAAATGTAGCGCTAATAATGATTGTCGAAGGATAACAACCATAGGTCACTTTGACTCTGATTATGATATCTTTTGAGAATTGCCTTGCATTGAACTTATATATATATATATATATATATATATATATATATTTCCTTATCGTACCATGCTATACTTAGTTGGGTAGGCATTTATATATGCATACCACTGATCAGCTTGGCAGATATTACTGCATTCTATATGGCCGGGCAATTGATACTATACTAAATAGCCCCATAGAGTGGTCCAACTTTACTTACATGCATATATTCATGGTTATGTTAGTTGTACGCCCTCAATGGCTTTTTTTGAGTTTCAGGTTAACATTTTCTACTCTCCTCTTACATTACATTCTTTATTTATGTATTTTATCTGCCTTATATATTCAGTACATTATTTCATACTGACATTCCTTTATGGGGCACTGTTTTAATGCCCGCAGGTACAGATAGATAGGCTAACTTACCTCTATAATAGGATATCTACTTCCAACTATTGGTTGTCGCACTCTACTTCTCTAGAGTTCGTCTATAGATTCGGTAGGCGCTACTACATATGTATATGGTTATCTTGGGTATGTATGGGCCCTATACAGACTTTTATGACATATGTTAGTACTCATAGAGGCTTGTAAACTAGAGGTGGTTGTATATATGTGTTGTGTGGCCTTGTCGGCCTGTGTTAGCTGTGGATATATATTTGACGGCCTTGTCGGCCTTAGATTACATATATATATATATATATATATATATTGTGTTGGGCCTTTTCTGTGTGCGGGGTATTGCACTTTCTATCTTACAATTACTATTTGGGAGCCTTGTCAGCCCAGACTTCATATCATTTAGTTCAGATATTACAGTTGGTACGCTTGGGCCTTTGGGTGCGGGGCCGGCCACACCCCCTAAAATTATGGTGTGACATTTTGGTTGTGTCTCCCTCTATCGTCAACACTTCCTCGTCTGAGAAATACGTCCTAGGTGGTTCAAAACCTCCGTCAACTGGACATTCTATGAGCAAATCAGCCAGTACTTGTCCCTTGACGTCCTTCTAAACCACTTATGTGATGTCGAACTTGCTCAAAAGAATTTGCCACTTGACCAGTTTCTCTATAGGCATGGGCTGCCGAAAGATGTACTTTAAAGGATCCATTTTAGAGATGAGGTGGGTAGTGTAGGATGACAAGTAGCGTCATAGATTCTGGGCTACCCACGTCAAAGTGCAACATGTGTTTCTCTACCAAGGTGTACCTCGAATCACTGGCAGTGAATTTCTTACTGAGATAGTATATAGCTTGTTCCTTTTTGCCAGTTTCATCATGTTGTTCTAACACGCATCCAAAAGCATTATCTGATATCACAAATATAGAGATAATGAGCTTCTCAATTTGGGAGGGGCCAATACTAGTGGGTTGGAGAAGTATTTCTTGATAGTATCAAAGGGTTTCAGACACTCATCCGTCTATTTAGTGGGTGACGCCTTCAGCAACTTAAGGATAGGCTCCACGATTATTGTTGATTGTGCTATAAAGCATCCAATTTAGTTTAAACTTCCAAAAAAACTCATGACTTTCATTTTAGTCTTTGGCAGTGGTAATTCCTATATAGCTTTTATTTTCAAGGGATCTAATTATATGCCCCTGCGGCTGACTATGAATCCCAACAACTTTCTGGAAGGCACTCCAAATGCGCAATTGGTCGGGTTTCGCTTTTAATTAAACCTCAGAAACTTGTCAAAGAGCATCTGTAAGTTTGGGATGTGATTTGAACTCTCCCTTCACTTGATTATGACATCGTCCATGCAGACATCTATTTCTTTATGCATCATGTCATGGACGACGCTGGTCATTGCTCTCATGTAAGTGGTGTCGGTGTTCTTGAGGCCGAATGACATTACACAGTAATGGTATACTCCTCATGGAGTGATGAAGGCTATCTTTTGTGCGTCTTCTTCGCTCATCAAGATCTGATGGTAACCGGCGAAGTAATCCATAAATGATTATAAGTCGTGATTTGCATAGTTATCGATGAGTATATGGATGTTTGGGTGTGAGAAATTATCTTTGGGACTAGCTCTATTGAGGTCACATTAGTACATACAAATGTGAATCTTTCCTTCTTTCTTTGGCACACACACAATGTTATCCAGCCATGTCAAATACGGAGTAACTTCCACTACACCAGACTTGATCTTCTTTTCAACTTTGTCTTTGATTAGATACTCAAGTCTTGCTTGAGGTGTTGGATTTTCTACTTGACCAATGTGAAACCTTCATTGATGGGTATCCTGTGGGCCACTATGTCTGTACTTAGCTCGGGCATGTCTGCGTATGACATGCGAAGATGTCGATATACTCTCTCAGCAAATTTATCAGTTCCTCTTTTTGGTGCGCTTCCAAATACGTGATTATCCTAGTTTCCTTAACTGTTTCTTTATCCACGAGGTCTATTACTTCATTCTCATGGAGGTTGGGTTTTTGCTAGCTTTCAAACGGTTGTACCACTTTGACAAGACCCTCAGGTAACATGGTTTCTTCATCATGTTCCTCATATTCCCCTTCTTCTATGTCACTCGACTCACTCATTTCGCGACATGTCATGAAATTATGAGTTTTTTTAATATTATTACTGAAAATAAGGCAAAACATGGGTAGCATATAAAACATATGCATAAAACAAAAAATGATTTTACACATAAACTGAGGCTTTATTAATTTGATAAAAAAAGTACAAACTATCTTCCTGGCTCGGATCAACATCTATTCATTTCATTTTTCAAAACATCACAAGGAAAATAAAAGATGTAATTGGTGACATTCAGGACTAGGTCGACTTTCACCGATCTTCATTGAAATCAATCCAAATTCTTCATCATTACCGAGGATCCAAGATTAGGGTAGAGGCTCAGTTGTACAGTTGCTCGCTCGGATCAACATCATGCATAGTGGGTGCTTCGTCCCACTCTTCTAGTATTACAACACAATCTTCCTCTAGGAACAACATCCCTAACCCTTCTTCTATGTCCTTATCATTGTGCATCGGCATTTAGACTAGAAATGACTAATACACGTTCGGAATTGGCTTGCATAACTTTTGGGGACCCTTCTTCTTTTGGTCCACATTAAAGTCTTCGTCAGAGTTGGGAACATATCCGGGGCAAATATTGAAACCTTTTTTTGGTATAGACACCGGCTCTGTTATATGTTGCAGATCTTCCCAAGACTTTACCGAGTTCAAACCCGCTTTGGAGCATGGTAGATGCAATCATTTTGTAAACCAAAGATGTAGGAGTTTGCTCATCATATCCTTTGTGGCTTCTCCCACTAGTTCTACCACATGTAGATCTGCATCTTTGGGGAGTTCCTCGATTACCAATATGAAATTGTTAGGGTATTTTTAGATTCTACCTTATCCATTAAGCACGACATCGTGATCCTCCCATAAAAAAATCAAAGAATTGTGCAGGGAATATGGTACTGCTCTGGCCATATGGATTCAAGGTCTTCCCAATAGCAAATTATATTTGGCAGTGATCGCCATGACTTGGAATTATGTGGTGAACTCAGCGGGCCCTATTTGGATGTTGAGGTCCTCTTCTAAAACATGATAACATTGAGCCCCATCAAAGGCTCTTAAATTCATATGACTCTGGCATAACTTTCTGATGTCATAGCCTAATTGCCTAAGTATAGACTCGGGACAGATGTTGAGACCAACTCTCTTGTCCACTAGTACTTGGGCTATAACCTTGTATATGCATTTGATGGTGATATATATTTCTTTGTTGTGCTCCATTCCTTCTCTTGGCAACTCATCTTGAGTTAAAGAGATTGGATGGGCCCTGATGACGTGGGTCACTATGTTAGCTAAATTTTCACTACTCATGCCCGCAGGGCCATATACTTCATCCAACATTCTCATTAACTCCTTTCGGTGTTGTGAAAAGCTCCGTAGCAATGCCATCACCTATATCTGGGTTTGCATCTTCTTCAGATGCTCAACGATAGACTATTCCTTAGGCTGAATCCTTCACCAGAAGTCCTCAACCTCTCCTTCTGTAAATGGCCTTCTCTAATTTCCATCCTTTCAAGGCACTCCCTATGGAAATTATTTTGGAGTATAGAACCTCCCTGATCATGTCATTCCATGAGCTAGAACTTTCTGGACAACAAATTCCTTTCTTAGGGCTCGGACCGTCTCTTGTGATACTTGGGCTACAACCGGTGCTAGGATTAGCACTTTGAATCAAGGTTATTCTTGGAGCATGAGAGAGGCCACTATTTACTATAAAATATCAACAGATCCTTGGATTAGTAGCTTACAGACGGCCCAATCATTTTCTCACTCAATCATATGGATGTGATTAATGTCATGATTCGGAAGAGGATTGGTGTTCACGTTCAACACTATTATTTGTATTATGATATCTCTTTTTTCAATTGAATCGTGTATCTTTTTCTTTATATTAATACAGTCTTCCGTATTGTGCCCATTCCCACCAGAGTGGTATGCACATGTCTGGTCGGCTCGGTAGAAGCAACTCCTTGGGTTTGGGTGGAATAACTTGGATGAGTCCTGCGGTGGTCATCCATTTGAATAATGTGGTTTGAGTTTCAAGTAATGGGGTAAATACCCATAGTGGATTCCTCTAAAAAATTAGATGTGGAAAATTGTATATAGCCAGAAAATCTAAAAAAATGGTGGTTTCGAGGGGCTCGATAGATGGGTGTGGGTGTTTGGTAATTTAGTTGTAGAGCTTGGTAAGTGGGGACTGGTGTTGGCTAGTTTGGTTATGGAGTTTGATAAGTATGGACTGGTGTTTTATAATTTGGATATGGAGCTTGGTAAGTGGGAACATGCACAGGGTTGTATGAAGTGGATATGTCATTTCTTGGGGGTGGTGATTGGTATATGTCCGGGGGAGATTGCGGTCCCTCTCTTTTTAAGGTTTTGGGGCATGGTGCATGGGCGATATTTTCCATATATTCTTTATTCTTCCTTATAATCCCAATGGTGTTCTGTTGATCGACTTTGTTGATTACCCAGAAAATTCTGCCCGATTTGAGGCCACCATAAACTGCATGCAGTCATAGAAATCTAACTCTTGCTATCGGATGAAAACTGAGAGTTATTCTTCCTCATTCATTAACATTTATGCTCAGGCGGATTCATCCCTCCATCTACTGGCATATTCATGGTAGTTTTCTATGGATGTTTGTTTTACCTTTTCCAAATAGTATCGGTCTAGCACAGTTTCCACATTAAACCGGAATCTCTCTAAAAAGGCTTCTATCATGCCTTCCTAGGTACCCCAGTAGTGTATATTTTTCACAGTGAATAATTCAGAAACTTCTCTAGTTAGACTTCGACTGAATAACCTCATGATGAGAGCCTGATTCTTATCACGCCGACCAACTGGTTGAAATATGATCTCAAGTGAGCATTGGGATTTCCTGTTTCGTATAACAACTTGAATTTAGGCACTTTAAAGCCTTCAAATATATATATATATTATCATAACTCAGTCTTGTTGCCTTTAGTGTAACCTTGTTAGACTTCTCGAGCAAGTCTACCATTTTCTACTCCATCTCTTTGTCTCGACTGTCTTGTTCGGGTCTCTAGGCCCTTTTCATCCCCTCGTAATAGTGATGTTCTGGGAAGGAGTCAATTGGAGTGATGGGGGGGGTATGGAAGGATACTGTGCGATGTATTTGGCAATTTTTAGGAGTGCTGGTGGTTCGGGATATATGATGAGTAGTTGCATTTGGATGCATGATAGGACCTGTGTGGGTTGGTGGTGACGCTTGGTATGAAGGAACCGACCGGAAGTTCTGGGCATTTGGGTGGTATTGGCCAGCGATGTGGTATGGTAGGAAGTACCAACGTGGAATTTTCATTATAGAGTAGAGCTCGAGTAGGTGGTATAGTTCCAGCTAGGTAAGGTGGGAAGTGATCGGGTAGTGCGGAACTCAGAGATGGAAATAACGGAAGAGGCCTACATGTTGGGCAACTGCTTCTATGGTGGTATTGATCATTTATGCTCTCGTGACCTATTCCTGAAGGTCTACGACTCTTTGAAATAGCGTGTAGATCACTTCCTCATGTTGTGATGTTTATTGGGGTCTAGTGGCACGTGGTCATCCACGATGAGAGTTTCATTGTTATGCTCGTTGTCCGAAATACCTGCCATAATTTCTTTGTTCTGTTAGGGAATAAATGCTGTAGCAGCTTTGGATCTTGTGAAGTATGCTAGGGTGACACAAAACAGATCGACCTCCTCGATAAGAAAAACTGAAAGGCAAATGATGTCAGTACGTTAGTGACAAAATAATAAATTCACGATATTGTAGATAAGTTTGCACATAAAAGGCACATAGACTCATGCATTTGATCTAAATACTTGATTGATCATTAATTCTGAGAGTTTTCAGAATTTTGCCATTTTTGTTTGAGGGTTTCTTTTTTTTATTACATAGGGGTAGGGAAAGGAAAATGGGAGGGGATTACAACATGGGGATTAAAACCCTCACCAACAAGGTGAAAGCTCTGGTAGCCAACCAATTAAGCTACTAGATCCCTACGTTTTTAGGGTTTTGGTTTGGGGTTCTATGGTTAATTTGCTACCATGACGTTCGACCCCTTTGAACCTTCTTGATAGGGAAGAGGATTATAATTTATAGAATACAAGGACCGAGTCTTATGTAGACTGCCTACGTATCCCTCCGCAAGAAGTCAGGCCCTTTTGTAGTGCGGTTTATACGAAAGGTATCCCTAATTTTGTTTTACTCGAATGAATTCCCAAAACTAGGACTGATAAGGGCTTACTACGTATCCCCCTTGGGACATCAGAGTCAGACGTAGTTTTATTTTCAATAAAAGGGAAGGGATAACATTTGATTGAAAAGATAAGGGATCCCTAAGTCTACCCAAAATATGGTTTCTCCATGAAGACATTGTGGGTTGTCGTCCTTACAACCACGTATTCACCCGACCGCCTTTCTTTAGTAGCGGTGGGGTACAACTACCCAGATCTTACCGATGTTAACCAAATGCTCCTATTTAAACTTGAAAGCCTTGTACCCTTCGATGTCATGCCCAAGTGCTCGTGAATGGTACAAATAGATCTTTCTTCTCTACAGGATGCTTGGCGAGGGTTTGCAAGCAGCTTTGACTGGACGGACCTTCCCTGTACTAGTCAGTTTAGAGAAAATGCTCGCATACGAATCTGCAGAGATAGTGAAGTCAAGCACCAAACATGTGTATCCATGGTGATTCCTTCACCATGGATGATTGGGTCATGAACCAATAGGTAATATGGGCCCCATAGCTTGTATTGTTTTGACGTTGATCAACCTTATGATTCTTTTCTAGAGGGCTAGACAATTGTCAGCAGTGTGGCCAGGTTGATTCTTGTGGAAATGGCACATCTTATTAGCATAGATGGGTACGCATATTGGGAGGATGTCGTGGATGAAACACGATGCTCTGACTGCTATTAATTCTTCAATGACCTCGATACTCCGCACTGACCTTCGTGCGACTCTAAAGGGAGAGATATGGGCTTTGAGAGTAATTGCCCACCAGGTAGGGAGTGGTGTACGAGCTAGCCATTGAGGTATCCCATAGTTAGAAGCATCAGAGGCATTGGGGGTGACCTTCTCATATGGCCCACTTGATTCTCCGGTGTACAGCATAGGAACTTCTTCGTGCACCTCAGTGTCCGCTTGGGTGTCTTCAAGAGCGGTATGTAGTCTCTTACCATTCCCTTGACATCATCTAAGAGGTTTTCACGATAGTGTTCTTATTCAGTAGGCCTTTCCAGAGGGCTTCCTACTAGGTCTAGAATCTGGTTAGCCTCCTTCATCTTAGCCTGACCAAATTAATCTTCCTTTCAAATTTGCGGATCCTTGCCCCAAGAGAGTCTTCGATTTCTTCTTCACAGATCAAATAAACAACTGTTGTAGCGGCACTTTGGCTATCTTGAGCATCCATTAGTAGAAAATCAAATATTTAAGAGGTCCAATTTTAGTCGGGCTCTGGTATTTTTCTTGTATATTTCTTTGGGTTGGAGTGCGGAATGTGGGACCAATCAAGAGTTTGGATGGAACATGTGAGAGCACATAAGCAATAATATCACATAATCACATAATCATATAATTAACAATAGTATTATTCGTGTTCCTAAAACCTTTTTACACTACGGTTTTTCTAATCATTTTGAAACATAATTGTGTCAAATATTGATTCAAACTATTGCCCCCATAATCATAAATTCATTAATAGTAAGGTTTCCCCAAAGGGGTTTCAAAATATGATAAAGACGATAAGGGGCTACAAAACAAGTAAAGTGAAATCAGCATAAGCAGCCTCCAGTGGCGAACGATAAAGCTCTGTCTGTCTGTGCTCTCTTGGCCCTTCGAAAGGAAGTATGGATCTGGATGTGAGTTGACATCACTGATGAATGTACCCAGAACCCTTTCTCTATGGAAGTCATAGGAGCAGTCTCATCCAGTGCTATTCTAATCTTAGCTTCAAAATCCTCTAAGCAGTTATGAGTGAACTTTAACTCCTTGCTCAGGCTAGCTATGACGGATTGATCATGTTTTATCTTCTCCAAATATTTGGAATCCTGATCATCAACTCGCCTTTGGGTTAGGTGCACCTTGATCTCAGCTTTTGAAGGCTAGGGTCAGGTGGCCTCCTAATAGGCATCTGTTCGAAACTCAACAGAATGCTTTATGTACCCCACTCTTAGACCCAAAATTGTTGTACAACTCCCTAAAGGAGATACTTGGATCGAAGATCCAATTGGCAATGTTTAAGGACAACAACAACATTATTTCATCAGGAGTGAGCCTATGCGGAACCAAAAGGTTGTGATCGGGTATCTTTCTCCTTCTAATACAAGTCTCGTTATTATCTATGAAATACTATATCTCCTCTAAATATGGGGTCATTTCCAAATCTTTGAACCTAAACACCATTCTATTACAATCCCAATACCTGGGGAGGACTTCTATTAGTTCCCTACAACCTTCCATGGTCATCAACGAGGGTAGGTGTCCCAGATAGTTTGTTACTTATCTTTGTTGTGGGGCATCTAACAATGACTACCAAATTCTCAACAACTCGGGTGTTTCAACAGTCATGTCGAACATGAGGTTGGTATACATCTACAAGAGAGAGCACAGTTAATCGCCCCCTAAAGACAATGGTTTATCACAAAAGGCACAATCGTATTTCCAAATAGCAAGTAGTTGGATGCAGTGTTTTCGGGTCATAGATCGTCAAGACAAGAGGTGGTCGCTTAATGAATTCCTAGACATCTAAAATATCCAAACCCGTCTAGGTAAGCATCTGGTAATTCATAGGAATTTGGCTTTGCACTATCCTAGGCAAACTAGAGTGATTTTTTGAATAACTAGCGACTCGAGCGAACTACTCGAGGTGAACCATTGTCATCTAATGGACAACCGCGAACCAACTCCATTTTCATAACATATCATCTCATTTTATTTCAGTTATTAAAAGAACGGGTTTAAAAAACAAAGAGTTGAATTAGGTTTAGAAGGGTCCAATAGAGGTAATTTAGTCAATTCATTTTCAGACTAAGAATGAATTTTGCGGATTCTACATCGCACCCGCCTCAGTTGGGGCGGGTATGGTTATAATTTTTGAGGGTAGTAGGAGGGCATGGGTATTGAAAATGTACCCGCCACCCGTGGCGGGTAGGTGGTGGATTTTCATTTATACCCGCCTCATACCCACCTCCCTCGCCCCCCATCCAACCGCGCACCTACCTGTCCCATAAGCCCAGTAATAGTTGTAGCAGTCCGTAAGCCCATAAGCCAAATGCCAATAATAAGTGAGTAGGCAAAACCCTACTCACCTACACTTAGTCCTTACTCAAGTTCAGCAGCCTTCACTCTTCAGTCTTCATGTCTCCCTCTCTCGTTCACTCTTTAGTCTCTACCGACTGCCATCTCTCATTTTCCGTCACGCCGCCATCAGCTTTCACGCCTCCCTGTCCCTGAGACCCTGACAATAGGTATTGATTAAGATGACCTACTACTCGAAGAAAAAAATATTTGATTTTGTTTTCATTTGTGATAAAATTTAGAAAAGTATTTTTGGTTTACAAACTATATGTTCTGGTTTTATAACTATGAACCAAATCAACTACTCTAAGCTGGTTGATTTTTAAACTGAATATGCCTTTGGGTTCTTTTAAGAACACAAATAATCAATTATGTTTTGGTAGTTATTTTCAAAGTAAAAAAAATCATATTTTGTTAAAACCAGCGTGCTTACATGCAATGCCCGCCACTAAAGATGTGTCAACAGCCTTCTAAGAATCCATCCCTTTATATAGTTTGTTGTGTTTAGATAATGTACTAATTTAATTTTTAAGACCATTTTGTTTTGGGTTGGATCACTATTGTGTACTAATCACTAATTGATCACAAATAAATTGATTACAAAATATGGCTGACGGGTACAAACGCCTATTGGCGGTTGGAGGATATTCACTTGGGTGGTGGAGCGGGTGTGGATTTAGGAATACACCTACCTAGGCGGGTCTGAATGTTGAAATTGTACCCGGCACGGATAGCGGGTAGGTGGTGAGTATAAAATTTTCTGGCGGGTACGGGTACGGGGGATTTTGCATGCTATGTGTGTATTGTTTTTGCAATGTTCTGCACCATTTCTAAGAAGTAGATAATCTTTATTCTTCCATGTAAAGGAGGGCAACCTAGGTATTAGATTGGCCACTATTTTATTTCATTTCTGTCAGATTTGTCACCCTATGTATTTCTTCAATGTTGGCTTTTAGGTCAAATGCAATACAACTTTTGCTTTTGTTTATTAGTTGACTTGAAACACCTTAATAAATTGTTAGTACTTTCATAATTTTCCTCAACTCAGAAGACTTACCTAAGGTGAAAAGTATTATATCATAATCAAATGCTAAGTGAGTAATAACTGATCCATTCCTTAGCTTGTGATATCCTGAATAACTCTCATCTGCATCAAGATTATTAAGACCCCTGTTTGATATACAGAAGCCATTTCTGGACCTATTAAAGACAATGTAATACCAGTTGTTGGAAACATGTTTGTATACTAGATCAGTCCACTTTTCTGTAAAGCCTAGTTTACTCATTATTCTACATAGATAGGGCCAGGATACCCTGTCATATGCCTTGGCCATGTCTAGTTTAAGAACTATACTGGCATGATAATAGGGTTTAGAAATATCTTGCACCAGTTCTTGGACTAATAATATGTTATTAGTAATGGACCTCCCTTGAATGAAGCCACTCTGATTAGGAGAGGTTATAATAGGGAGAATTTTGCTCAGTCTATTAGCCATTATCTTAGCCATAATATTACTAATAGTATTACAAAGACTAATAAGCCCAATGTATGAAAAGGATTGGGGTTAGAGGCATTTAGGAATCATGATCAAGCAAGTATTGGAGTCATACCTTGGCACGGGTGCACCATCAAAGTCTTTGATGGCCCCATGTTGTTCTTGAATTATGATGTCATGACATATTTGAAATAATTTTGCACCAAATCCATCAGGACATGGTGCACTATCAGGGTCCATGTATTTGACATCATCCTGAATTTTGAGGGTCCCGATGTATTCCACTTTGGTTTTGCTAAGTAAAGCTCTATTTTATTCATTGTTGTTTGTCACACCCAAACCTTGGGGTGTGTGGCTGGCACCCAACGCTTGGACAGTCCGAGCGTACAACTTAAACCTCATTCTGAGAACATACAACTACCTGGGCCGACAAGGCCTCAATAATGATAACTGTAAAACAACATGACTTAAAAATCTTGCAAACAAAAAAACCCATCCTAACACATATATACATACGTAGGTCGACAAGGACATACTTAACATATGTACAACACATGACTCACCTATAAAGCATCTTAAGAGAACATCAATATAATACATGGGTTGGGAGAGGGCTCTCAACATACCCAAAGTATCAAAAGAATATAAATGTTATTTTGACTCGGAAATACTCTAGGAGGAAATGAAGAACACCAATAAAAGCTGATGTCTGAACGTGATCCACAAGGGCGGGTTCTTTCCACACCTACCTAAACCTGCGTGGCATAAAACACAATGTCCCCAGGCAAATGGACATTAGTACGAATAATGTACTGAATATGTAAGGCAAAAATAACACATAGTAATACATGATAGTAAAAGAGAAGAGGATAAGAGTCAACATGTATATCTGAACAGTCACTGAGTCTCAATATACATACAAATCATACCTATCTTGTAACCTTATTCTATACTGCTACATGAATGTCGTATCTCTAACCATTCAACTGCCCAACTAATCAGTGGTTACTACCAAACTGGTGGTAAATAACGATACATAACTACCTAACCAATACTAACTACAAAATCGGCCATAGCTCAATGGTAAATAATGTGCCTGCCCTACTGGTGGTAAATAATGATATATATAACTGCCCACCCAGTGGTAACTACCCGAGAGGTCGTAGCTTAGTGGTAAATATATGCCTGCCCAACATATGGTAAATACGATATATAATTTCCCAACTGGTAGTAACTTCCGGACCGGTCATAGCTCAGTGGTAAATAACGTGTTTGCCCAACCGATGGTAAATACGATATATAACCACCCAACTAGTTGAAATTTCCCGACCGGTCATAACCTAGTGGTAAATAACGTGTTTGCTCAACCAGCGATAAATAACGATACATAACTGCCCAACCGGTGCTAATCTATCCTAGTTGTCCATGCCCTTATAGGTGTTCTGTACGTACATACATACAAGAAGATCCATACTATTCTTCTATGTCTGTGAATTCATCACAATAGCTAGGATTTTTACATTCGTTACCCTCTTACTCAGTATTCAAAACCTATCATCACACTTTGTACTTTATCTTTAGGCTAAAGGAGTTACATGAATACATTTACCCTAAGGGCCATAGGCTCGAGCTTCTAATCCATCAAGAATAACGTACCGTTTATTACAACTATTCTTGAAGGGACAACATACTACTTCACTTCTATTCCTTCGTCAGTGTCAACCAGACAGATCTCATCACCTATAACCTTCATGATACCAACAAGGCAGTAATCTTTCCATTATTTGATATGAACTTTAACAATTTGAGACATAGCGTTTCTAGTCTTCGGGAAACCAACAAGATCCATACAATGGTAAAAGAGTGAGTTACTATAACGTGCGGAAACTAATCTCAACTAGGGATAATCGAGATTCATGAAATCCTTTCAGAAGTAAAGAAACAAGTATATCTCTTAGCGGACATTTCATAATACGTCAACACTTCACAATCATGCAGGAGGAAATGGACCTCACTAATAAAAGCTAATATGTTAATGTAATCCACATGGGCAGGTTCTCTCTTCGCCTACCTGAACCTGCATGGCAAGAAACACATTGTCCCCAGGCAAATGTACATCAGTACGAATAATGTACTGAATATGTATGATAATTTCTACTCGTACCTTGGTTACGCTTGGTCTCATTTTTGAATTTGTAGCCTTGTCTAGCGCCAGTGGGTAACCAATTGGTGCTATAAGCCTGCATATCACCTCCCAGTAGAAGTAATGCACCTTTAGATTTGGAAAATTCACCCACACTGGTGGTAAAGTTGTTTCCTCTGAGGATCTGAAGTTCTGTGTCCACCTATAATGTCTCATGACTGAATCCGTACCGAAGGGGATATATCTTTTATAGTAAATTGACTTGCAATCTTCCTCATCGGTAAAATCCAAGAAAATATGTCAAGAATCATATAACCCTATTATTACTTTGCTTTTTATGGGGAATCTTCACTTAATTTCCTTTCTAATTGTATCAATTTGTGGTATATTCCTTGAAAATATTCCAATCAAAGTCAATCTGCAATTATGTGCTAGTAGGGCTTCTTCATCCGACGTGAACGATACCACTGCTATGCCATTGGTAATTTTGAAGGGGCGATAATTGAGTTTTATGTTTTCGTGCTTTGATTCTGTGGGTTTTTCATTTTGCATTAATTGAGCATATGATTCTTTTTCTTGTTGATTTTCTGTTGTTGTATTTGTGATTGTGGAGGTGTTGTTTGCGATTGGTAGTGATGCGGTGTTGTTTGGAGCACTGTTAGTGGTGGTAGAGACTTATCCTGTAATGACAACTTAGTGACTTGACCTCGAGAATAATACGCTCGAATGACAAATCGACTCATGAACATGTAACATATTTCCTCATTTAGCTTAGGGAGTTTATGACATAGAGTTAATGTATTTCCAGAAACTCTGGAACTCTTCAAAAATACCTCGTGAACCTTAGATGTATAATTTAACTTCAATAAAACTTATAAGTCGTCAATAATATCCTTAAACAAGTTAATTGACTCATCTTACCTTCAGATCTACAACCCATCAACTACCTCCAGAAATTAGTCATGCGACTTGTCCTACACATCATTCTATTACACATTAGCGCTCTTAGGAGCTATTAACATAGTTCACCTTAAATGATCCCTCTATACCCAATTTTGACCATATAGAACTATCGATATCATTTATCTTAGATAATGTTCTACAATACCCTTAACCATATTTTTGAAACCATCAACATTATTCTACCTAACCATATTGACATAATTTTTCTTAAGGGATACTCTACGACCCAACAATGGTAACCTAAGTATCATCAATCATGATTCATCTTACGCTACACACAATAACCACTTAACAATTGTATGAACACTAGCCATAAGGTGGCATTCTTCTTAGCTAACACTCTACTGCCCCATTAATACAACTCATACCTACCATCATACTTTACCTCATCTAAGGGTCAATAACTTCTCACGATCCTATAACAATCATCACAAAATTCATCTTAAATATCATTTATCTTAGACAACACTCTAAAACCCCTCTTCTCATCTTCTGTAAGCTATCAATATAATCCTATTTAAGGAGAAACTCTATTTCCTTCATGATGTCTCGAAACTCGACTTCTAAGAATAACACGGTTGAGCAACAACTAACCATAAACACATGATATATCTCTTATGAAACTTACAACATGAATTCGCAACACATGTAAGCTCTAGACATTCATGGTTCATCTTTAATTATATTCTAATCCCATGGTCTGTTACACTCTTATGAGGGCTCGTGCATATCTGTACTAGAATAACTCATCCTAAGGGATGCGCTATGACTTAATAGGGACGACTTGGATTCTATTAATCTGTTTACCTTACATTACACTCAATACCCCGTAATAACTTCTTGGACATTTATCACACGATATCATTTAACTTAAGTGACATTCTATAATCCTATAACAATACATGTAAGTTCTCAGCGTATCTTACTTTATCTAAAGGGTATGCAACTTCTTAACTAATTTTTTAGAAGTCCCCATACACTCAATTCCTAGTACCATTTATCTTAAACTACATTCTATAAATCCTTCTAATCATATTCTGCAAACTACCAACATCGTCATACGTAAGGAAACTCTAATCCGATTATAAAAACTTTGAACTTGACTCTAGGAGTAACACGAACGATTAGCAGATGATTTTGGACATACATCATCTTTTAGGAGACATAAGACTTATAACATAGATTCAGTGCACTTGTAACCTATCCCATAACAAGACTCTGCTAATAGCCTAATAATAAGCATATGGTCCTCATAGGAACTTCCATGGCTACACCGAATAAGCCTAAGCATGTAATGAGGGAATTACACCCTTACTCTATTCTATGGTACAAATTTGATAACAAAACGTTTCAACACATACCTGGAATCAGAAATAAGTGATAGTAATATGGATTAAATGTCATTAATGACAACTATATGGTAACTTCACTCCTTCGACTACATTTCATCTTAAGATACGAAAGATGTCTACCTTGAGGTTTAGCAATATCACTCTCCCACTCTATAACAGTTTCATCAGGAAATTCAAGCCTAACTATTTTTGGTTAACAATCCAGATTTTCTTAACACTTGGAAAGTTAGTCTATTCTTATAAGCACATCAAAGTTCACCATTTTTAATTCAACAAGTCAGAAGTATTCTCATGACGCTTAACTACAATGCATAGTCTCTATAGATTCTAGAAGCAATAACGAGGACAGTAGAATGGGTATTCTTAGAAAAGGGTTCTAACAATTATTTGGGTTCCATAACAAAATCAAGGGCAAAGTACGGAGTCATATAAGAAAGAGTCAAACCTGGATCAATTCGCGAATACTCTTCAAGAGAATAAATAGTTAGAATACATGTGGAAATAGCGTCAGAGGCTTTCGCGACCTCCCTACGAGCGAAACCATAATGTCAAGCTTGTCCCCCATTAATGGTATTAGCAAATGCTTTACCTGCCCCATTACCACATGCATTAGAGGTGTTGTTAGCAATACCACTAGGTGGATTTTTGGTAGTAAAAGGAGCCGACCAATTATTTCTCTCGCCAGAAGAGTTGGCCAATTCATACAGCCACTTCCTGCAATCTTTCTTGATGTGCCCCTTATAACACAATACTGGGAAACACAATTCTCTCATCCAAATGGTAGTTGGTCTCCACCCTGAGAATACATGTTCCGTTTGTCACTTCTATACCCTTGTCCACCAGATGAACACCAATATTAGACAAAGGAATAGAAAAATCAGGTGTAGTATACCCTTCCCATTGTGATCTATCATATGTACCACTGAAACTACCTGCAGATTGAGCCTTCTTACTCTAATGCTCATCTAACACTTTTTTACCTCTCTAGATTTCTTGTTGTTTAACGAACCCAACCAAAGATGAGAAGGTGCAAGTAGGGGACATAACAATATCATGACATGGTGACAAACCCTAGATGAACCTACTCTACTTATGTTTTCCATCGAAATCATGTACATAGCATACCTATCAAACCGAGTTAAGTTCAGAATGTGCTCGCGAACATACATAGCGCCCTGCTCAATCTTCTCAAACTTGGTAATAGAGCAAACTACTCCTCATTAGACAAAAAACTTCTCCATAAAAGTCGCATCGAACTCAACCCAAGTAGGAGCCTGAGCATTGCTAACTCGCTAAGTCTCCCACAATTTGAACCAAGAATGAGTAACATCCTTCAGTTTATATGCTATAAATTCCACGACTTCTAACCATGGACATTCATTTCCTTTAACTCATCCATAAAAGTACTGGGAATTCTAACTCATCCATAAAGTAACGACTTCTAACTCATCCATAAAGTAACGACTTCTAACTCATCCATAAAGTTCTGGGAATCATCTTCTTCTCACTAACCAAAGAACTTAGGAGGATTCATCCCTAAAAAGTGGTTAAGTCTCGCTCCACTTGCAAGTGCCGGAACCGCACTCCCACCCTGTTCTTAGGATGCCACCAGAGTGGTGAGCATCGGAATTGCGATATGAATTGACCCATTATCAGTCACGTCAGCAGCAGGTGCTGCCTAAACAGGTGGAAGGTGAAGTAGTGCTTGGTTTCCATTGTCGTTCTCAACATCAACATTGGCCGTAGTAGTGGCATGGTTTGTGATCTTAGTAAGTCGCCCACCAGATTATGAACTCCTAGATTAGAAACTCTTGCATAAGTTAAATCAATTTCTGCGAGGCATGAATTAACGGACGCGTCTGGACGATCCTAAAGGAAGTTCAAGCTCTATAGCACAATCTAGAATCAAGAAGGATGAGAAAACCCTATAATGTCCTAGTAGTCATACTTCCATACTGGTGGACAGTCTGCATGAAGAAGACTCCACTAGACGTACCTCCATAGATAATCCTAGGATACTTCTAAACCTAAAGCTCTGATACAAAGCTTATCAAGCCCCAAAACTCACCCTGGACACAACAGACATTCGATGCTCGGGAACCACATCGGAAGCGCCTTATAAGATTAATTATCACTAATACGTTTTTAACAATCTTCTATTTTTAAACAAGTAACTAATAGCTAAATGAAATCATTCCCAAACATATAAAATAATTAGCAAAAGTCTAATATAAATAACCAGTAATAAAAATCGGCAAACGTCGAACAAGTCATACGAGACTAACAATCTACCCTCAAATCTGACAACTATCTATGGTGCTTCTAAAATAAACAAAACAAGTGTATAACTTTGGGACACAACCCGAAAACTAAAACAATAAAACTAAATAGATGGGGTGTCCCAAGAAGAAGCATGTGGACTCACCGACAAGTCTAGAAGGTTGCAAGTTCTCCTACTCCGTAGCGTATCACAATCCTGCTTGTGTTCTTTACCTAATATACCTTTGAAAACAATAATGGTATGCTTGAGTAATTGGTACTCAGTTAGTGTTGAAAGGGTAATGGTTAACATGTTAAAATAATATAGTGAAATCAATAAAACAATATTAATGATAAATAGTTGAAGTCCAAAGAGAGAAAATCATCAAAAATACGAAATAATCACAATTAAAAACAAAGACACATGAATATATCAATTTCAACTTACTATACCATTTATCCCATTAAGTCTTTAACGTCTGAACTTAAGATTACCACAACCACTCATAGGCAACCAGAAGATCAACACATGTCAACCCACAGGTGAACAATCATTGATACACTGGGGCTTTATCCCACATAGGCTAATCGTCCTCTAGACTAGCACAACAATATGTACACTGGGCTCCATGCCTCGGAGGTCAATCATCCTCTAGACTAACACAACAATAGATACACCAAGATACACGCCACAAAGGTCAATCATCCTCTAGATTAACACAACAATTCTCAAAGCGATACGTTAGGATCTATAATGGCTAATCGTCCTCTAGACTAGCATAGATTTCCCATATAGGTCCAAACACAAATAAGTACAAGTCATGGCATATTAGTCGAGTCATAAATCATCGCTTATATCCGAATTCACTTCTCAAGTCATCTTCTCATAATAGATGTATCTTAAGTCATAACCAATTTAGAAATCTTGTTCAAATCACTTATTCAATTTTAACTTCAGAAAAACCAATTCAAAGACATAGAAAGTTTAAAGATTCCCTCTTTAGATAATAAGTTCAATCATCCCCTAATGGGACAAAACGCGTTTCAACCATTAGTATATTTCAGATAAGGTTTGATGAGGGGTTGACCCTACACACATATGACCTTATTCAAATATCACCTTTAATTCAAAACTAGGGTTTCAACGTGTACAAACAATCAGAAAGGGATTCTCAAACCAATCATGCTTTCAAAATATTCTTAAAATTAGACATAATTCCAAATGAGGTTTTCAAAGAATATATACATATATCAAAACATTATCAAAAGAGGAATTTTGAATCTAGACATACCTCAATTCTTGCTCAAATGTAATCCTCTAGGTTCAACAATTGATTGAGGATGATAATTTAGTATTTTAATCTAATTTCACTCATCTTACCCCCTTTATCCAAAAACTCGGGTTTTCATGTATAAAACTTGTTTTTGATCACTTCATGAATCATTCATGGATTCTAATCCTATAAGATAACCTATACTGGTCTAAACCCTTTCAATAACATAAGAAAAATCAAGGATCGTACCTTTTTGAAGGAATCTCAAATGTCCCCAAACGTTCCATCTTTTTCTCTTTCTTGAGTTTCAACAATCTACGGTTTTGAAGATAAACTAGTGTTAATTCTTATTACTTTGATACAATTTAATCATAGGATGGTTAGTAACACACCTTGTAAGGGTTGGAGAAGCCCTAGATTGTTTTCTCCTCAAGAGGTAGTCCAAAAAGAATTGGGTTTGAAAGTCCAAAGAAAATATTCAAGTATGCAAATAAAGAACTTGTTATATACGAAGATGGAGTCACAAAATGATTTTAGGAATTAAAAGTATGACAATGGTGGTTAGGAATAATATTTGGTGTATGTATAAAGAGGCTAATGATAAGAGTTAGATGACATGATTATGATAATGAGTATCTAAAAAGTGTTTTAAAATGATTACTATTTAAGTCAATTGAGATCATGAAATTAATTATGTGTGTAATTGGTTAAATGGGAAATCGTAGTGGAAGACAAGAAATTAATTGAGATCATTGGATAGATATACGGTGGACATAGTCCACGTGTATTATTTATAAGTGGGCTGCAATTATATTAGTTACATGCACATAGTGCTATTATGGAAAATTAGTGATGAGTATTACAAAATGTTTGGCCAATCAAGGGACACGTGTAAAAGGCAATGGATCCATTAAGCTCTTATTTCACTTTCCTTTGTATTACACATAAGATAAGTGATATTCAGAACACCACATTATCTAACCTATGCAACACCTAATTTTTTCCTATCAGATAAAACACGTTACTCTACTTGTTATATGCGTAGTGCTTGTGGAATAATAAGAACAGTAAAGGACACAACACTTTTACGTGGAAACCACTCGGCTCACAAGGGCAGTAAACACCATAACCTGCACCTCTATAGGATTTATCTCCAACTCCACTACAAAGCGAGCCTCTACAAATTCAGGTTAGAAAATCTTTAACCTAGGAACTATAAACTCTAATTTCTATCTCACTAATCTACCCAAACTAGTAAGTAACCTTCAAGCTAAACTCTAACTTGAAGTTGAATTTAACAACGTTTAGACCTATGACAATTCTTCAACAAAAGCTAATAAAGGTACAATTCAATAAACAAACCTAATACACAAATGTAGACTTAAGAACTGTAAACATAAGCTCTGTAACACAACTTCTTCAATATTCTTCTATGTATAACACACTTTTTAATCATAAATCCCTCAATGATGCTTGATTGATTTTCTTTCTTTGTTAGTGGATGATGTTCTTTATGGTAAGACTTGATATTTATAGCTCTTGGTCTTCATCAATGCAGTTGACCTGAACACTGCTTGATACATCCCGTAAAGGTAGAATAGGGTTGGAGGTAGTTTAGGATTCTCACACCTTCTCGCATATTAGTTTCTTTATAATATTATGAAATATTTTGATATGTATGGTGAGAGATGTATATATGTATATCATGGGATCCTTCCGCTTGTACACGCTAAGCCTTTACTATAAAAAAAATAAATCCTATTTGTTGCAGGAATTGATTTGAACACATTCTTGGACCTGGATCAAGCACCTAGTACTCCAGTCTCTGAATCATCTGTTTCTCTAAGCTAGAACATGTTGATATACTTTTTTCATCAATCTCCTCTTGTACATTCTACCTCTAGCTTTGACCTACTTCTAAGATATTGGATGGAACATGTTGATAGACCTGTTTCATTTATTATACGTTTCTCTGAGTCTGTTTCTTCTTACCAGATCTCATCACTCCTGGTTCATTTAACTACCGCATGTGGTGACTCTTTGAGATAGAACAACTCCATAAGCTGGTTCATTCACTTCTAGAATGAACTCTCTTGTGTTGCATTACTGATCACAATCATCTACACCTCTGACTTCTACTTGTTCACTTGAATGAGATGAATCAGCTCTACTTGGTTCATTCTCCTTGTGCAACCTCTTTTTCGGTCATCAAAACTAACACTAGTTTATCTTACTAATGCTAACGAAAAGGGATAGAGCAAAAATAATTTCCTATGTTTAGCAACAACGTTTGCTCTAGTTTTAAAAAGATAAAATTACATTCTTCTCAACAACAAAAGATACTAAGTACCATGACTAAGGCAAGCGCGAAGAACAACATAGATATTATACCCACGTCAGTTTCATCCGGATGGTAGCAAATTAAAATTTTCATCAAAGTGAAATAAGGTAGTAGAAGAATAGTTCTTCGCATATAACATAAGAATTCTCCTCTCCTAATTATATTTATGTTCATCTAGATCATAGCATAATTGTGAAATGAGAAATACAGGGTTATAGCGGGAAATCATATAAGGTATTGTTATTGTCGTGTGGGCTGGTTGATGATTGTCTAAGTTATCTTGATTGGATAGTGGTTGTCATTGTTGTTGTTTTGATTTTATGGGATATGAAAGAAACAAGGGAGGTACTGTCTGATTTATTATAGAATGAGCTTTATGCTCGACATACCTTGTATACTAGTATATTTTTAGCTTGACGCAAATGTTATCATTGTTGTTGTAGACTGAAGTGTTGTTTAGATAGTGTTCATTGGGATTATTGGAGTAAGTCATTGAAAGGTATGTTAAGGCTATGCAAATCCCTATTTTTGCATGAGTCCAATGGAAACAAAACATAAACGAACATCCCACCAATAACTCTACTTTAACAAGTTAGAGAGGTTTATGTCATTCATCCTATGTAGATGTTTCTTCAATCTTTTTGTCCCTTGACGGGAGTACTTTTCAGGTCATATTATCTATCTTTTATTGTATGGCATTTTTCTTTATGATAATGAAACATATGATAGCATGTTAGCTACATAACGATATTCAGAGTTGTAACGACCTTACGTTACTTTGACGAGCTCCAAATGTTCCTTATGATCCTCATGCATGTATGTATATATATATATATATATATATATGTGTGTGTCTGTGTGTGTATGTGTGTGTGTATGTATGTATGTGTGTATAATGACAAGTTTATTATAGACACGATATATATGTAAAGAACTACTGATCCATGGTTATGATGATGATGATGTTTTTCACAGAGGCCTATGGCGTTATATAAGCATTATGTATCTCTATGGCGATATATACACATAAATATTGAATTTATGCATATCATGGCCCATAGTGGCACTTTCGAGTTACAGGTTGATCCATATGGTCTCTCTTTTACATTAATGCCCTTACTTATGCTTTATCTACATACCAATACATTTTTTTGTATCAATGTCCCTTTGTCAGGGGCACTGTGTTGCATGTCGTAGGTCAATATAGATAAATTGATGACCCTCTTCAATAGGCTACTTAGTTTTGCAGTGGTGTTGGTGCACTCCATTGTTTCGGAGTTGCTATTTTGAGTTAGTACAATTATGTGTGTGTATATATATATGTTATGGGTATGGCGGGGCCCTATACCGACTTTATGATGTTTATGGAACCCTTAGAGTCTTGTAGACATATGTCATTTGTATAGATGTGTTGGATGTCCCTGTCGACCTATGTTTTGTTGTACAATATTCCATGGTGGACTTGTTGGCCCTTATCTTTGTATATGCATGTATTGTTGGGATTGTAAGTTGTATATAGCTCCTTCATTTCATTCAGATTAGCTCATGGCAGCCTCAACGGCCCAGACTTTCTATAAATGTGGTACGCTCAAGACAATAAGGCTTCGGGTGTTGGCCATACCCCTTAAGGTTGGGATGCGACAAACATAGTATCAGTGCAGGTCTGTCCTAGGGATATCTACAAGTTGTCTAGTATAGTCTTTTTTATAGGTGTGTAGTGCACCACACTTATAAGCCGAAGGTTATGGGGCATTTAGGATTGTAACTTTTTTATTCTTATTCTAGATCGTGTGATAGAGCTAAGTTGTAAGAATTCAATTCACAATCCTTACCTTGTTTGCCATTTCAATGATGCCTACGCTATGAAGTAAACCGCTAGTAGGAGGCTAGATGAGGTTGTGGGGGAAAGTACTACTCATGTGCCACCCGACAATGTGGGACAGAATGAGCCTCAAAATAAGGCACTATCTCAGACTTCTCCAGAGGATCTCAGAGGGGATGTAGTACCCCCAGTTCCTCCAGATCACACACGTGACCAGGATCTTAATATGCAGAGTGCAATATAGTTATTGACTCGATTAGTGGATGATCAGGCCCCTCGTTAGGGTGTTAAATCTTCTAACAGTGTAGTTAGTGTGAGATTCTGGGATTTTATTAAATTGGATCCTCTAATATTTACGGGATCTGACCCGAATGAGGACCCACACACTTTATTGATCAGATTTACCAAGCATTGCAGGGGATGCATGCTATTGATACTGAGGTAGTGGAGTTGGCATCCTACATGTTATGGGATGTTGTCGTATTATTGTATTAGGCTTGGGAGCGATATAGGGGATCGCGTGCACCACTGCCTGTATGGAAAGAGTTTTCTGAGGTCTTCTTACATCATTATTTGCTAGTAGAGTTACAACAGGCCAGAGTTGACATATTTCTGAACCTCCAGCAGGGGAACATGAGTGTGTGGGAGTAAAGCCTCCTATTTGAATCTTTAGCTAAATATGATCCCTAGATAGTAGTAGAGATGAGTGATCTTGTACATCGGTTCGTGAATGGTTTGGGGCCACATCTGATGAATGAGTGTAATATGTCCTATTTGAATGAGGGTATCAATATTTTTTGTATTTAGGCATATGCTCAGAATCTAGAGGATCGTAAGCGATAGCAACGGGCTAACCAAGATCATAAAAAAGGTCAACATAAGAGGGCACGGTCTAGAGGTTATTTGGGTGAGTTCTGAGGTGTGTTTAGGCCATAGTTTCCTAGGCGCCCAACTTATTCTACTGTTCATGCACCATTAAAGTTCTAGGGACCCATCATGATCAATTTGCTTAATTTGGATCAAATCAGAGTTCACGAGCGTCAGACTCTCAGTATAGAGGGGATTCTAGTATGATGAAGCCGTCTTTTCCTCAATGTGATCAGTTTGGTAATAACCATCTTGGGCAGTGTCTTCAAGGATTAGATGTGTGCTATTCTTGTGGATATTCCAGTCATATTGCATGAGAATATTAAATGAGAGGTGAATGTGATTTGACTCAGCCTACCGGATTTGTATTCATCGATACGCCCAACTGGGCAAGGTTATCAAACATTAACCGGTAGAGGTAGAGGCAGAGGTGGATCATCTACTCAGGGAGTAACCAGAACAATATTTATGCACTAGTTGATAGATAGGATCTAGAGTCTTCACCTGATGTCATCACAATTATATTTTCCATTTTCTACCATGACGTATATGTATTAATAGATTCAGGCTCCACTTTATCCTATGTTAATCCTTTTATTGCTTGTATGTTTTGTATGGAACCTGAGTTATTAAGTGAGCCATGTGCGATGTCTATGCCGGTTGGTGATCCAGTTATTGCTAGGCTAGTCTATCGGGAATGTGCGGTAGTAATTTCCAGCCATTAGAATGGTTTAGTTTGATATCATTATGGGCATCTATTGGTTGTCTTCATGTCATGCCAATGTTTATTTATGGATGAACGTTGTTCGATTCCACTTTTTGGGC
Organism: Anisodus tanguticus; assembly: GCA_034509755.1. Taxonomy (NCBI): domain Eukaryota; kingdom Viridiplantae; phylum Streptophyta; class Magnoliopsida; order Solanales; family Solanaceae; genus Anisodus; species Anisodus tanguticus. Next base: position 13,774,934 of record CM067548.1, on the reverse strand, counting down.
AAACCAGTTCTAGAATGGAAGGGCAACTTGGAGATGCCTAAGGGAAGATTTATTTCCTACCTTAAGGCAAGAAAAAGGATTTCTACAAGGTATATCTATCATTTGGTTCTGGTTCGAGATGTTGAGGCGCGACCCCCGCCCTTTATTCTGTTCCTATAGTTAATGAGTTCTTAGATGAGCTTCTGGATATTCCTCCCAAAAAGGAGATTGATTTTGGTATTGATGTGTTTCTGGACACTCAGCCGATGTCAACCCCTCCTTATAGAATAACTCCTATGGAATTGAAAGAGTAGAAGGACTTATTAGAGAAGGGCTTTATTATGCCTAGTACTTTACAGTGGGGCGCGCCAGTGTTATTTGTCCACAAGAAGGATGGTTCGTTGAGAATGTGTATCAATTATCATCAGCTGAATAGATTTACTATGGAGAATAAGTATTTGTTTCTAAGGATAGATGATTTCTTTGATCAATTGCAGGGCACTATGTATTTTGACAAAAAATTATCTTAGGTTGGGGTATCATCAGTTGAGGGTCAAAGAGAATGATATTCCGAAGACATCCTTCCGGACCAGATATGGCCATTTCGAGTTCATTATGATGTCGTTTGGGCTTACAAATGCACCAACAAATTTTATAGACTTGATGAACTGGTATATAATTTTTTTTAGATATATTCATGATCGTGTTTATATATTATATTCTAGTATGATCACAGTCCAAATCGGAGCATGCACATCAGTTGCAAGCGATGCTCCAGGATCATAAGTTGTATGTAAAGTTCTCCAAGTGTGAGTTCTAGCTGATTTTAGTAGCGTTTTTAGGCTATGTAGTATCATATGAGGGTAGTAAAGTTGATGGTCAGAAGATCAAATCTGTGAATAATTGGTTGCTCCCCACGACTCCTACAGAGGTTCGGAGTTTCTTGGGCTTAATAGGCTATTATCAAAGGTTTGTAGTGGGATTTTTTCTATTTTTGCCCCACTAACAAAGTTGATTCAAAAGGCAACCAAGTTGTAGTGGTCAGATGTGTGTGCATGAAGTTTCCAGGAGTTGAAAGATAAGCTTACATCAGCACTTGAATTGATACTTCCAAAGGATTCAAAGGGGTCTGTGGTTTATTGTAATGCATCAAGGGTTGGTCAAGGCTCTGTTTTGATGCAACACAACAAGGTTATTGCATATGCTTTGAGGTAGTTGAGGAAGCACGAGAAGAATTACATGATCTATGATCTTGAGTTAGCAGTTGTGGTATTTTCCCTGAAGATATGGCTTCATTACTTATACGGAGTTCATGTTGACATATTTATTGATCATAAGAGCCTTTAGTATATTTCCTGATAGAAGGAACTGAATATGAGGCAGAGAAGATGGCTTGAATTGATTAAGGAATGTGATGTCAACATTCTATATCATCCGAGTAAAGCTAATGTAGTAGTTTCCGCTTTGTGTCATAAGTATACGAGTAGTTGAATCATATAGAACTTGATAAGATGTCGATGACTATAGATTTAAGGCAGTTGGCCAGTTTGAGAGTTTGACTCCTTGAATCAGGCGATGAAGGTGTTATCATTCAAAATACTGTAGGATCATCATTGATAGCAGAGGTAAAAGAATGACATTGTAAGGACCTTGAATTGGTAAGAATAAGAGAATCTTGTAGTAGAATAAGCTGATATTGGAGCTGGGAGAAGACGGAGTTTTTAGATATCGAGGTCGTCTGTGTGTGCCAATTATTGGCGAAGAGCGCATTATGGAAGAAAATCACCTTGATTGACAAAGATGTATCACGACCTTAAGGAAGTGTATTGGTGGAATGATATGAATAGAAATATTGCAGAGTATATGGCTCAATATTTGAATTGCCAATAGGTTAAGATTGAGCATCAGAAGCCTGAGGGACTAGTTCAAAATAAAAAGATTTAGACATTGAAATGGGAGGTGATTAACATAGATTTCAATACTGGTTTTCCCCGTTCTCAGTAGAAGTATGATTCTATATAGGTGATCGTCGATAGACTTATGAAGTTGGCTCATTTTCTCACAGTTAAGACCACTTATGCGGCTAAATATTATTTTAGGTTTTATATAAAGGAAATAGTTTAACTTCATAGAGTTCCGGCGTCTATCATATCCGACAGAAGTTCCAGTTTATAGTCCATTTCTAGAGATACTTTCAGAAGAGTATAGGTACTCAAGTGAATCTCAGCAAGGCATTTCATCCGCAGACTGACGGTCAAGCCGAACACACTATTTAGATGCTCGAGGACATGTTACAGGCTTGTGTATTAGATTTCAAATGTAGATGGGATGATCATTTGCCACTTATTGAGTTCACCTACAATAAAACCTATCATGCTAGCATCAAGATAGCTCTGTATGAAGCCTTATATGGGCGGAAGTGTAGGTCCTGTATTGGCTGGTTTGAGGTAGGAGAAGCTGTATTGCTAGGACCTGATTTAGTACAACAAGTAGTGGAAGTGTGAAATTGATTCAGGAATGACTATTGGCATCTTAGAGTTGGAAGAAATCTTTTTCAGATGTGTGACACCAAGAATTGTTTGGGTGTCCTCAATTGGTTATGATTTTTATGTAGATATCATCATACATTGCTCTTTTTAAACTAATAACTCTAAGGTTTCTTTGTTTAGAGAGAAAACCTGGTTCTTAAGCAAGTCATTCATGGATTCCAAGGTATTTTCGTGTTCTCTCAAGGTTTTAAGTTAAGTCTCAATATTTGTATGTGAGCTTGATAGTCTTTGCTTTTCTGAGTTTAGGCCTTTAAAGGTGTTTATGACAATCTGAGTCGCACTCTCTAGTTTTTACCTCTTGCAAGTGTGAATCTCATGTTATATATCAATGAATGTCACTTCAGAATTTTAATCTTCTGAGTCTGAATCTGACTCATCCATTAGTGCATGTGCATCCTCTACACCAAAATCTTTTATTGCTGCTAAACATTTATTAGGATTGTTTCTCTTATCTTCATCATCGCTTATGGAACTGCCCATAGAAACTAGAACTTTTCTCACAATCTGATCAACTTGTCTAGTACTCATCTTATTTTTAGGGAATTGTTCCCTCATTTTGTCTGATTCAGTCCTTCTTTATTCTTCTTCTTCTTCTTCTGTTGTGCAGTCCCAAATAAATTGGTCCATACTTCCACATTTGTAGAATCTATTTTGATTATTTATCTCTGACCCTCTTGATCTTGAGGAACCTCCTATGTATTTGAATCCCCTTGTTAACAATTTTTTTAAAATTTACTTATGAGCAAGGCCATGTCTTTGTCACTGAAATCTTTGGTCTAATTGGATAAAAGGACCATGTTCTCATATCTGGTTGATGGAGCATTGTTTTGTCCCCGGAGCTTCCTCATCTCATATGTTTTCAAATTCCCTATGAGATCTTCTATAGATATTGTGTCCAGGTCTTTGGCCTCCATAATAACATTGGCTTTTCTTTACCATGAGTCATTTAACAAATCAAGTAGTTTTTCAATCCTCTTTGATTGAGGAATCTCTAGACCTAAAGAGTCATGTTCATTGGTTATATTGGTGAACCTATTGAAGATCTATTGGATGGATTCCCCTTCATTAATTCTAATCAACTCATAGTGTCGATTTAATATGGACATCTTAAATTTCTTTACATAACTAGTTCCTTTGTGGGTAGTCTATATGTTGTCCCACACTTCTTTGGCAGTATTGCATGAGGAGATTTTGATGTATTCCTTTGGTCCAAGGCCACAAATAAGTATCTTTTTGGTCTTTCCCTTCTTCCAGATGTTCTAAAAATCTTGTTATGTATAGTTTTTATTATCTTTGGCTAAGGACGTTGATGTTGACTCTTTATTGTCTGTGATCATAGGGATAATTTGACCCTTCTAAATAATCTTTTGTAGTTCTCGATGTTCGTCGGTTATATAATCTTTTGTTCTTCCTTTCCACCAGCCATAATAAATTACATTGAAGCATGGCGGTTTTATGGTTAATTGACCTTCTTGTGCCATAGGAGGTTGCTATGCCATGTAGGTTTACGCGTGAATGAGAGTGTAATTAGTTGACTTGAGTCTTAAGGATTTGAGATCATTTCCGAGGCTTTGTATGACATTCAAGGACTTTAAGCAATAGTTTCGAAAGGTTGGAAGTCAATAGGACCAAATGAGGTACAGTTTGATGAAAATTTGCAAAGTTTTAGCGATATGCTAAGCGTTTTGCATCGCGGATGCCATTCCGCATTATGGATCTGGCCGCGGACCAAAGTCACATTTCCTCCACCTTACTGCCACCATATGCGGTGGAATATGTAGTCACATGTAGATCTGCTTCATTTTAATTCTTTATTTTGACTCATTGAGCTCCAAACACTCTCCAAGTCCCTTTCCACCATTGAAGACTAGATCTACATGTAAATTAGGTGATTTCTCCTTCCAAGGATGAAGAACACCTTGGAACTCTGTAGTTGGCTTGGCAAAGTTGTGGACTTCTTGGATATTGAATTGAAGCTTGTTGTGGTATACTCTTTGGATGGTTAAGGTAAGGTTTCATCACCCTTATTTGTCATTTTGTTTCTCTTACCTTAACTTAATTGATTTGTGGAGATAACTTGTGGATTATGGAAGTATGGTAAGTATGATCTTGAAGAAACACCTCTTACTGCATGAAATCATGTTACCTTGTTATTTGAGATTAAGAGTAATACAAGTGTTTAATCATGTTAGTGAAGTTGTGTAGTTAAATAAAAGAGTTATGGAAGATTGTGGTGTTAATTTGAGTAAGAATCCATGGTAGAATAACTCTAGAACTTCACGTACACAAGTCGTTCGACGAATTGCCTAAATGAAATCTCTTATAAGATATGAGATTGATATTGATACAAATCCCTCATTTAATGTAGATATTCATCCATATCATGTGCGAGGATCCGCGGAACATAACTAACTTCATCAACAAGGTATGTAGGGCAACTTTTCTTCTTTTCATGACGTGACGTAAACATTTCTTTGAATTGAGCTTCATCACTTGGAATTAAATAACTATATTCCACTCTTATAAAAAATTATCATAATACTTGTGTATTATTTATCCGTAGTATCTTCTGGATTCCATATAGGCCGAAATGATTATATTCAGATTGAAGAACGTAGCGACAATAACATTACTCATAGGGTAACGATGATAGGTCACTCCGACTCTGGTCTTGATAACATCGAGGTCTTGGAATGCAATTATATATATGTATCTCTTTTCTCACCAAGCTGTGCTATAGTCAGTCGAGTACGACGCTTATATGTGCATACCACTGCAGTTGGTTTGACTTTACTAAGTCCTATTAAGGTCAGGTACGACCCAGAACTTTTGAGGTCGGGTACATTACTATATGATATAATTTTCCCCATAAAGGGCCTTCATAGTATATTATATGGCTCCATTGAGTGGCTTGATTTTACAAACATGCATATAAATATCCATAAGTGGCAGGGTATGCCTTCAGAGGCTTTTTATGAGTTTCAGGTTGACTTCTGTACCCATATCTCATATGATACATCTTTTGTTTACTTATATTACCTACCTTACATATTTATTACATCTTTCATACGGATTCCCCTTTCTAGGGCACTGTGTTCATGCCCGCAACTAACGATAGGCAAGGCAACGTACCTCCTTAGTAGGGTTCCTATTTCAGCTATTGGTTATCGCACTCCACTTCTCCAGAGTTGTACTACAGGAGTCGATAGGTACTATTGTCCATATTCCTAGCATTTTGGGTATGGCGGGGCCCTGTCCCAACCTGTTATTATATTATAACTCTCTTGCAGATAAGTGTTTAGGGTGTATATGTTTTGTTATGGCCTTGTCGACCCTCTATTTAACTGTTAATACTTTTCTTGTGACCTTGTAGGCCTGTTATCTGTATATACTGTGTTGGGACTCTTTTTCATACAGATTTTCATGCATTCTTGTGTAGTTAAGGTTATTTGGAGGCCTTGTCGGCCTAGGTCTCATGTTAGAGGTTCAAGGTACTATAATTGGTTGTCTCGGGCCTTCGGGTGATGGGTGCTGGCCACACCCCCTAAGGTTGGGGTTGACAAACTTTGTATTAGAGCAGGTATGTCCTAGGCAGTCTTGAAGCCCTATCTAGTAGAGTTTTATTTATGGGTATGTTGTGCACCACACTTATAAATAGGAGGCTACAAGATATTTAGGATAGTTAATTTTCTTACTAATCTAGATCGTGCAACAGAGATTAGTCGTAAGTATTTATCCCTAAACGTCATCTTGTTTATGTCCTCAGCGATGCCTACTACTACTAGACACCATGAGATTTCTCAGAGGTTACATGAGGAGGTGGGGGAGGGCACCAGTCAAGTTCTACCTGCTAATATAGTGCAGTATGAGCCTCATGCGGAGGCTAATTCTTAGGCTTCTGGAGCAGCACCACTACCTCTAAAGGGGCATAAATGAGCTGATGTACCTCCAGTTCCTCCCTCGATTTCTCCTGATTAAGATTTAGACATGCGGAGTGTTATATAGTTGTTGTTTCTCCTAATGGTCTCTCAAGACCAGCGTTAGACCCCTATTACCTCAGACAGAGCAGTCAGGGTGAGAGTTTGAGATTTTGTTAACTTGGACCCTTTAGTATTCAAGGGATCAAATACAAATATAGACCGGTAGAACTTTTCTGATCAGATGCAGTGTACCTTATGGGTAATGCATGCCATCGATACTAAGTTGGTAGAGCTTGTGGGATATTGTCGTGACTTGGTATGAGACTTGGGAGAGATCTAGGGACCCATGCCCCATCAGCTAGATGGAGAGAACTTTCTGAGGCATTACTAAAATAGTATCTGTCGGCTGAGCTTCGATGAGCCAGGCGGGACATGTTCTTAATGTTGGAGAAGGGTAATATGAGAGTCCAAGAGTATAGCTTGCAGTTCAATTCCTTGGCTAGGTATGCCCCTATGATTGTTGCTAAAATGAGTGATCGGGTATATCAATTTGTTAATGGTTTGGGACCACATTTGGTGAATGACTACACTACAACTTCTTTAAATCCAAATATGGATATTTCCCACATTCAAGCCTATCCACAAAACACGGAAGATCATAAGAGGAAGTAGTGGGTTGATAAGGGGATTTCAGAGGTGGGTTTAGTCCACAGTTTCCCAGAAACCCATCTTATCCGATAGCTAGTGCACCATCATAGTTTCAAGGCTAGCATCGTGATCAGACCACTTATTCTGGTTAGGGTCAGAGTTCACGGGCACCATGCTCGCATAATGGAGGAGACTCTAGTCAAGAGAGGCCACTAATGTCACATTGTGATCAATGTGGTAGGACTCACTTTTGGATAATGCCGCCAGGGTTCAGATGTATGTTATTCATGTGGGTATCCCGGTCATATTATACAGTTTTGTTCGACGAGAGATTGAGGTGGTATGGCGCAGCCGACAGGGTCTGTAGGATATTTTTCTTCATCAGTACACCCTTCTGGTCAAGGTACACAAACATAGGCTGGTAGAGGTAGAGGCAGAGGTGCATCATCTAGTTTAGGAAGTCTCCAAAATTGCTTTTATGCCTTGTCAGGCCGACATGACCTATAATTATCTCTAGATGTGGTTACATGTATATTATCTAATCTTTCTCTTGATGTGTATACCCTGATAGACCCCGGTTCTACTTTGTGATATATTTCTTCTTTCATTGCTGGTAAGTGTGAAAAAGACCCCGAGTTGTTTCCTAAGTCTTTTGAAGTGTCTACACCCGTAGGTGAGCCCATAATTATTAGATGGGTGTATAGGTGTTTTGATGTGGAGATTTATGATCGCCATGCTTTAGCCAACTTTAATGAACTAGAAATGGTGGAATTTGATGTTATTATGGGTATGGATTAGCTGTCTTATTGATATGTTAATATGGATTGTTAGACGAATGTCGTTTTCTTTAATTTTCCAGGCAGCTTGTCATTGAATGGAAGGGCAATGTTGCAGAGCCTAAGTGGAGGTTTATTTCATACTTTTTGCGAGTGGCGGACGTAGAGGTAAAGCCTCCAGCACTTCAGTCAGTTCCTATTGTTAATAAATTTCCTAATATATTCCCTGATGAAGTTTCTGGCATTCCTCCTGAAAGGGAAATCTTTTTCGCTATCGACGTGCTTCCAGATACCCAACCTATATATATTCCTCTATATTGAAAGCGCAGCTGAAAGACTTATTGGAAAAGGGTTTTATTAGGCCCAGTGCTTCACCGTGGGGCGCACCACTGCTATTCATTCATAAGAAAGACGGTTCATTAAGAATGTGTATTTATTACCGTCAGCTGACCAAGGCTACTATTAAGAATAAATACCCACTTCCCAATATTGACGATCTGTTTGATCAATTGTAAGGCGCTAAGTACTTCTCAATGATCAATCTTAGATCTGGGTACCATTAGTTGAGAGTTAAGGGGGAAGATATTCAAATGATAACTTTCTGGACCAGATATGGTCACTACGCGTTTCTTGTTATGTATTTTGGTCTAACTAATGCACCATCAACTTTTATGGATTTGTTAAATCGGGTGCTCAAGCCATTTCTGGATATCTTTGTGATAGTGTTTATTGATGACATATTTGTATACTCCCGATCAGAAGTAGAGCACGCGGATCATTTGCGAGTGATATTACAAACGTCCTAGGATCGCAAGTTGTATGCCAAGTTCTCTAAATGTGATTTCTGGTTGAACTCGGTGGCTTTTCTGGGTCATATAGTATTCAATGAAAGCATCAAAGTGGATAGTCAAAAGATTGAGGCTGTAAAGAATTGGCTGAGGCCCACAACTCCTACCGAGGTGTGTAGTTTATTGGGCTTGTCAGGTTACTATCGGAGATTTGTAGAGAATTTCTCTTCTATTGCCGCTCCACTAACAAAGTTGACGCATAAGGCAGCCAAGTTTCAATGTTCAGATAGTTGTGAGAATAGTTCTAAGAGTTGAAGAGAAGGTTAACATCAACACCTATTCTAGCACTTCTTGAGGGATCAGAGGTCTATGTTGTGTATTCTGAAGCTTCTATAGTGGGATTGGGTTGATTTTTATTGCAGTATGGTAAGGTCATCGCATATTCTTCGAGGCAAGTAAGGAAACACAAACTTAATTACCCAACTCATGATCTTGAGTTGGCGGCTATTGTACTCGCTCTGAAGATATGGCATCATTACCTATATGGAGTTCATATTAATATATTTACAGATCATTAGAGCCTACAATATATATTTAGGCAGAAAGAATTGATCTAAGGCAATGGAGGTGGCTTGAGTTTCTAAAAGAATATGATATAAATACCTTGTACCATCCCGGTAAGGCAAATGTGGAAGCCGACATGTTAAGTCAAAAGTCTATGGGCAGTATGAGGCATGTGGGAGCTGACAAGTTAGAAATGACTAAAGATTTTAATAGATTGGCCTATCTAAGTGTGTGATTGCTGGATGTAGGTGACGGGGTACCATAGTTCATAACACCACAAAATCTTCAATAGTGGCAGAAGTAAAGGCATCGCAATTTGATGATCCAGCCTTGGTAAGAATTAAAGAAGGCATTCCCATTTAACTGAAGCGGTTGTTCGAGTTGTCATAGGATGCAGTTCTTAAGTATAAGGGCCAGTTGTGTGTGCCCGATGTTGGAGGACTTCGAGGGCAGATTATGGCAGAGATTCACCAGCCCAAGTATTATGTTCATCCTGGTTCTACTAAGATGTATCATGATCTTTGATAGTTATATTGGTGGAACAATATGAAAATGAATATTGCAAAATTCATTGTTCAGTGTCTGAATTGCCAACAAGTTAAGGTCGAGCATCAGAAACCTGGAGGATTATTGCAGCATATTGAGATTCTGGCCTGGAAATGGGAAACAATCAACATGGATTTCATTACGGGATTACCTAATTATCATTGGAAATTCGATTCTATATGAGTTATCATAGATAGACTTACAAAATCAGCTCATTTTCTACCGGTCTGAACAACCTATTCAGCTGAGGATTATGCTAGGCTTTATATCAAAGAGATAGTCTAACTTTATGGAGTTTCGGTGTCTATTATATCTGACAGAGGTTCAGTTTACAACTAAATTTTGGAGGTCCTTTCAAAAAGTTATCCACAGAAAAATGAGCAGGCCGAGTGCACTATTCACACACTCGAAGATATGTTGCGAGCTTGTGTCTTAAACTTCAAGGGAAGTTGGGAAGATAATTTACTTCTTATTGAGTTCTCTTATAATAACAGTTACCATTCTAGTATCTAGATGGCACCATGTAAGGTTCTACACGGACGAAAATGTAGATCTTTTATTAGTTGGTTCGATGTTGGCGAGTCTAAGTTATTGGGACCTGACCTGGTACAACAAGCCGAGGAGAAAGTTAAAATGATTTAGGAGCGATAGTTGATAGTTCAGAGTTATCAAAAGTCCTATTAAGATAACCGGCACCGAGAGTTAGCATTCACCGTGGGAGATTGGGTGTTCCTAAAGGTGTCACCTATGAAAGGCGTGATGAGGTTCAGCAAAACGGGCAAGCTTAGCCCCAAGTACGTCGGACCATATTGAATTATTTAGAGAAATGACCAGGTAGCTTATAAGTTGGAGTTGCCCACAAAGCTAGAAGTAGTCCATCCCGTGTTTCACGTATCCATGCTTCATAAATGCTTTGGTGATCCCTCCCACGTTACCCCCAATGAGGATGTTCAAGTCACAGAAGACTTATCATATGAAGAAGTCCCTATTCCTATCCTAGATCGCCAATTCCGTAAGTTACGGACTAGGGAAGTTTCTTTGGTTAAGGTACTTTGGAGAAATAATAACTTGAAGAAAATGACTTGGGAAGCCGAGGAATATATGAAATACAAATATCCTTACTTGTTTTAGTCTTCAGGTTTATACCAATACTTGTGCGATACGGTCCCCTTACTCCTAATTCATTTATCGAGCTTAATTCATGTATCTTGTACAGATGATAATCTTGAGATAGATATGGCAGGTGCAACTTATTTTACAACCGAGGATAGGTGAGGTGAGTTATGGCTAACCTTTTTTGATTTTTGCGTAGATAGATGGTCGTGTGAGGCCAAGTAGATGTTGCTATGCTATTTTGTAGCCCTGTGTAGTATTGGATGTGTACTTGGACTGTTTGGTGGGTTTTGGATAGTCCTGTTTAGAGGGGAAACTGTTCCAAAATTTTCTGAAATCTTGGGAGTTAGAACATTATTCAACATTCGAGGACGAAAGTTCTTATGGGCGGAAGGATGTTACGCCTTATAGTTTCACGCACGATTGAGAGTGTAGTTAGCTGACTTGAGTCCTGAGAACTCAATATTGTTTCTAAGGGATTTTTATGACATACAATGATGTTAAGGAATGGTTTCGGAAGGTTGGAAGTCAAAAGTATCAAAAGAAGTACAACTCGACAATTATTGGTGATGTTTTAGCGAGACGCTAACCGTTTCGTGTCGCGGATGCCATTCCGTCTTATAGATATGGCTAAGGACTAAAGTCACCTTTCCTCCACCTCACTTCCACTATATGTAGTGGCATATGCGCCGCATATGCAACCACATATGTGAGGTAGTAGAGTTGGTTATTTAAGTCAAATACGACTAGCTTCATTTTAATTCCTTATTTCGACCCCTTGAGCTACAAACACCTCCCAAACACCTTCCATGGATCAAGAACACCTTGGAATTCTCTCTAGTTGGCTTGCCAAAGTTGTGGACTTCTTTGATATTGAATTGAATCTTGTTGTGGGATACTGTTTGGCTAGTTAAGGGAAGGTTTCATCATCCTTATGTGTCCTTTAGTGCCTCTTAGCTTAATTTGATTTATTGGTGAAGATAACCTGCGAATTATGAGAGTATGGTAAGTATGATCTTGAAGAAACACCTCTTATAGCATGAAATCATGTTACCTTGTTGTTTGAGATTGTTGATTGAGATTCTTGATTAAGATTAAGAGTAATACAAGTACATAAGTTATGGAAGATGGTGGTGTTAATTTGAGTAAGAATTCATGGTAGAATAACTCTAGAACTTCATGTACATAAGTTGTTAGACAAATTGCCTAATTGAAATATCTTATAAGATATGAGCTTGACATTGATACAAATTTCTCATTTAATGTAGATAATCATCCATAACACATGTGAGGCTCCACAGAACATAACTACCTTCATCAACAAGGTATGTAGGGCAACTTTCCTTCTTGGCATGACATGACGCAAACATTTCTTTGAATTGAGCTTTGTCTCTTGGAATTGAATAACTATATGCCCCTTTTATTGAAAATGGTCATAGTTCTTGTGTATTCTTCATATGTAGTATCTTATGGATTCCATATGCCCCGAAATGATTATATTCATATTGATGAACGTAGAGACAATAGCAATAGTCGGAGGGTAACAATGATAGGTCACTCTAACTCTCGTCTTAGTGACTTCAAGGTATTGCATTGCACTTTTATATATGTATCTATTTTCTCATCGATCCGCACTATAGACAGCCGGGTACGACACTTATATGTACATACCACTGTAGTTGGTTTGACTTTACCGAGTCTTATTAAGGCCAGGTACGACCAAGTCCTTTTGAGGCTGGGTACGTTGTTATATGATATAATTTGCCACACAGAGTGGCTAGATACTATATTATATGGCCTCATTAAGTGTCTTGATTTTATAGACATGCATATATATCCATTATTATGACAGGGTATGCCCTCAGAGTCTTTTTAAGAGTTTCAGGTTTACTTCTATACCCAATCTCTTATGTTACATCTTTTGTTTTTTTATATTACATGCCTTACATATTCAATACATTTTTGTACTGATACCCCTTTCTGGGGCACTGTGTTCATGCCTGCATGTACAGATAGGCAAGGCGACGTAACTCTTCAGTAGGGTGAATGTTTCAGTTGTTGGTTATCGCAGTCCACTTCTCCGAAGTTGCACTACAGGAGTCGATATGTACTATTGTACATATTCCTAGCATTTTGGGTATGGCGGGGACTTGTCTCGACCTGTTGTTGTATTATAGCACTCCTAGAGGCTTGCAGACTAGTGTTTAGAGTGTATATGTTTCGTTATGGCCTTGTCGGCTCTCTTTTTAGTTGGTAATAATCTTCTTGTTACATTGTCATCCTTGGTTATCTATATATACTATGCTGGGACTCTTATACTTGTTGATTGTCATACATTCTTGTCTTGTTAAGGTTATTTGGAGGTCTTGTCGGCTCAGGTCTCGTGTTAGAGGTTTCAGGTACTATAATTAGTTTGCTCGCGCCTTCGGGTGCTGGGAGCCTGCCACCTTCCCCCTCTCCAAGGTTAGGGTGTGACAGAGGTGCCACCATCTTTCAAGTACATGCCTTTTTAGTAAGGTCTAGCTCTAATACCACTTGTTAGGATTGGGCTACTCCTATGCATTCCAAGAATCAGATTTTTAGAACAGTTTGCGTATGAAGGTAATGCAACAAAAATAATAAATTAACACAAGTTTTTTCACGTAGAAAACTCATTTCTCAAGGGAGTCAAAAACCATAATCAATCTTTATATAGGATTTACAAAAAGATTCACTATAACCGAGTGGATAAATAGATTTACAACTTCGTTGTCAAACCTAAGGGACCTTTTTCTTCAATAGCCCTTCTATGATCTCCTAGTAACAAAATATGGTAACAAACAAACACTTATCATTAATACTTGCAAAGGCAAATAAGTGAAACTACAATAGAACTTAACTATTATAACAAAAAAAGTAGATGGATAGATTCATGATACACTCGGGTTCGTTGTTGATTAAATAGTTAGCTCTCTTGAGACGAATGTGTTGACTGCACTCACCCTTGACTCTCATTGTAATTTGTAGTAATTGTTGGCTTTTTGGTTTAGTTTTACATCTCTTTAATGTCGTATATATATAGTAGTAGTCAGTTTGGCTTTGTGTTTTAAGTCTCGGGTACATTATATGACAAATCATTTAAACATCAATGTAAAGCTTATGATATATTGAGCCTACAGCTACTCAACAATCTCGAATATATGAAAATACGTGGTGCGCTTTTTTTTTTCCTTAAACAAGGTTTTATCCTAATTTGGTTTTCCCGACAAGGGTTTTAATGAGGTAGAAAAGTAAAACGTATTACCACAAAGATGAGATTTTCTTCCAATTCTAGAGGTTGAAAGAAAGACTCTAGTGCCCGTGTCCTCATGCTTCACACTCAAGCACTTGGGGGTGGGGGGTAACCCTATGAGGGAAATTAAAGCATCGTTACACATGGGAGTGTTGTATGAAAGCCACTAAGATAGAGTAAGATGCCACAGGGACTGCCACATGGGAGGCGCCGAATAAGTTCCAACACTTGGTACTGTTCTCATTGGTTCTGGTATGTATAGACAACACCACCTCCTTCTTTTCATTCTATTACTGAATATCTTCAAGCCGTTGGACCAAGGAGATTCTTACAACTTGTAGCATCTCATTCTCATCCCGGAGTTTCTCTATTGTTGAAAGGAGCTCACTAGCATCATCAGAGTCAACTATAAGGTTGACCGTATGGTCATTGGCCTTTTTTAGGGTTGCATTAACAAGAACATGGCTCTGTATAATAAAGTGTATGAGATAAGAATTGATTAATGGCATCAATCTAAACAATGTTTCTCTTACCTAGATAATAAAGGTGATTAAGTTAAGTGGACGAACTCTTAATATCATACTACTCTGAATTCTCCCCCTCTTCGGACCCAAACAAGCTACCAAAGAGTTGAGCTACCATTGAGAAGTCACCCAGAAGATTTTCCCCTGCAAGAATATCTACCACAATATGGTGGGGTGAAGGTCTAATAGGTAGGATCTACACTCCAAAACTTGAGCAGCTCCCCCTTGAGGGGACCTAAGAGTCAGTTTCGTTGTAGACGAGTTTTCTAGATCTGCTATCTTCCCGGGCTCCCTGTGACAAGCCAAGTTGATTTCTTCTTCTCCTCTTCTTTCCATTCCCCTTTCCTCGTCATCTTCCACCATCACTATTTCATGATTCATTCCCCTTCTAACCTTTTCTATCCAAAAACAATGATGAAGTATATGGGAGCTAATTCCTTTAACGACAGGTTCATGAAGATCCCAAGATCTACATGCTGGGAAGATTCGTTCCTTCTATTTGCTATAACCCCAACAACAATATTTTAGATTGTTGGCGGTCGTGGTTTCGCAAGAAGGGGGTAACTTAACAATAGACTCTTTATCAGAAAAACCTACAAGAGCCTCCGAAGTTGAAAAATGATGTCCATGAAATATTGTATAACAAAGGGAAGATGTTCTTACAACCAATTAACATGATTTTACCCCTCCTCTATGATGCGAAACAAAGCATGTCATGTCTTCTTTGGTAGGATACATGGAATCACCCTTACTAGTCAGTAATACCGGAATGCCTAGCGGTAAGAACCTGTAAACTATAGGCATGCACATATAATTATAAGGAATAATAATAGTGAAAAGATGGGAGTCGGAAAAAATAAGGTTTATGCTTCAAAGTCTTATGGTTGGGCCTCCATGACTCTAGAAACAGAAGTGGAGAATGTCAGTGCAATCATTCGATAGGAATGATCATGAACTGATTATACCTCTCCTGATAATAGCCATCTTTGGTGCTGGTAATCAAGTCCATTATGCCTAGAGGGATAAAATAGATGATGCATCCATAAATAGTCGTGGAGAATATAAATGTATCAGGTGCTCCATTGAAAATTACACTCCATCTTGGATGGCTAAATGTTGTATTCAAGAAACAAGTTGCTTAACTTGGGGAACAAGTTGAGCTAAGCAAATATGATACTGCCAAAAAAATTCACCTATAACTATGGGACTACAATCTCAAAACTGATAGTGAAGGGGTATATGTAAATCAAAGAGAAATTATCATTATGATGGGTAATTTGTATCCCTTTGTGCACAGCCTTGATGCACATATTATTACTCCAGTGGCATTCCATCTTAACACCAGGGATGATCTTTTCTTGTATTAAAGATTTGTACCCCTCCACCTACTTTCCATGGCCATCTTCCTGAAAATCACCAAAGAGTATAAGAGTCCTAGGAATGATGTAGGAAGAACTATTCTTCGTGAAAGTCATGTCAACATGGGATTTTCCACCTCAGCTACTCTTGAACGTGAGGATCCAACTGTGGGTTAACCGGTAAAGATTTAAAAGAAGAGTGTTAGGAAGAGGACATATGAATCATATGTTTCTCACTATCAGATGAAACAAGATGGGCCAAAGAAAAATGATTCAAAAATCTTTTGAGGTAGACAAATAGCAGGGATTGTTGTTTGAGGGTTGCATGAGTTTATGTAGGAAAAACGGTTACCATTGTGATGAAAAATTGCAAAATAAGGCCCAACCACAACGCACGTGTCCCGATCAAGAAATAGAAAAGGCATCATCCAAATAAAAATTTATGTTGACAATTATGGCTTTGATATACAAGTCATTTTGAACCTTCTGAATTATTCTCGTTTCCTTTTCTACCAAGGGAAGGAAAACACTTCCACTTCCTGGATATAAGTCATTAAGTGCCCAAAAAGTACGAGACTATCTTATGGTGAAAGTGTATGATAGTTATTTGGTTAATGAGGTAGCATGTGGAGGATGAAGATAGCTCGGACATGACTCAGCAAAGGTGACTCTAGTCTAAGCACTTTCACATGACCGATAATATCAATCTCGACTAATGAAGGTTCAAAATTGTTGAGAAAAATTAATAAAGGTTAAGAGTCATGGGATAGGCTCGTCCAGCCCCGGAGGCACAAGCTCCTACAAAAGACATGGCCGGTCAAGATAAGCCCAAATTGTAACTGTTCCTAAAGAATCCGTGATTCATTCTTGAGGACTCTCAATCACGTTAGAAATGGTTAAGTCGTATAGATAATGATCATCTAGAGGGGTGTGAAATATGTATTAAGTTACTTAGGGTCAAGATATAAAATCACTCCTTCCAGCCACTTGTATCCCATCTGATTTTCAATCACTAAGAATAGATTATTGGTACTCCATTGTTGCTCTCATGCTTCTTGCTTCGTAAGTTTTTAAATTTACAAAGTTATCATTTCTCGGAGACTTTTCTAGTCAACTACCTTGGAGACATCATTTGAATAAGAATTATTTAGTTTATTCTAGTCGTTCATTACTATAATTATTGTGTTTTGTACTTGTTATTTAGTAATTTAGCATTAGCAACATCATTGTTTGGTCATCTTAATCTGTGTGTCCTTGAACCATTGAACAAATTAAATTTTTATCTTAAGTTACAAATTTAGGAGTAAATATAGACGACCTGAGCAAATAAGGTATATGATACTTTCCTCATGATTTATCACCTAGTTGACCTTGGATCTTGTGTAGGTGTTGGTTTAGTACTCCCCGTAAAGTATAATAAAGGATTTCAATAAATTTAGGACTAAAGAGACAAATGTGATTTCAAATGACTTATTTCAATTGAAACATAATTTAATATTTTTAAAAAATTATATTTGAGAATAACTTGTTCATTTATTATTGAAATTTTATAAGCTTTTAATGGATTTTACAATTGGATTTCAAGTTCAAAAGGTAATATTGTGACTTGATATAAATGTTCTTGTATTTTATATCGTTATGTATTTATTGATTTCTTAATAAAGTCTTGTCACAACTTTGAGTTAGTGAGAGCACTTGATACTTATTGAGTATTGTAAGAGTGTACACATCCCTCTTTCCCCCCCCCCCTCTATTTTTTATATTTCAGGATGAGGTATGACACATGATGAGCAGATAGGGCTAGGGTGACTCAGTTTGTAATATGTTGAGGACCCATTTTTATTCTGTGGTAGTTAGTATGTTTCTTATTCTTTTCTTTTGTTGGAAATTTTACCATGAATTGACTTGACAATGTATATGATTTTGAATTGGCTTCCATGAATAATAGGTGATATTCTGCACACTTAGATCTCTATTCTATGCGACACCATATTTTCGTCTATAGGATGGAAAATGTTACCCTATATGTTCTAAGCATAGAATTTGTGGTATAATAAAGAACATTAAGGTAAGAGAAGCACTTTATGTTGAAACCACAAATCTTACAAGGGTAGAAAAAACCACGACCTACACCTCTGTTGGATTTATCCCCTATATACTACAAAGTGAGCCTCTGCAAATTCAAGTTATAAACTCTGTAACCTAGGAACTATATACCCTAATTCCTATCTTAACAAACTAACTACACTATCGAGCCCACTCCAAGTTGATCCCAAACTTGAAGTTGAATTTGACGTACCTAATACAAGAATCTAGACTTAAGAACTAGAAAACATTATTCCGTAGAACAACTCCTTCAATCTTCTTCGTAGTATTAGGGTCGCACTAATGAAATTAGAACTCTCTCATTGATGCTTGGCTGGTTTACTAAAGTTTTTGACTCTCTCTTTATGAGTGTGTATGTTTCTTCATGGCAAGACTTGATATATATATACATATATATATAGATTTTTTCTTCATCAGTGTGGATGACCTAAACCCTACAGGATATGGCCCATCATGGTAGTATAAGGTTTGAGTTAGTTTAGGATCTTTACACCTTCACACATATTTAGTTTCCTTATAGGATTCTAAAATATTTTGATAAGTATGGTAAGAAATCCTACTGCCAAGTCTTTACTACAAACACAAATCCTACTCGCAGTAGGACTTTAATAAGGAAGACGTTCTTGGACATGTTCTTGGAATTTGTTCCTGTCAACTTTCTCTCGCTGTTGGGACATAGAAGGAACATATTCTCAGACCTAATTCAATCCACCTCTACTCTGAGCATGATTCGGTCAGCTCTGTACTAAATCTGGTTTTTGAGAGATCAAGTCCATGGACCTGGTTCATTCACCTCACACGTTCTCTTTGTCAATCATATAAACTACAAATTATCATTCTTGCTAATGCGAATAAATTCTCCCTTTTTATGATGACAAACCCATTCATGTGATGCCACTTTGTAACCCTATTCTAAACATCTCAAAGCCAAAAAGACAGAATACCAGTAGGATAAACAAGGTTAGCGTATATGGGTTATAAACATAAGACAATATTTCATCCCCCTTTTGGCATCATTAAAAAGCAACTTCGATTTCAGTGAAAGCCAAAATATGTATATGACAATATTGAACTCATAACCGCTGGAGCTATCACACATATATCCCATTATAAAATAAATCTTAAAAATAAAAGTAACTAATGAACAACATATTGTAAAAGATAAAAGATAACCATTTTTATTCATTCATACTCTAAATACATAACCAATCGATGCATTACAAAATATAGAGCATGACACTTTTAAGATGAAATACAGGACTCAACAGGTCATGATTGAGGACTTAGACACACTAGGAGACTATAGATGACCGAAGTGGTGAGTTTTGACACATTGATAGGGGACTATGATGAAGGTTGAAACGATTGTTGGACCCTTTTCCCAAGAACCACCATCTCTTTCCACCTTCTTACACCAAGAAGATCCACCATCCCATCCTAGACTGCTCTTCTTTCCTAGATAACTAGGTTGAATGGGCATGGGTAGTCAAATCAGTATCAATGGCCTTCTTGCTTTGTCCTTGAGGACCAAGATATAGGCTACCTTTCTTTTCCAGAGATTGTTTGACTCTATTTTTAGCATCTAAGCTAAAAATAAGCGGTATGAGGCACAATGGTGTTGTACATATGTTATGAGGATTCAATAGTTCCCCCACACAACATGCCTTTAGGGCAGGGGTCAAGGATTTCAGCAAGAAATGCACAATTTCCATCGAGAGATGAGTAGGAGTCATAAAAGGTGTGGTGGTGTGTATGGGTTTGAACTGGTAAGTGTGATGTAGGGTTTATTAGCAACATGAGAGTGAAAGATTCCCATTTGAGAGAGAATCGGGCATTATGAATGAGGAAAACGAATGTGAGAAGGATTTTTTATGTGATAAAGAGGAAGAGTGTGCTAGTTAAAATAGAGGAGGAGCAGGTGTGCGAACTGGTTAGATATAAGATTATTTTGGGAGGAGGGTGATTTGATGATTTAGTTTCTCAAGAGACTTCATTAATTTTTGAAGGGAAATTTTCAAAAACTTATTATTGCATGCCTAGATTTATTTATGTGGCCTAGAGTTCTTTTCTAGAACATATGTGGTCCTGGGTATAGAGGAACATGTTGGAGAACCTGTTTCAAGGCCTGAACATATATGTAATACAAAGGATATGAACCATACCTTAGTAGTGAATGATTTCATGCAGTCATTATACTCCAAATGTTATCACAAAAATACTTGTTTATTTCTTTATGAAAGTACATGACATACAACTAAACGCAAAAGATTGAGTAAAATAATTTATTCAATTTAAAAGCATGGATGAAATGGAGAAACCTTTCTACCCAATTATGAAGGTATATTTATGTGATCTTAATCATCACTTATTCTAACCTGTTTTTCTCAAAGTGATCTCTTGCTAAGGCTTTTGTAAAAATATCTACAATTTGTTTTTCAGTAGCACAAAATTTAATTGAAATGAGACCCTTTCAATATTTTCTCTCAAGAAATGATGCCTCATGTCATTGTGTTTGGTTCTTTAATGTTACGCATGATTCTTTGCAATGTCAACAACACTAATGTTATCATACAAAATGGAAATGCAATGAAAATTCATACCACAGTCCTGTAACTTCTGTTTAATCCATAGCACTTGAGCATAGCAGGAGGCAGCTGCCACATATTCTACCTCAGCAGTTCATAAGGCTACTGAGTTTTGCTTATTAGTAGCCCAGGAAACCAAACATGAACCAAGAAAGTGAACCATACCTGAGGTGTTTTTCCTATCAACCAGATATCCGGCAGAGTCAGCATTTTCATAACCTACTAAGTCAAAATTGCTACCTCTTGGATACCATAGGCCGGGGTCACTAGTTCCCTTCAAGTACCATAGGATTCTTTTCATAACCTTTAGATGAGATTCTTTTGGGTTTGACTGAAACCTTGCACAAAAACAACACTGAATATTATATCGGGTCTGCTGGTAGTCAGATAAGGTAATGACCCAATCATGACTCTCTAATGTTTCTGCTCAACAGGTGAACCAGGTTCATCATGATCCAGCTTAGTAGCAGTGGCAATCGGTGTGTCAATAGGCTTGGCATCTTCCATCTTGAACCTTTTAAGGTGCTCCTTGACATATTTTTGCTGGTGAATCATTCCGACAGTTGAAGTTTACTTGATTTGCTGACCTAGGAAGAAGTTGAGTTCTCCCATCATACTCATCACAAATTCACTTCCAATCAGCTTGGCAAACTCCTTAGATAAAGATTCACTTGTGGCTTCGAAGATGATGTCATCCACACAGAACTGCACTGATGCAAGTAAGGAGGGGTGTTGGTAGGTAAGTGGTTCAGATTTTGGTTATAAACGGGTCCACCCGAATATGGGACTCAAAGTGGGGTTCTCGGGTGGGGTGTTTCTGTTGTCAGTGTGGTGTTGTGGGGAAATTTCGAGTAGGTGTAGATGGAATAAGACATAGGCTTTTGTGGGGGTTTTCCGGGTATGTTGAGGGTGGTTTTGATGGTTGGGGTTTAGTGGTTGGGTGGTGGCAATGTGACGGAATAGAACTGAAATAGTGAGGTTATCGGCAAGGTGTGTTATGCAAACTGTTTGGCATTATCGGGATTGGACAGGACTTTATGGGTGGTTTCGATTTGGAACCTTCGGTGGGGATGATTATGGAGTCTCGTGGGATGTGGTGGTAGAATGAATGAATTAGTTTGGACAAGGAATGAACACGGGATGCTAGGTGAAAACCCGAGTACAAACCAAGTGTGTGGGACGGTCGATATGAACAAGGATAATGACACAAGGGTTTTAATGCTTGTGTCAACACCAAGTATAGTTTATCCAATTGGACAACGACTAAACTAGGGTTGCAAATTACAAGCCTGTGAACAAGCCAAGTGAGGCTGGCCGGTAACCTTAAGATAGACCCTAGGCATGGGTTTGGTTGGATCACACAAGTTACAACGTCCACTTGTACTATGGGGGTTCCTTAAGCTTGGGCTTAGCTAAGTCACATAAGTCTTAACCAAGCTTACACTGAAGGGACCTTAGCTTGGGTTTAACTAGGTCACACAAGTCCTAACTTCAACTTACACTAAGGGGTTAGTTCACACAAGAATCGAAGGCCCATACAAGGACTAACTAATGTATACAACCCTGGGTTGAATACCTTACCTTTTCAGTAAAACTCACTTTTTATATATCATCAACTCTACCTTTTTACAACATCCTAAGAGTCCTATTTATAGTAATACATGGACCTTTCTAGAAGATAAATTAAAGGACAAAAACTACTTGAACCTCTCGGCCAAGTGTGGACAAGTGGAAAAGGGTTTAGGTTAACTTGGGGACCAAGGATGCATGCTTCCTAGACCACTCTTGTGTGTTGACCAAATTGGAAGGGGAATTCGACCACCCCTTGATGTTCTCTAGGCCTTTCCTTGGTAAGTAGTTTCAGCCAACTCTTCACCTTTCCTAAGCCAATCTTGATTTCTCCCAAGTAGACAAGTTCATGAATGATTTTCCCCTTTGGAAGCCACACTTTCTAGATGATTCCTCATCCTTGTCATGTTGTCTTTAACCTCTCGGCCTAATCATCGCTTTGGAAGACTTCTTGGCCTAGTCACCTTATTACATGGCCTAGTCATCCTTCCTTATTGCATGGCTTATTAATTATGTCCTAATAAGAACTAAAATCTAATCTAAGAATTAAATACAAGCTAAAGGAAATAATATGGTCTCGGCCAAGACCAACAAGAAGGCTGAAAATAAATGACTTCTTCTTAAAATCTTTAAGTCTAATCTTCAATCCCGCTCAATATTCCATGCCATTTTAAGCATATTATCATTGGATGATGAACCATGTTTGGAACTCTGAGCTTATCACCTCGAGAATCAAATTGGAACCTTGAGCTCACTGGGATTTTTACATCATACTCCCTTTCTTCAAAAGAATTTGCCCTCAAATTCTCATCGTTTAAGTGCATTGATAAGTTTCCAATATGAAATGTTAACCTCCCATCATCGTTCAGATGTCATTCCTTGTATGAGATTTCTTGGAACCTATCAAATATCTTGAAGGGCCTACACTTCAAATAATGTTGCACTTGAGTAAGGAATCATAGGTAGAAGATGTGAGTTGTGTGGTACCAAATTCCTCTCTAGAGGGATCCATGGGTTCCTTGTCTTGAGTTAAGATGGAACCAATTTCATCAACCTCACGCTTAACTTCCAATAACACCCCATCATTTGGAATAATGGCATCAATGGTGTTACAACCTTGAATAAAATGATGACAAAAGGAAGCCAAGTCATGTAAGCCTCTTACCGCCCTTACAATGGCATACTCGGGCCAACGTCAGGTGGCTTCTTCCTTGGATGGATTGTTATGAATATCCTTGGATGATTCGAAGTATCCCAAGGAGGGTCGTAATGCCTCGTGTATGGAAGAGCTTGGGGAGTCACATAGTTCCAATGGCATTGCACCTCTTTCGTACAGATCATGCTCGTCCTTGAAGGCCAATATCTTGCAAGGTCCATCCGTCCTTGGCATTCGATTGTCCCTTTCTTCCTTAAGTGTAGTCAATCCCAATGATCCGAACATAAGCCAAGTTAAACGTTCCCAATAGACCAAGGGTCCCGTGATGCAAAATTCCTTGTATGAAAGCAATGGACTAGAGAATGCAATGAACCTTTGGTCTTGAATTAAGATAGGACCAACACCGATTCCTCTAGCATCATGCCCAACTTCAATTAATAACTCCATGGTCGGAATATGGGCAATAAGGGAACCATTATCTCAGATGAAATGCCGGTAAAAATAAAGGCAAGTCGTGGAAGTTTCCTACCATACTTCCATTTATATTCTTGGAACAATTCCGGGAAGTTCCTATAGTGGAGGGGCTCTCATGCACGCCTTTGGTTAATGCCATGTAACCCATGGATTGTTGTGTTATCTCGTACATCAAACTTTCTGGAGAACCTGGAGCGTTACATTCTCAAAATGACATTACACGCTCCTCGTACACATCATGCTTGACCTTGGTAGCCATCCCCCAGGTATCACCTTCTCAGGTTCCCCCTTGATGGTATCCTCTCCTTGAGTATATCTTGTAGAACCATTTGGCTCCACTTGATTCCTCAAAAGAAATTTTCCACCTCGTGATATAAAACTTGCATTTCATGTTGTTGTCAATCGCTTGGATGAGAACACATATGTGCCAAGCCTCATTTCCCTTTTGCACTAACAAGGTGGATGTTGTCTCCCTTTCCGAATGGTGTCTATAGGAATGGTGGTTAGGGAATAACTTTTTGGAAATAAACCAAGAGCATGTCCAATACCCTCTGTTGACAGAGACTCAGTTGTAAGATCACCCGACAACATATCTTTAAGTTTCTTCACAGGTTCCTTAGGGTCGCCATTTCCAACTGTGTCCTCCACGAGGCTTTCCTTGTGCACCAATGGAACTATAGGACTCCCCTTCTTAAATTATTATTCTATATTTTGTGCATTAAGTAAGAGATCCTCGGTCTTGTGTTTCTTGGCACTTTGGATTTTTATTTCTTTCACCTTACTCGGTGATAATGGCACCAATCAGATTTTGTTGTCATCCTTTCGAAAAAATAGGTATTCTTTTCTTTATCAAGTTGCACCTTCTGATCAACTGGCCAAGGTCGTCCCAATAAAATATGACACGCATCCATAGGTAGGACGTCACACCATATTTTATCTTCATACTTTCCAATCAGAAATCTAACAAGAGTTTGTTTTTCTACTCTTAGCCTTTCATTTTGGTTTAGTCATTGGAGAGTATACGGTGTAGAATGGTTGCGTGAAGGTATGTCCAATTTTTTCACCATCTATACGGACGCCGCATTGATACAACTTCTTCCATCAATGATCATGTTGCACACTTTTTCTTTTACTTTGCATTAGGTGTAAAAGAATTATTCACTTTGTGTCTCCTCGTGTTCTTCAAGTTGAACACTCAACACATTTTGGAGCACTAAATTTTCACACACCTCCGCAATATCATTCCCTTTCCCCACACATCCTTGATCATTCAATGGATTAATGAAAGAGGTACCGCCCTTTTCTTCAACATAATACAATGGATTACTGAAAAGGGTACGACCTTGTTTTTCCTCTAGGATCTCCTTGATTTCGGTTTCCTTTTCATGTCTTGGGCTATTTTGCACAACCCCGCATTCAGATTTATTCCTCGCAGCATGCTCCACAAGTTCCTTTCTCAAAACTTGCGCACGTTCGGCAAGAATGTCACCGATGATCCTCCTTAGTTTTTTTTTGTCTATGTGAGCCATAGTGTCAAAGCGCGGGACGGGATGGCCTCACTCTGATACCAATCTTATGCAAGTAAGTAGGGGTGTTAGTGGGTAAATGGGTCAGAGTTTGGTTATAAATGAGTCAACCCAAAAATGGGACTCAAAGTGGGGTTCTCAGGTGGGGTGTTTCTGCCGGCAGTGTAGTGTTGTGGGCTAATTTTGGGTAGGTGTAAATGAAATCTGACTTAGGAGTTTTGTGGGGGTGTTCCCGGTATGTTGAGGGTGGTGTTGATGGTCAGGGCTTGGTGTTTGGGTGGCAACAAGGTGACGGAACAAAACTGAAACAGTGAGGTCGTTAGCAAGGTGTGTTATGAAGATTGTTTAGTGTTGTTGGGATTGGACAGGACTTTGTGGGTGGTTTAGGTCGGGGACATTTGGTGGGGATGTTTATGGAGTCTTGTGGTATGTTGTGGTAGAAAGAATGAAGTTGTTTGGACAAGGAATGAACATGTGATGATAGGTGAAAACACGAGTACAAACCAAGTGTTTGGGACGGTCTATATGAATAAGGATAATGACACAAGGGTTTTAATGCTTGTGTCGGCACCAAGTTCCGTCCACTTGCAGCAAGGGGGTTTCTTCAGCTTAGGCTTAGCTAAGTAACACAAGTCTTAACCAAGCTTACACCGAAGGGACCTTAGCTTGGGTTTAACTAGGTCACACAAGTCCTAGCTTCAACTTACACTAAGGGGTTGGTTCCCACAAGAACCGAAGGCCCACACAAGGACTAACTAATGTATACAACCCCGGGTTAAATACCTTAGCTTTTGAGTAAAAATCACATTTTATATATCATCAACTCTTCCTTTTACAACATCCTAAGGGTCATATTTATAGTAATACATGGACCTTTCTAGAAGATAAATTAAAGGACAACAATTACTTGAATCTCTCGGCCATGTGTGGACAAGTGGAAAAGGGTTTGGGTTAATTTGGGGACCAAGGATGCATGTTTCCTAGACCACTCTTGTATGTTGACCAAATGGGATGGGTAATTCGACTACCCATTGATGTTCTCTTGTCCTTTCCTTTGTATCTTCATTGTATAGCAATGCATGAACTAGTTAGTTCATGAATCATTTCCTTGGAGCACATGTGGAAGCTTCTTGAATTTGGAGTGCCTTGGTGAGTTGTTTCGGCCAAGTCTTCACCTTTCCTAAACCCATCTTTATGTCTCCCAAGTACCCAATTTCATGAACGATTTGTCCCTTTGGAAGCCACACTTTCTAGATGATTCCTCATCCTTGTCACCTTGTCCTTCACCTCTCGGCCTAATCATCTATTTGGAAGACTTCTTGGCCTAGTCACCTTATTACGTGGCCTAGTTATCATTCCTTATTACCTTGTTCCTCGTGACTGTTCTATGCTCATCACATTTGTTTCTGAACACACTTTTGGTGCCAATAATCATTTTGTTCTTTGGCCTTGGTTTGAGGTACCAGACCTTGTTTCTCTCATACTTATTGAGTTTCTCATACCTAGGAATTATCTAATCTGCATCCTGCAAAGCCTCAATAACCTTTTTTGGCTCAATAATAGACATAAAAGCACTACAAGCACAAAGATTCTTCAATCTAAATCTGGTTGTTATCCAACATTTAGATATGTTAGAACATTATCAATGGAATGAGATCCTTGATATTTGTATCTTTTCGGAATTATTCCATTAGAATTTTTTGAAGCATCGTTAGGTGAACAAGGTTCATTCTGTACTCCATCAGTAGTTCCCCTATCAGTGAAACCAGCTCTTTGCTCCTTGATGAACCAGGTTCATCAAGGACGTTACTTGGTTCATTGTCATTTACTTTCTAAATATCCCTATGAGTGGGGTAACTGAAAGGCTATTCATCATCTTGATAAGCTGGCTTCTTAGACGCATAACACTTGACTACTCATCGAACACAACGTGCACATTTTCTTTAATGCACATTGTCCGTTTATTGAAGACCATGTAGGCTTTACTACTCAGTGAATAGCCTATGAAGATTTCCTTATTACTCCTAGCATCAAAGTTTCCCAGAGAATTCTTTCCATTGTTGGGAAGAAAACATCTACATCAAAAGGCTAAAAAATGGGAGATGTTTGGCTTCCTTCCTTTAAGTAGTTTATACAGAGTCTTCTTCAGCATTGATCTGGTCATACACATGTTAAGGTTGTAGCAGGAAGTATTTATGGCTTAATCCCAGAAGTTCCTTCCAATATCGCTAGCTAACATCATAGTTTTAGCCATTACTTCAAGAGTCTGATTCTTCCTTTCTACCACGACATTTTGTTGTGGTGTTCTAGGTGCTGAAAAGTTGTGATCAATAAAATTTACTAAGTAAAATTCTTCAAATTTTTCATTCTGGAATTAAGTTCCATAATCAGATCTGATGGCACCCAGTTTCATTCCCAACCTCCTTTCCAGTCTTGATGCCAAGCTTATGAATGCTTCGCAACCTTTGTCTTTAGTTGCGTTAAATAGTGTCCAAGTGAATCTGGTAAATTCATTGACAATCACAAACATGTATCTTAATCCTTCACGACTCATAACTCTCATTGGGCCACATAGATCAATATGGACCAGTTCCATGGACTTGGTTGTTTTTATCACCTTCTTAGATTTGAAGGAAGATCTTACTTATTTTCCCCTTGCACAAGCGCTACACACTTTGTCATCCTTGAACTAAATGTTTGGCAATCCAATCACCATGTTTTGAGACCACTTTATTCAGTTATCCTAGTCTAGCATGTCCCAGCCTCTTATGCCACAACAAGGGATCACAATCCATCACACTCAAGAATGTGAGATCATTGCTTAGTATCCACATTATATCTACATTGTACACACTCTTGTACATTATGGTAGTCAGAACTATGTTACCGGTTTTTAGATCAGTGACATTATAAATAGCGTAGGTAAACACAACCATATTCCCTTTGTCACACATCTGTGAGATGCTCAGTAGATTATGTTGTAGACCATCTACATAATATACATTGTCAATTGCATGTTCTTCAAGTCTACCTATTTTGCCTATTCCTTTGAGCTTTCCTTTCTTGCCTCTTCCAAAAGCCACATTTCCACCTTTGATGGCTAGGAGTGAACATAATTTTTCTTTGTTTCCATTCATGTGTCTAGAGCACGGACTGTCCAAGTACCAATGTCACGACCCCTTTTAGAAATCATGGTGGCACCTACACATTTCCCACCAGTACGCGAACCACTCTGTAATTTATCGACACAAACATATGTAAGAATTGCAGAATAACAAAATACTTAATAAATTTGTCGATCATAATACAAAAATGGAAATAAGTGTAATAGTCAACAATAGGACCCTCATTAATTTGTTCAGTAATACAAGAGCTCTAATTGTCAAATACATAAGCTAAATGGAAAGGAACATAGTCTAATAGTCTGAACATATCTCTCGAGTAAAATAAAAGACAAGGAAAGATAAGAGGCTCCAAGGGTATGCTGGAAGGAAGCATCCTCACCCTAAAGTCTAGAAATCCACTGGCTCAGACTCACACCCGAGGTCCTGAACTGGACGAAGGCATTATATATGCATAAAAAAATAATGCAGCAAGTGTAGCATTAGTATACAATGTACCCCCATATGCATCATAGGCCGACAATGATGAAAGACGTATAAATAGAGATAAACATCAAGTTGACACTCAAATAATCCTATACTAAACAATTCAAGAAGCCATTTAAGTCACCTTGTCCACATATCAATTCACTGAAGTAAACAAGTCACTCTATTCATGTAAGGGTTCATAAATCATGTAAGTTACCACATTTTCAGAGAACTCAATAACTAATAGTCCAAGTATCAGTTGATCAATTAACGATGCTCAAGTATCAACAATTCATCCAATTTTAATTAACCATTCCAACCAATTACCAATCAGCAGGTACGAGATGGCTTAGATGATCGGGCAGAGTTAGATGACATGTTCACGCGTCGTGGTTACATGTTGGTTTTATTAATGTACTCCCCACAGATATACATATATATAGATTTTACACATGTTATTATACTTATGTCAGATCATGCTTATGTTCATATTCATATTCAGTTTCATATTCCTATTATATTATGTGCCTGCTTATTCTTTCAGTTGCTTTACATACCGTACAATTCAAATGTACCAACGTCCCTTTTACCAGGGACTTCACTTCACGGTGCAGGTACTGAGTTTCAGGATGATTGATCTACTCGCTAGGACTTTCCTCAGTATCAGCTATTGGTGAGCCCCATTTCATTCGAGGTCTTAGTCATTTATTTTACATGTCATGTTTTATAGTAGAGGTATGCCAGGGCCTTGTCCTAGTAAATAATTTTGCAGTCAGACTCATCTTTCAGAGGTTTCATAGACTAGACTAGTTAGCATGTCATGTTAGTCATGCTAGTACTATTTTCAAACTTACCATGATTTCAGATATTTCTGCTATTTCATTTCAGACTATATATTCAGTACTATGTTTCACACTTTTTAAAATTATTCTTATTGCATGTGTTTTTATCCCCATGTTGATTAGCAAGTCATGTGGTTCACAGTATCACATACAGTTAGGAAATGAGTGTCGTGTTTTATCCAAACCATGGTTCGGGGCATTACAAACTTGGTATCAAAGCCTAGGTTCAAGTTTCTTTGGGATTCTATGAAACTGTGTCCAGTGGGATCTATTTTATGTGTGTGAGACGCCCACACATGTAAACAGTTGACCACAAAGACATCTAAGATTGTGTTAGTTCTTTCATGCTCTAGATCGTGCAAGTAGAGTTATACTTTCAGCTACAAGCAAGAGGGTTGCTACTAATGCTTCCCGTAAG
The DNA here is from genome assembly GCA_034509755.1 of Anisodus tanguticus. Classification (NCBI taxonomy): domain Eukaryota; kingdom Viridiplantae; phylum Streptophyta; class Magnoliopsida; order Solanales; family Solanaceae; genus Anisodus; species Anisodus tanguticus. The sequence goes on along the minus strand of CM067548.1, from coordinate 13,744,632 downwards.
GAAGATACTCAAGCTTAGGAAGCCAATTCGAGTACAGCAACCCCACCCGATACCACAGGTCCTACAGAGGTTCATATTCTAGTTTGTTGCCTAATTCTACTGACTCAGATGTTAGGGGAGTTATTCAGCTGCTCACCCAGATTGTGGCTGCTCAAGACCAATGTCCGGGAATGACTCCAAGTACAGGAGCTAGTAGAGAGTCATCTAGCTTCAGGACTTGAGTGTTTCTGCGTATGGACCTTCTGGTATTCATAGGGTCTAGAAAGACAGAGGATTCATAGAATTTCATTGACGAGCTTCAAAAATATTTCATGTTATGCATGCTACCGAGATAGAGGAATCAGAGTTGGGAGCTTACCAGTTGCAAAATGTTGCTAATATCTGGTATGAGTCTTGGGAACAGTCTTGAGGGGAAGATGTGTCTCTTGTAACTTGGGATGAGTTTGCAGATGCCTTCATAGAACACTTTCTGCCAATAGAGGCCAGGGAGGCAAAGGCCATAAAATTTGAGAAGCTCAAGCAGAATAGCCGAAGTGTGTAGGAGTACTATATTCATTTTTTTTCTATGGCAAAGTGTGCTCCTCATATGGTTACAGACATGAGGCCAGAGTTAGAAATTTTGAGTATGTTCTTGATCCCCAGTTGTACGATGCATCTAATAATTCTGCTTAGAATAAAGAAATAATTATTACTAAGATAGTTGCTTTCATATAGGGTAATGAGAGAAGAATGAAGGAATAAGAAGCATTGTAGAAAGATAAAGACAGAGCGTTCAATAAGAGAGATAAGTCTTCAAGTCACTTCAGTCATGGGGGAGGTAGAGGCAGACAAATTATCAAAAATAGGTCATCAGGACGTGCTCCATATTCAACCAGTGCCCTAGCCCTAAAGTTCAGGAATGATCATAAGAGGCAGAACTTCAGAGGATCAGGCTCTCAGTCATAAGCTAGTATGGGTTAAAGTACCTTCAACAATCTAGTTTGTGGTAAGTGTGGTAAAAGACACTTAGAGGAGTGTTGCCTGGAATGGATGTCTGTTATGGGTGTGGTTAGCGAGGTCACTTTCAGTGATATTTCCCATCAATGAGGCATGGTATGGGAGGTAATGTGGATATGTCCACAAATTCAATAGTTCCTCGTAATTTTTTGTCACAATCAGGGCGTGGTCCAGCTAAATTCGATAACACAGGCAGAGGCCCAAACCCATTATTAGGTCATCAGGATACAAAGGCTCATATAGATGTTGTCACAGGTATACTAACCATTTTCACTTTTGACATTTATAACCTTATGGATCCTTGATCCATTCTATCATATATAACCCCATTTGTTGCTAAGAAATTTGGGATAGAACTAGATAAGTTACATGAACCCTTTGAAGTATTCACTCTAGTTGGAGAGTCAGTTATATCTAGATGAGTATATAAGGGTTGTCTAATTAAGGTCTATCACCGTATTACAGTAGCCGATCTGGTAGAATTGGAAATGGTAGACTTTGATGTAATCATGGGTATGGATTGGTTGTCTTCATGTTATTCCATGGTAGGTTGTAGAACCAAAATTATTAGTTTCAAATTTGTCAGTAAATCATTCATAGAATGGAAGGGTGATGCAGTAGCACCCACAAGTAGGTTTATTTCCTATCTTAAAGCCAGAAAGATGATATCCAGGGGATATATTTACCATCTAGTTTGGGTTAGGGATGCAGATACCTAGACCAAAACTCTTTAGTCCGTGACAGTTGTCAATAAGTTTCCAGAAGTCTTTCTAGAAGATCTTCCTGGCATCCCTCCCGATAGGGGGATTGACTTTGGAATTGATTTACTTCCCGACATGAAACCGATATCTATTTCACCATATAGAATGGCTTCAATAGAGCTAAAAGAATTAAATTCCCTGTTGAAAGATCTTCTTGATAAGGGATTTATTAAGCCAAGTGTCTCGCCTTGGGGTGTACCAGTCTTGTTTATTAGGAAAAAAGATGGATCTTTGCATATGTACATTGACTATCGCCAGTTGAACAGGGTCACCATTTAGAACAAGTATCCTCTTCTCGGAATCGATGACCTATTCGATCAACTTTAGTGTGCCAAGTGTTATTCCAAGATTGATCTCAGATTAGGGTACCATCAGCTTGAGCTTAAGGAAGTTGACATTCCGAAAACCACCTTCAAGACTCGCTATGGTCATTTAGAATTTTGTGTCATGTCATTCGGAATGATGAATGCCCCAAGTGCTTTCATAATCTTATGAATATGGTCTTCAAGCCTTATCTTGACCTTTTTGCTATTGTCTTCATTGATGATATTCTAGTCTATTCATGTAGCGAGGCTGATCATGCAGAATATCTCAGCATAGTGTTGTGGACACTTCAGAACCGCAAGCTCTATGTGAAATTTTCCAAGTGTGAATTTTGGCTAAAGTCAGTAGTTTTCTTAGGCCATGTGATTTCAGGCAAAGGCATCCAAGTTGATTTTTAGAAAATAGATGTTGTAAAGAATTTTCCCAGACTCACCTTAGTCTCTAAGATAAGAAGTGTCTTGGGTCTGACAGGTTATTACTAGCGCTTCGTAGAAGGTTTTTCCTGCATTTCAGCTCTGTTGAACAGAATGAATAAGAAGAAAGTCAAATTTCAGTGGTCAGATGCCTATGACCATTGTTTCAAATAATTGAAAATAAGTATGACTTCTACTCTAGTGTTAACATCTCCAGAAGGGACTGAGGGGTTTGTAGTGTATTGTGATACATCAGAAATTGGTCTTAGATGTGTCATAATGCAGCATGGTAAGGTTATAACTTATGCATCTAGACAACTTAAGACTCATGAAAAGAACTATCTGACTCACGACTTAGAATTGGTAGCCATGATTCTTGCGCTCAAAATATGGCATCACTATTTGTATGGAGTTCATATTGACATTTTCACAAATCACAAGAGCGTTCAATATATTTTCAAGCAGCGGGAGTTGAATCTTAGACAGATGAGATGGCTCGAATTGATAAAGTATTATGATGTGGATGTTCTCTATCATCCGAGGAAAGCGAATATGATAGTCGATGCCCTTAGTCGGCAATCTATGGGAAGTTTAGCTCTTGTTGAAGAAGAAAAGAGAACTATGGCAAATGAAGTTCACCGACTAGCCAAATTTGGAGTTCGACTCATGGACTCTGAATATGGGGTGCTATTGTCCAGAACCACTCTGAATCTTCTTTAGTAGCCAAAGTAAAGGATAAATAGTTTAATGATCCTTACTTGTTGCAGCTGAAAGAGGGGATTTACAAGCATAAGACTATGGCTTTTTAACAAGGGGGAGATGACGGTACTTAGAGGTACCGAGGCAGATTATGTGTTCCAGATGTAGATGGGCTCAAAGGGCGAATCATGGTAGAAGTGCACAATTCCAGGTATTCTATCCACCCAAGTTCTAAAATGATGTATCATGATCTCAAGGATATTTATTGGTGCAATGATATGAAGAGGAATGTGGCAGACTTTCTATCCAAGTGTCCGAATTATCAGCAGGTGAAAGTCGAACATTGAGGCCTGGTAGTTTGGCTCAGAGTATTGATATTCCTGTTTGGAAATAGAGATGATAAACATGGACTTCATAACAGGTCTACCTCGCTTATCCCAAATGCATGATTTGATTTGGGTTGATTATGGATTGACTTAATTAATCAGCCCAGTTTTTGCCAGTCAAGACCACAAATTCAGCAGAGGAATATGCTAAGTTTTATATTCGATAAATTGTCAGACTTTATGGGACCCAGTGTCCATTATTTCAGATCATGCTGCTCCATTCATAGCGCACTTTTGGAAGACTTTCCAGAGAGGATTAGGTACCAAGGTAAATCTCAACATAACTTTCATCCTCAGATACATAGCCAGACAGAGCGTACTATTCAGACTCTTGAGGATATGTTGAGGACATGTGTTCTAGATTTTAAAGGTAATTGGGATGATTATTTTCATCTCATTGAATTTACTTATAATAACAATTACCATGCTAGTATCCAGATGGCACCATTCGAAGCTCTATATGGGCGATGATGTAGACCACCAATTGGTTGGTTTGAAGTTGGTGAAGTAGAATTGTTAGGACCAGACTTGGTCCACCAGGCTATGGAAAAGTGAAGTTAATTCAAGAGCATTTGAGAACAACTCAGAGTCGCCAGAAGTCCTATTCGGGTGTGAGGCATAGAGACTTGGAGTTTCAAATTGATGATTGGGTGTTTCTAAATGTTTCACCTATGAAAGGTGTCATGATGTTTGGAAAGAAAGGAAAGCTCAATCCTGGATATATCAGACCATACAAGATTCTGAGAATTGGTCAAGTGGCTTATGAGCTTGAATTTCCAGAAGACTTAATTATTCTGCATCCAGTATTTCATGTATCCATGTTGAGGAAGTATGTGGGAGACTCGTCGTTGGTTATTCCTACTGAATCCATCATGATTAAGGATGGTCTAGCTTATGATGAGGTCCCTGTGGAAATTATGGATCGTCGTGTTTGCAACTTGAGGACTAAGAAAGTTGCCTCTGTAAAAGTGTTGTAGAGGAGTTAGAAAGTTGAGAAGGCTACATGGGAAGCCGAAGAGGACATGAAGTACAGATAGCCGCACTTACTTTAGGAAAAAGCAGAAAGCGTTTAAGGTAAATACCTTTAGTATTCATGTCGTGTCCCCGTACGTATCCATGCCACATGTTTCACGTTCATGTATTCACTACTCATGTCTCATATTCCCATGTTTATGTTTTCATATAATCATGTCATTTTATTCACCATGATCTATGTCATGTTTATTCACATTCATGTACTCATTCCATGTCCAATCGCATTCTTAACCATGACCCATCATTCAAGGATGAATGACCCAAAGGGGGAGATATTGTAACACCTCGTACCTTTTTAACCATAACATTCCCCTTAGCTTATGGAAGTCACTGGAAATTTGCATTTAGGTGACAGTCCAATTATACGGTCCATACTAGGATCGTAGAAAAATATACGGACCATTGATTTCAGTTGTAAAATTCCCGGATGGACCAAACAGTATAAATACACAACTTAGTTCCAAAAATCAATTTTATTATTTTCCCAAGCCCTAGAACAAGTTCCTCTATTTCCAACCTTCTCCTACATCTAGGTAATCCTTTATCATGCAATTCTAACATCATCCTTATGAATTCTAAGTAAAATTCATTTTTCTTAACCTAGGATTTTTAAGATAAACCCATCCCAAGGTTTCAAGGTTCAATCTTTGGGTTTCCTCTCCAAAGTTCAGATTTTTAATACAAGTATTAGAGCGAATAAGGTATGTAGAGCTTCTATTCATATGTGGGAATATCCATGTTCTTCCCCACGCCACATTTTTCCATGAAACATGAATTCTTTATAAGTTTAGGGTTTTGTTCTATTATCATGATAGCCCTAATACATGTAATACCATATGTCATGTCTATACTACAATTCATCAATTGTATGAATGATTAGTCATTATGGTTGTCATGAACCTATCTGTAATCCATGAACGCATGCTTTGAATTCCATGAGTCCTTAATTACAAGTTATAATCATTATTACTCAGTTATATGAAGTTATACATGTTTTCATGTTTTACATAGGTTATACTATATATATTTACTCACATGTTAATTTTGTAGCACATTGTACCTTCAAACTAAGCCATCCTTATTATTCATGGATTTAGGAAACCAAAATGGGGAGTTTAAAGTCGAAACCCAGTTTCAGTTCTGCAGATAGATTTTATGCTTGGATTATACGGATTGTAAAGTATATTATGGATGGTTAGTTTGAACCATCAATTTGTTTTAAGATTGACGGAATCTCTATAAAATTTACAAACCGTAAAAGATAATACAATCCATCATTTTTACTGTCAAAGTCCCTTAGATTTACAGAACACTGGAAATTGGAAATTCTAAGACGGTCCAATTATACGGACCGTATAATATTCTACGGTCTAGACCTAGACCATAGAAAATTAGACGGTTCATCGATTACGATTGTAAAAGCCTCGACGGGCTGAACAGTATAAATACACAGACTTAGTTCCAAAATTAGTTTTTTATATTCTCAAGCACTAGAACAAAGATTCTCTCTTCTCAACCTTCTCCTACATCAAGATAAGTCATTTTCATGTATTTCCACGCGATTCTAATCAAATATAATCAATTCCTAAGCGAAATTCACTATTTGTAACCTAGGATTTTCAAGATAAATCCATCATAAGGTTTCAAGGTTCAAGCTTTTGGATTATCCTTCCAACTTCAGATTTTCAATACAAGACTAGGAGCGAACAAGGTATGTGGAGCTTCTATCCATGTTGGGAAATATCCATGTTCGTATCCATGCCACGTTATTCCATGAAATCATGAAATTCTATAATTTGTGGTCTTATTCCATTATCATGATAACCCTAACTACATGTAATATTATATAAATATATGTCTATATTACAATTCATAAATTGTATTCATGATAGGTCATTATGATTTTCATGAACCTGTCTGTAATCCATGAACACATATTTGAATTCGATGAGTTCCTAAATTACAAGTTACGATCAATGTTACTTAATCCATGAAGTTTTACATGCTTTTCATGATTCATACAAGTTATATGATATATCTATTTTTCACATGTTTAATTATGATTTTAAACCATGCTTTACCAGTTGCTTTCATGAAAACCCAAGGGCTACAAGCCACTATTTTCAAGTACATATTTTGGGGGTTGAATAGTTTACCGAGAAGGCTCAGATAGTCTGAAACTATGTATGCCACCATTGTTACACCCCATAATTTTGTATTAATAATATACCTTAAGTTAGGAATGCTAATATAAGGAAGAGGGTTCCATTTGGAAGATTAAGAAACGATCGAGTTGAAACTTGAAGAAGTCACAATAGTTTAAGAGCCGCCAAGCCCGTCGTGTTTGCAATCTTTATGTCAAGTGCGTCATGTCAAGATGATGTAAGATGAAAAGAGTTATGATTCCCCTAAAATAATAAGAAAGGCATCGACCTAATATGGAAAGTACATCCAAAGTATTCCAAGTTATACTCATCATTTCACATACGTTTAAAAACCCAATTAATCAATTTATATTCCGATAACTCGAGCTTCATTCATAGCATTATATAAAACATGAATGGGTTATAAGATGGGTTATGGGTGATTATATATCATTGGGATCAAAGGAATCACAACTCAAGGAAGATTGATGAAATTTTGATGATACGCCACGCGTTTTGTGTCACGGATGCAATTCCGCCTCACAAATGAGGTAGCAGATCAAGGCTTCTTTTTTATACCCCTCACTACCACCATATGTGGTGGAATATGCTGCATCATATGGTCATATTCCTCACATATGGGGCCACATATGTGAGGCTGTTGGGTAACTATTTAAGCCCCAAAGTCTGCCAAATTCAATCATAATCTCATTGTTTGACCTCTTGAACCCTAGACAACTCCCAAATGCTCTCCAAGATGTTGTTCACCATTGAAGAACACTCCAAAAAGTATTAAATATGATTTATCCTTCTAAGGATAAAGAACACTTCGAAATCTTTGTTAACTCACTCGGCAAAGTTGTGGACTACTTCGAGATTGAGTTTGAGGTTGTTGTAGAGAGCTTCTTGGATGATTAAGGTAAGGTTTTATCCATTAAATATGTTCTTTAGATCCTCCTAACTTGTCTTGACTGGGTGGTGTAGATAACCTATAAATTACGGAAGTATAGTAGGTATGATATAGAGGAACACTTTTTAAGGTATGAAGTTATGTTAAACTTGTAGTTTGATATTGTTGGATGAGATTAAGAGTAGATATTGATATTGAATCATGTTGGTAAGGTTGTGAATTTGAATAAACGAGTTACGGAAGATGATGGTGTCAATTTTAATAAGAATCCATGATTGCAAGTTGTTCAATGAATTTTCTAAATGAAATTTCATAAAATATATGAATTTGATATTTATATTAGACCTTTACATGATGTAGATAATTGTTCATAGAAGGTGTAAGGGGTTCGTAAAGGCATCTAGCCATATAGACAAGGTATGTTAAGGCTCCCTTCTTCTTTTCTTAACATGTTTGTTGAAGTATCGACGTAAGATGAGACGTTCGCTAAGAGATATGTCGTTCTTTACTCTTGAATGTATCCCATGGTCCTGGTTGTCTCTCATGGGTTTTTTGAAAGCTAGAAACACTATGTCTTGATCTGTTAAAGTTCATATGAAAGAATGGTAAGATTACAGCCTTTGTTGGTGGCACAAAGGTTAGGAATAATGTATCTTATCTTCTAGATTCTTATGAAAGGATAGAAGTGAAATAGTACGTTATCTCTTCAATGGTAGTTGAAAGAATGAGACCTTACTCTTGATAGATTAGAAACTCGAGCTTATGGATCTTAGTGTGAATATAATCATGTAAAAAGGATTCCCTTAGCCTTAATATGAAGTGAGAGTTGTTAATGAAAGACCCCAAGTGCTAATTAAGAACGTAATGATATTATGGATTGCGATAACTCAAAGAAGGCTAGTATTGTGATAACTCATAGAATGATAGTATAGCTCTTCATGTATGTATATACGCATGGAATACCTATAGGGGCATGGACGTAGTAGTATGGATTACCACTGAGCTATGGCCAATTAGGCAGATAGTTACGTACCACTTGGTTATAGTCGGTCGAGCATACATGTATTCACCGCCGAGTGACGGCTGGTCGGGCAGATATGCGATTTATAATTGAGAGATATTCGGTTGGGAAGATGAGAATTACCACTATAGTTGGGCATGATAACACTGAGTCTCATGTTTGGACCAGGTATGACCGAGTCCCTCGTTAGGGCCAGGTATGATATGATCTTGACCATGTTTTAGCAGATTTATAGTTACCACCAGTCGGCCAGTTATGTGTTTTTTACCATTGGTTGGGCAGACACGTTATCTACCACCGGATGGGAAATTATGTACCATCATTACTACCGGTTGGGTAGGTATGTAATCACTATTATATTATGATCGGTTAGCCAGTTTCCACCGATTAGGTAGGCAGTTGAGCATTAGAGTTACTACATGACGTATAGGCATAAGAGCATGTTATAAGATAAGTAGGATTGTTAGCATAGTAGTATGAGATAAGGTTTCAAGATAGAAATGATCGTTATGTATATTCAGGCTCAGGGACATTTCAGAGGTTCAGGATGACACTATCCCTCTCTTTTATGATTATGTATTGTTTTATTTCCGCCTCACAAATTCAATACATTATTCGTATTGATTTCCCTTGTGGACACTATTTTTCATGCTGCTCAAGTTCAAGTAGGCGAAGACCTGCCCCGATAGTTCATGTGTAGATAACATATTTAGTTGGTGAGCTCTATCTGTTCCTGGAATATTATCGAGTCAAAAGTATGTGTATATTATTTTGTCACCTTGGGTATGTCGGGGACCCTATCACGACGTAGGTATTGTGTCAACTCTTTCTTAGAGGTTTTATAGGTAGGTCATGTATTGTACAGTTTATTCGGTATGGCCATGTATGCTGATCTATTAGGTAAAGTGTACCCTGGCCTTGTTGACCTCGGTATGTATACATGCATAGGTTGGTGTCACACCCTAAACTTGGGGGTATGGCCAGCACCCAGTGCTCAAAGGCTTGAGCATACTACTATAGTATCCAAACTTTGAAACATGAAATTAGTGCTGCCAAGGTCTCCAACTAACCATATATGATGAGATTGAAAGATGACCTACATACAGAAGAGTCCCAACATATATATATATATATATATATATATATATATATATATATAGTCAAAGCCGACAAGGCCACAATACGAGTACACTAACATCTACTGTACACAGGTTTTCAAGCCTCTACGAGTCATTTGTACCTATCAACTGGTCGGGACAAGGCCCCGACATACCCCAAAAATACTAGTATCATAAGCCACAGTACATAAAACTCCTGAAATGTAATTCCGAGAGAAGGGAGTGCAACAAAAACACGGCTGAGCAGATCATATGCTGAGGAGGAGAGTCATTCCATCTATTTGTACCTACAAGCATGAGATGTACCTGCAAACAAGAGTGATAACATAAGAGATATAGAGGTAAGCGTCAACCTGAAACTCATAATAGCCTAGGAGGCCTATTCTGTTATGATTAGTAAAATATGTATGCAAGTCCGTAAAAATCATGCCACTCTACGTAGAGCGATTCATATTGTATGTATATATATATCTATATATATATATATATATATATATATATATATATATATATATATATATCTATATATATATATATATATATTTATCGTACACTGGCCCAAATGTAGGACTCGATCATATCAAAACCAACAGAACGTACGGTGGGTGCACATCGACGTGTCATACTCGGCTGACTATAGCACGGCTCCATAAGAACATAAATACATATATATGTGCAATGAAATATAGACTCTAACAGGTACCATAAGTAGAGTCGTAGTGACCTATTGTCGTTATCCTCTGACTATTGTTATTGGCGCTATGTTCAAGGATCCAGATATAAACACTTGGGACTTATATAACCCGAGAGATATTATGAACAAAAGAGTATTCATGGATTATGATCCTATTGTCAAAGAAGACCCTTCGCTACTTCATTTTACTAAGAGATTTCCATTCAAAGAAATGACGTATCAATTCATGCCAAGAAAGAAGGTTTGCCTTACATACCTTATCCTTGAGATTACAATCGCCTTATACGCCATCGCATGCCTTATGAATATCTATCTATATAAACAAAGAGTCAATATCAATATCGAATCCATATTCTCAATAAGAAACTTTATTTAAGCATCTTTATTGATAATCTTAACACAAGGAATCCTTGGACTTGTTAACGAAGGGTACTTATGTATTCTCAAGCCCACGATTATTTGAAACATAATTTCTTAGGTTTAAAACATCAATAATCAATTCACTTATCAATTCCCAATTCATATATTCAACAAAACAACCCCTAAATCACAATACAAAGATTTCTTAGGTTTATATGTTTTGATTACAAAAATCCCTTCACAACTTACTCTGAATCATCAATTAATCACAATTATAGCTAAACAAGGGTAAATATTACCTCGATGTATCAAAGTATACTCAAAACAGCGGGTTGACCCAATTTTAAGGGTTCCAAAAACTTTTCAACATGGAGTTGATTATTTCTTCAATTACTACAGAAATTATTATGTTAATCTAGTGTAATTCAGCTTTGATTTGATCTAGGATTGATATAATATATTTTATAGGGTTTGGGAGAATGTTTAGGATCAGGCGCTAATGAAATCTTAAGGTAAAGTATGAATATTATAATGCATGCGGAGTAAAGGGGAAGAGGTATAGTGTGCCAGAATACAGAATATGGTATGGAGATTGATATTCAAAAAGAATAATATGTAATCTTAGAAAGAAGTGAGGACGACAATAGAATGAAGAGATAAGTATAAGTGGAACATATGAGTGAGTATGGGGAACGACTGAGGATCACAAGATAGAGCATGGTAATGTGACAAGCCAGTAGCCAAGTAAATCAGAGTGGTGCAATTGAAGCGTTATGGGTTAGTTTTGAACATGCAACACTTTATCCAGATAAAAGAATCAAGAATCCCTAGTATAAGAGGATGGTTCTTAGGTAAGTTATGTGGAAAATTGCCGAATTGCAAAAAGGTATTGAAATGTTTTAGAAAAGATGATATGGGAGACCAAGAGGGCCACGAAGCTCAGATGCCCTTACCTATTTCAGATTGCAGGTATTGAGGATGACACATATGTGACAGACACAACCCAGATATCAGAATTTTGCATTCGAGACTTATGGCCATTATATCACCTTGTGAAAGAATGTACGGCCAGGTGAGACAGATATTAGGATATATGTCATGTTGTATGATACTATGGGGAGATAGTTTTGTTTTATAAGTTATATGGAAGGTTGGGATAGTCCTGGTTGCAAAGGAAGCTCCATCAGAAACTTCAAAGAAGTTAAGGGTTGAGATCCTACGCTATGATGCCCCAACATTCGAGGATGAATGTTCTTAAGGGGGGAAGGATGTTAAACCCCATAATTTTATATATCGAATATACCTTAGGTTAGGGATGCTAATATAATTAAGATGTTACTATTGGGAAGATTAAGAAACGATCGAGTTAAAACTCGAAGAAGTCACAAGAGTTGAAGAGTCGTCAAGCCCTTCATATTGGCAATTTTTATGTCAAGTGTGTCATGTCAAGGCGATGTAAGATTAAAAGATATATGATGCTCCTAAATGAATAATAAAGGCCTTGGGCTAAGATTGAAAGTACATCCAAATTATTCCTAGTTATACTCGTCATTTCGCGTATATTTGAAAACTCGATTAATCAATTTATGTTCTGATGACTCAAGATCTATTCTGATGGTTATATACGAAATGAATGGGTGCGAAGAAGATTTATGGGTGATTATATATCATTGGGAACAAAGTATCACAACTCGAGGAAGATTGATGAAATTTAGATGATATGCCACACATTTTGTGTCATAGATGTAATACTGCCTCACAAATGAGGCAGCGGATCAAGGCCTTTTTTCCAGACCCCTCACTGCCACCATATTCGGTGGCATATGCTTCATCATATGGACATATGCCCCACATATGGGGCCGCATATGTGAGGCAGTTGGGTGACTATTTAAGCCCCAAAGTCGGCCAAATCCAATCCTAATCTCAGTTTTGACCTCTTGAACCCTAGACACCTCCCAATATCTCTCCATGACTCAATTTACCATTTAATAACACTCCAACAAGTATTCAATATGATTTATCCTTCTAAGGATCAAAAACACCTCAAAATCATTATTAACTAGCTCAGCAAAGTTGCAAACTATTTCGAGATTGAGTTTGAGGTTGTTGTAGAGAGTTTCTTGGCTAATTAAGGTAAGGTTTTATCACTTATATATGTTCTTTAGATCATCCTAACTTTTCTTGATTGGGTGTTGGATATAACCTATGGATTACGGAAGTATAGTAGGTATGATCTTGAGAAACACCTCTTATCGGATGAAGTTATGTTAAACTAGTTGATTGGTACTGTTGGATTTGATTAAGAGTAGATATTGATATTAAATCATGTTTGTATGGTTGTGAAGCTGAATAAAGGAGTTAGTTAAGATGATGGTTTCAATTTGAATACGAATCCATGATAGTATAACTCTAGAACCTTATGTACGCAAGTTGTTCAGTGAATTTTTTATATGTAATTTCTTATAAGATATGAATTTGATATCGATATAAGTCATTCACATGATGTAGAATAACTGTCTGTAGAATGTGTAAGGGTTCGTGGAACACATCTAGCTGCATCGAAAAGGTATGTTAAGGCTCACTCCTTCTTTTCTTGGTATGTTTGTTGAAGTATCGACGTAAGATGAGATGTCCGCTAAGAGTTATGTCATTATTTACTCTTGAATGGTCCCATGGTCCTGGTTGTCTCTCATGGGTTTTTTGAAATCCAAAAATGCTATGTCTGGATCTGTTAAAGTTTATATGAATGAATGGAAAGATTACAACCTTTGTTGATGGCATGAAGGTTAGGAATAATGTATCTTGTATTGTGGATTCTTATGATAGGATAGAAATGAAATAGTACGTTATCTCTTCAATGATAGTTGAAAGAATGAGACCTTACTCTTGATGTATTGGAAACTCGAGCTTATAGCTCTTAGGGTGAACGCATTCATATAAAAAGGATTCCCTTAGCCTTAATATGAAGTGAGAATTGTTAATGATAGACCCCAAGCACTAATTAAGAATGTATTGATATTACAGATTGAGATAACTCATAGAAGGCTAGTATAGCTCTTCATGCATGTATATACGTATGGAATACCTATACGAGCATAGATGTAGTAGTATGGATTACCACTTAGCTACGACTAATTATGCAGATAGTTACTTACCACTAAGTTATAGCCGATCGAGCAGACATGTATTCATCGCCGAGCAATGGATGGTTGAGTAGATATGTGATTTACTATCAAGCGATAGTCGGTTGGACAGATGAGAATTACCACTACAGTTGGGCATGATAACACCGAGTCCCATGTTTGGGCCGGGTATGATCGAGTCCCTCATTAGGGCCGGGTACAATATGATTTTGACCATGATTTAGTAGATTTATAGTTACCACCAGTTAGGCAGTTATGTATCGTTGGTTACCATTGGTTGGGCAGACACATTATCTACCACCGAATAGGCAATTATGTACCGTCATTACCATTGGTTGGGCAGGTTTGTAATCACTGTTATATTATGATCGGTTAGCCAATTACCACCGATCAGGTGGGTAATTGAGTTGTTAAAGTTACGATATGATGTAAAGGCATAAGAGCATGTTATAATATAAGTAGGTTCGTTAGCATATTAGTATGAGTTAAGGTTTAAAGATACAAATGATCGTTATGTATATTCAGGCTCAGGGACATTTCAGAGGTTTAGGTTGACTATATCCCTCTATTTTATGATTATATATTAGTATGTTTTATTTTCTCCTTACATATTCAATACATTATTCATACTGATGTCCTTTTGCTTGGGAACACTGTGTCTCATGCCGCTCAGGTTAAGGTAGGCGAGGAGAGGACCCTCCTTGATAGTTCGTGTGCATATATTAACATTGGTTTGTGAACTCCATTTGTTCCTAGAATATTTCCGAGTCAGAATAATGTGTATATTCTTTTGGAAAGTTAGGTGTGTCGGGGGCCCTATCCCGACCTATGTATTATGTCGACTCTTTCTTAGAGGCTTTGTAGATAGGTCTTGTGTTGTACAGTTTATTCGATATGGCCTAGTAGGTCGATCTGTTGGGTAAAGCGTGCCTTGGTCTTGTCGGCCTCAGTATGTATACATGCCAAGGTTGGTGTCACACCCAAAACTTGGGAGTATGGCCGGCACCCAGTGCCCAAAGGCTTGAGCGTACCGATATAGTGTCTAAACCCTGAAACATGAAATTTCGGCTGATAAGGCCTCCAACTAACCATATATGACAAGACTGAAAGATAACCTGCATATAAAAGAGTCCCAGTAGTATATATATATATATATATATATATATAAGAATAGATAGCCAAAGCGGACAAGGCCATAATACGAGTACACTACTGACCAAAAAGTACCTAACATATACCGTACATAGGTCTACAAGACTCTATGAGACATTTCTACCTATCAAAAGGTCAGGAAAAGGCCCCGACATACCCCAAAAATACTAATATCATAAGCCACAGTACATAAAACTCATGAAATTCAACTCCGAGAGAAAGGAGTGCAACAAAAACATGGCTGAGCAGATCACCTACTAAGGAGGAGCGTCTCTCAATATATTTGTACCTCTAAGCATGAACACAGTGCCCTGGAGAAGGGAATCAGTATGAAAGATGTACTAAATATGTAAGGCAGGTAACATATGTAAACAAGAGACATAACATGAGAGATATAGAGGTAAGAGTCAACCTGAAACTTATAACAACCTCGGGGACATACTCTATCATGATTAGTACAATGTGTATTCAAGTCTTTAAAAATCATGCCATTATGTAGGGAAGATCATATCACAAAAATCATGCCATTACGATATATATATATATATATATATATATATATATATATATCATACCAGGACTCGGTGAGGACTCGGTCATACCCGGCACAAATGTGGGATTCAATCATATCAAAACCAACTACAGTTGGGAGAAAATCTGTGTGTCGTACCGGCTGGCTATAGAGCGACTCCATAAGAAAATAAATACATATATATGCGTTCAATGCAAGACAAACTCTAACATGTTCCATAAGTAGAGTCGTAGTGACCTATTGTCGTTATCCTCCGACTATTGTTATTGGCGCTACGCTCAAGGATCTATATATAAACACTTGGGACTTATATAACCTGAGAGATATTATGAACAAAAGAGTATTCCTAGATTATGATCGAATTGTCAAAGAATACCTTTCGGTACTTTATTTTATAGAGAGATTTCAATTTAATGAAATGACGTATCGATTCATGCCAAGAAAGAAGGTTTGTCTTACATACCTTATCCTTGAGATTACAATCTCTTTATACGTCCTCACATGGCTTATGAATATCTATCTATAGCAACAAAGAGTCGATATCAATATGGAATCCATATTCTCAATAAGAAACATCATTTAGGCATCTTTATTGATAATCTTAACACAAGGAATCATTGGACTTGTTAACGAAGGGTAATTATGTATTCTCAACCCCACGATTATTCGAAACATAATTTCTTAGTTTTACAACATCAATAATAAATTCACCTATCAATTCCCAATTCATATCTTCAACAAAACAGCCCTTAAATCACAATACAAAGATTTCTTATGTTTATGGGTTTTGATTATGAAAATCCCTTCACAACTTACTCTGAATCATCAATTAATCACAATTATACCTATAGAAGGGTAAATATTACCTCAATGTATCAATGTCTTCTCAAAACAGCAGGTTTTCCCAATTTTAAGTGGTCCAAAATCCTTTCAACACATAGTTGATTTCTTCAATTACTAAGGAAATTATTACATTAATCTAACATAATTCAACTTTGATTTGATCTAGTATTGATATAATATAATTGAGAGGGTTTGGTAGAATGTTTAGGATTAAATTTGGTGGAAAATGAGGTCTCAAAATGTAAGACCCGATTTTATACCAGAAAAAATTTCCACCACCGGAATTCGACGGTGGGATTGACGGGACTGTCACATACTTTGATGGTCCATCAATCTTCCTATCAAACTTCCAGGGAAAATTGATGGTCTATCAATGCTGTCGTCAAATTCCCAAATCTTCTAATTTTGTCGATACGTACTTTGTTTGATCCATTTGACTTTTCAACACCCTAGGACTTCTATATGCAAGATGTGAAGTTTCATTACCCTTTATTAAGGTCGTACCTCTCCCCGAGATATCGTTTTTTATTAATGACATCACGAAACACAAACTATAGGGTGTAACAGTTGGATTCTTCTATTTGCAGGAATTGGTATCGTATCATATTACAGTTATCATTACTGAGGCCTTGTTGGCCTAGGCAGTTATATGTTCTTAGAATGATGTTTAGGTGGTATGCTCGGGCTATTCAGGCATCGGGTGCCAGCCACACCCCCCAAGGTTAGGCTGTGACAAAATGGTATCAGAGTAGGTCTGTCCTACGGAGTCTACAAAGTCGTGTCTAGTAGAGTCTTTTTATGAATGTGTTGTGCATCACATTTATAAACGAGAGGTGACAAGGCATTTTATGACTTGGTTACCCTTCTTTTTTTATTTTAAATAGTTCCATAGAGCTGAGTCTTGAGAATTCAAATCCACCTTGCATCGATGATGAGTAATGAGAGATTCCTACTAGGCTGACGTATGCGCCAGATGTCCGAACATTGTGTTGGAGTTTCTAAATAAGAGTAGTGGCCTCATCAATTCATAAAGAAGGTAATGAAAGCTTAACAAAGGCAAAGTATGAATATTAGAATGGAGGAAGAGTAAAGGGGAAGAGGTACAGTGTGCCTGAAGGAAGAAGATGGTAAGGAGATTGATATTTGAATAGAATAATACATAATCTTAGAAATACTTAAGGACGATAATAGGAGGAAGAGATAAGTATAAATGGAATATCTGAGTGAGTATGGAGAACGACTGAGGATCGCAAGATAGAGCATGGTAATGCAATGAGCCAGTAGCCATGTAAATTAGAGTGGTGCAACGGAAGTTGATGGGTTAGTTCTAAACACGCAACACTTTATCCAGGTAAAAGATTCAGGAATCCCTAGTATAAGAGGATGGTTCTTAGGTGAGTTATGTGGAAAATTGCCGAATTGCAAAAAGGTATTGAAATGTTTTAGAAAAGATGATATGGGAGACCAAGAGGGCCACGAAGTTCAGATGCCCTTACCTATTTCAGATTGCAGGTATTGAGGATGACACAGATGTGACAGACACAACCCATATATCGGAATTTCGCATTAGAGATAACTTATGGCCATTATATCACCTTATGGAAGAATGTACGGCCATGTGAGACGGATGTTAGGATATATGTCATGTTGTATGATACTATGGGGTGATAGTTGTGTTTTATAAGGTATATGGAAGGTTTGGATAGTCCTGGTTGCAAAGGAAGCTCCGTCGGAATATTCAAAGAAGTTAAGGGTTGAGATCCTAGGCTTTGACGCCTCAACATTCGAGGACAAATGTTCTTAATGGGGGAAGAATGTTACTCCCCATTTTTTTTATATCAAATATACCTTAAGTTAGGGATGCTAAGATAAGGGAGAGGGTTCCATTGGCAATATTAAGAAATGATCGAGTTGAAACCCGAAGAAGTCATAAGAGTTTAAGAGCCGCCAAGCCCTTCGTGTTTTCCATATTTATGTCAAGTGCATCATGTCAAGACGATGTAAGATGAAAATATTTACGATGTCCCTAAAATAATAAGAAATTCCATGGGCTAAGATTTAAAGTACATCTAAAGTATTCCGAGTTATACTCGTTATTTCGCGTAGTTTGAAAATGCGATTAAACAATTTATGTTCTGGTGACTCAAGCTCCATTCCAAAGGTTATATAAGACATGAATGGGTGATATGAAGGTTTATGCATGATTATATATCATTAGAATCAAAGGAATCACAACTGGAGGAAGATTGACAAAATTTTGACGATACGCCATGCGTTTTGTGTCAGGGATGCAATTCTGCCTCACAAATGAGGCAGCGGATCAAGGCCTCTTTTTCAGACCCCTCACTTCTACCATATGAGGTGGAATATTCTGCATCATATGGACATATGCCCCACATATGGGGCCGCATATGTGAGGCAGTTTGGTGAATATTTAAGCCCCAAAGTCGGCCAAATCCAATCCTAATCTCATTTTTGACCTCTTGAACCCTAGACTCCTCCAAAATTCTCTCCAAGAACATATCCACCATTGAAGAACACTACAACAAGTATTTTAGATGATTTTTCTCCTCCTAAGGATCAAGAACACCACAAAATCTTGATTAACTGCTTGGCAAAGTTGCGGACTACTTCGGAATTGAGTTTGAGGTTGTTGTAGAGAGATTCTTCGCTTATTAAGGTAAGTTTTTATCCCTTCTATGTGATATTTAGCTCCTCTTAGCTTGTCTTGATTTGGTGGTGGAATTAACCTATGAATTATGGAAGTATAGTAGGTATGATCTTGAGGAACACCTCTTATGGTATGAAGTTATGTTAAACTTGTTGTTTGGTATTGTTGGATGAGATTAAGAGTAGATATTAATATTGAATCATGTTGTTAAGGTTGTGAAGTTGAATAAAGGAGTTAGGGAAGATGATTGTGTAAATTTGAATAAGAATCAATGATAGTATAACTCTAGAACCTCATGTACGCAAGTTATAAGATATGAATTTGATATTGATATAAGTCCTTCACATGATGTAGATAATTGTCTGTAGAAGGTGTAAGGGTTCGTGGGATGCAACTAGACTTATTGACAAGTTATGTTAAGGCTCAATCCTTCTTTTCTTTGCATGTTTGTTGAAGTATCGACGTAAGATGAGACGCCCTCTTAGAGATATGTCATTCTTTACTCTTGAATGGATCCCATTGCCCTATTTGTCTCTCGTGGGTTTTCTAAAAGCTAGAGATGCTATGTCTTGATCTATTAAAGTTCGTATGAAATAATGGAAAGATTACTACCTTTGTTGGTGGCACGAAGTTTAGTAATAATGTATCTTGTCTTGTGGATTCTTATGAAAGGATAAAAATGAGATAGTATGTTATCTCTTCAATGATAGTCAGAAGAATGAGACCTTACTCTGGATGGATTAGAAGCTCGAGCTTATGGCTCTTAGGGTGAATGTATCATGTAAAAGGGATTCTCTTAGCCTTAAGAGGAAGTGAGAATTGTTAATGATAGACCCCAAGAGCTAATTAAGAACGTAACGGTATTACGGATTATGATAACTCATAGAGGGTTAGTATAGATCTTCATGTATGTATATACGTATGGAATACCTATAGGGGCATGGACCTAGTAGTATGGATTACCACTGAGCTACTGCTAGTTGGGCAGATAGTTACTTATCACCGGGTTATAACTGGTCAGGCATATATGTTTTCACAGTCGAGCGATGGTTGGTTGGACAGATATGCAATTTACCACCGAGTGATAGTCGGTTGGGTAGATAAGCATTACTACTGCAGTTGGGCATGATAATACTAAGTCCTATGTTTGGGCCGGGTACAATCGAGTCCCTCGTTAGGATCGGGTATTATATGATCTTAACCATGTTTGGGCAGATATGTAGTTACCACCGATTGAGAAGTTACATATCGTTAGTTACAACTGGTTGGACAAACATGTTATCTACCACCGGATTGGAAGTTATGTACCATCATTACCACTGGTTGGGCAGGTATGTACTCACCGTTGGGTTATGACCACTTAGCCAGTTAGTACCGATCAAGTAGGTAGTTCACCTGTTAGAGTTATGACATGATGTAAAGGCATAAGAGTAGGTTATAAGGTAAGTATGATCATTTGCATAGTAGTATGAGATAAGGTTTCAAGATAGAAATGGTAATTATATATATTCAGGCTTAAGGACGTTTCAGAGGTTCAGGTTGACTCTATCCCTATCTTTAATGATTATGTATCAATATGTTTTATTTCCGTCTTACATATTCAGTACATTATTCATACTGATGTCCCTTTGCCTAGGGATGCTGTCTTTTATGTCGTGGAGGTTCATGTAGGTGAAGAGAGGACCCGTCCCGGTAGTTTGTGTGCAGATAGCAGCTTTGGTTGGTGAGCTCTATCTCTTCCTGGAATATTACTGAGTCAGAAGTATGTGTATATTCTTTTGGTACCTTGGGTATGTCGGGGGCCCTATCCCGACATAGCTATTGTGGAAACTCTTTCTTAGAGGCTTTGTAGACATATCATGTGTTGTACAATTTATTAGGTACCGCCTTGTAGGTCGATTTGTTGGGTAAAACATTTCTTGGTCTTGTCGGCCTCAGTATGTATACATGCCTAGGTTGAATTCTTCTTTTTTCAAGAATTGGTGTCATATCATATTACAGTTATCCTTACTGAGGCCTTGTCAGCCCAAGCAGTTATACATTCTCATAATGTTTTTCAGGAGGTACACTCGGGTCGTCCAGGATCTGGGTGCCAGCCACACTCTCCAAGGTTGGGGTGTGACAACCGTATGATTAGGATCGCTCTGCAAGAAGATGACACCTTCAGATTGCAAATTGGATCCTTTCATGCCACGTTCTTATCTCATACCCTAACAAGGTTTGGGGTTGCTCTGCTAGTCAGGCCAGGTACCAACCTCCACATACCCACGTGGTGGTTCATGTTGTCATTTATTCTACTACTCTCCCCACAAATATATAGATACATAGATATTCAGATATACAGATATATAGATACACAGCTTTACAGATTTTACACATATTTTATACTCAAGCCAGATCATGCTCATGCTCATGTTACAATTTCAGTTTCATGTTCTATTATTTCTTGTGCATGTTTATTTCTTCAGTTGTTTTACATATAGTATAATTCAAATGTACTAACGTCCTTTTTCCATGGGGCTTGCATTTTATGGTGTAGGTGCTGAGTTTCAGGAAGACATATCTACTCAGTAGGATTGCTTCAATATTAGCTATTCGGTGAGCCTCATCTCATTCAGGTGTCATTCTAGTTACTTTTATGATAATGCATTATGGTAGAGGTATGCCACGGCCTTATCCTAGTAAAATAGTTTTGCAGTCTGACTCATGGTTCAGAGGTTTCATAGACTAGACTAGTTAGCATGTCATGTCAGGAGTATTTTAGACTTATCATGTTTTACTCAGATGATTCTTCTATTAACTATAAACTAAGTATTACGTTTTACATATTCCATTCTCATTATTTGTGTATGTTTTGAGGGCCATGATGTTCAGCAAGCCATGTAGTTCACTCGGTCACACGCAGACAGGCACCGAGTGCCATATTTTTCCTAGGCCATAGTTCACGGCGTGACAAAACTTGGTATCATAGCCTAGGTTCAAGTGTCTTAGGGAGTCTATAAAATCGTGTCCAATGGGGTCATTTTTATGTATGTGAGGGGCCCACACATAAAAATAGTTGACCACTAAGACATCTAGGATTGTCTCACTTCTTTCAACCTCTAGATCATGCTGTTACAGTTATACCTTCAGGACATCCTTCTCACTCGTGTGAATTACGTATTTCAAAAAATGCCTGCAAAAAGGAAATCAGCTACAAGCAAGAGGTCTACTGCCAATGTTGTTCGTGAGGAAGATTCTCAAGCTTAGGGAGCCAATTCAGGTACAGCACCCCCACCCGATACTGCAGGGCCTGTGGAGATTCCAGTTCTGCCGCCCGATTCTACTTACTTAGATGTTAGGGGACCTATTCAGCTGCTCACATAGATTATGGTTGCTTAAGCACAACATCAAGGAACGACTCCAAGCATAGGAACTAATAGAGAGTCCTCCAGTTTCAGGACTCGTGAGTTTCTTCGTATGGACCCTCCGGTGTTCACAGGGTCAAGCAAGACAGAGGATCCACATAATTCTATTGATGGGCTTTAGAAAATCATTCGTGTTATACATGTTATTGAGTTAGAGGCAAAAAATTTAAGAGCATATCATTTGCAGGATGTTTCTAACATCTGGTATGAGTCTTTGAAGCTGTCCTAAGGGAAGGATGCATAATGTGACTTGGGATGAGTTTGCGGATGCCTTCATTGAGCACTTTTTGCCAATAGTGGTCAGGGAGGAAAGAGCCATAGAATTTTAGAAGCTCAACCAAAATGGAAGGAGTGTGCAGGAGTACTATCTTCACTTTGAGGGCTAGAGTTAGGCATTTCGTGTATGGTCTTGATCCCCATTTGTATGATGCAACTAATATTACAGCTCAAAATAAGAAGATGACTATTACAAAGATGGTTTCCTTCATATAGGGTAATGAAAGCAGGTTGAAAGAAGAGGAAGACTTGCAGAGAGAGAAGGACAGCGAGTTTAATAAAAGGTCCAAGTCTTCAGGTCACTTCAGTCATGGGGGAGGTGGAGGCATACAGTATTTCAAGAACAGGTTATCCGGACCTGCTCCATCTTCAGCCAGTGCCCCAGTCTCTAAGTTCAGAAAATATCATAAAAGATAGAACATCAGAGCATCAATTTCTCAGTCATAAGACATCATGGGTAAAGGTACTTTCAATAATCCAGTCTGTGGTAAGTGTGGTAGGAGATACCCAGGAGAGTGTGGCATGGGTATGGACATCTACTATAGTTGTGGTCAGCAGGGTCATTTACAGAGAGACTGTCCATCAATGAGGCAACGTGAAAGAGGTAATGTGGCTCAGTCTACAAATTCTATAGTTTCTCATAATTCTCAGGCCCAACTAGGGAGTGGTCTAGCTAATTTTGATAATACAGGTGGAGGTCCAAACCACTTGTATGCACTATCAGGTCGTCAAGATACAAAGGCCCGTGTAGATGTGGTCACAAGTATATTAACTCCTTTTGTTGCTATAAAATTTGGGATAGAACCAGGAAAGCTGCATGAACCCTTTGAAGTATCAACTCCAGTTGGCGAGTCAGTTATAGCTAGGCGGGTATATATGGGTTGTCTAGTTAAAGTGTATCACCGTATTACCATATCCGATTTGGTAGAGTTAGAAATTGTAGACTTCGATGTAATCATGGGCATGAATTGGTTGTCTTCATGTTATGTCACAGTAGGTTGTAGACCCAAAATTATAAAATTCGAATTTCCCAGTGAACCAGTCATAAAATAGAAGGGTGATGCAGTAGCACCCATAGGGAGGTTTATTTCATATCTTAAATCCAGAAAGATGATATCCAAGGGATATATTTACCATCTAGTTCGGGTTAGGTATGCAGATACCCAAACCCTGACTCTTCCGTCCGTACCAGTTATCAATGAGTTTCCAGAAGTCTTTCCCAAAGATCTTCTCAAAGTTCCTCCCAATAGGTAGATTGACTTAGGAATTGATCTACTTCCCGACACTAAGCCAATATCTATTCTTCCATATAGAATGGATCAAGGAGAGTTAAGACAATGAAAAGTCCAGTTGAAAGATCTCCTCAATAAGGGATTCATTAGACAAAGTGTCTTACCATGGGGTGCACCAGTCTTGTTTGTTCGAAAGAAAGATGGATCTTTGCGTATGTGCATTGACTACCGACAGTTGAACAAAGTCACCATTAAGAACAAATATCCACTTCCCATAATTAATTATTTATTTGACTAACTTCAGGATGCTCAGTGTTATTCTAAGATTGACCTAAGATCGGAGTTTCATCAGCTTAAGGTTAAGGAAGTTGATATTCCGAAAATCGCCTTCAAAACTCATTATGGTCATTTTGAATTTTGTGTTATGTCATTCGGATTTACAAATTCCCCAACTACTTTCATGGATATTATGAACAGGGTCTTCAAGCCTTATCTCGATCTTTTTATCATTGATGATATTCTAGTATATTCCTGTAGTGAGGCTGATTATGCAGAACATCTCAAAATAGGGTTGCGAACAATTAAGAATGGTTTGACCTATGAAGAGATCCCGGTGGCTATTTTGGATCATCAGATTCGGAAGTTGAGAACTAAGGGAGTTGACTCAGTGAAAGTGTTGTGGAGAAGTCAGAATATTAAGGAGGCTACATAGGAAATTGAAGAAGATATGAATTCCAAATATCCGCACTTATTTGAGGCGCAAGTAGAAAATACAAGGTAAATATTCAGTAATAGTGGCATGCCCCTTACGTATCCATGTCTCATGTTTCACATTCACGTATTCACGTTCCATGTCCCTATGTTCATATTTTCATGTAATCATGTCATTCAGTTTCATGTTTCATGTCATGTTTCTTTATGTTCATGTACTCATACCATGTCTAGTCTTGTTCCTAACCATGACCCGTCATTCGAAGATAAATGATGCCAACGGCGAGATATTGTAACACCTCATACCTTCAAACTAAGTCATGCTTATGATTCAGGTTTTTAAGAAGCCAAAACGGGGAGTTTAAAGTCGAAAACCAATTTTAGTTCATTAGATCATATTTTACGCCTGGATTATATGGACTGTAAATTATATTACAGATCGTTGATTTGAACCGTCAATTTGTTTTGAGATTGGCGGAACACCTGTAAATTTTACAGACCGTAAAAGATAATAGTGTTCGTCCTTTTTGACTGTCAAACTCCCTTAGCTTTTACAGAACACTGAAATTGGAAATTTCAAGATGGTCCAATTATAAGGACCATAAAAATTCTACATTCCAGACCCAGACCATAGAAAATTCGAAGGTTCGTCGATTAAGACAATAAAAGCCCCAACAAGCTTAACAGTATAAATAGGTAGACTTAGTTCCAAAATCAGTTTTTCATATTTCTCAAGCCCTAGAAGAAGGTTCTCTCTTCACAAACTTCTCCTACATCAAGGTAAGTCTTTTTCATGTATTTCCACGTGATTCTAATCAAACATAATCAATTCCTAAGCGAAATTCATTATTTCTAACCTAGGGTTTTCAAGATAAATCCATCCTAAGTTTTCAAGGTTCAAGCTTTGGGATTATCCTTCCAAGTTCATATTTTTAATAGAAGACTAGGAGAGAACAATGTATGTAGAGCTTCTATCTATGTGTTCCATATTCTTTCCCACGCCACGTTATTCCATGAAATCATGAAATTCTATAATTTAGGATTTTATTCCATTGTCATGATAACCCTAACTATATGTAATATTATATATATGTATATATTACAATTCATAAATTGTATTCATGATAGGTCATTATGATTTTCATGAATCTATTTGTAATTCATGAACACATATTTGAATTCCATGTGTTCCTAAATTACAAGGTACGATCAATGTTACTCAGTCCATAATAATTTACAAGTTTTTCATGATTTATACAAGTTATATGATATATCTATTTCACATGTTAAATTATGATTTCAATATATGCTTTACCAGTTGCTTTTATGAAAACACATGGGCTTATAAGCCACTATTTTCAAGTACATGTTTTGGGGTTTGCATAGTTTAGCCAGAAGTCTCAGATAGCCTGAAACTACGTATGCCACCGTAGGATAAGGGTCGCTCTTCCAAAGGACGATACCTTCAGATTGCAGATTGGATTCATTCATGCTATGTTCATGTCTCATACCTCGACAAGGTATGGAATTGCTCTGTTGGTCTGGCCAGGTACCAGACTCCACGTACCCAGGTGGTATTTTATGTTTTCGGTTATGCTACTGCTCTCCCCATAAATATACAGATTTACAACTTTACAAATTTTATACATATTTTATACTCATGCTAGATCATGCTCATGCTCATGTTACAATTTCAGTTTCATGTTCTATTATTCAATGTGTCTACTTATTTCTTCAGTTGCTTTACATACAGTACAATTCAAATATACTAACATCCCTTTTGAATGGGGCTTACAATTCACAGTGTAGGTGCTGAGTTTTAGGGAGACGGATCTGCTCAGTAGGATTGCTTCAGTATCAACTATTTGGTGAGCCCCATCTCATTCAGGGTGTCAGTCTAGTTACTTTTATGATATTGCATTATGGTAGAGGTACGTCAGGGCCTTGTCCTGGTAAAACAGTTTTGTTGAAAAACTCATGGTTCAGAGGTTTCATAGACTAAACTAGTTAGCATATCATATTAGTCATGTCTGCAGTATTTTCAAACTTATCATGTTTTACTCAGATGATTCCGCTATTATAATTTCAGACTATAAATTAAGTACTACATTTTACATGTTTCATTATTATTATTAATGTATGTTTTGATACCCATGATGATCAGCAAGCCATGTGGTTCGCTCGGTCACATGCAGACAGAAACTGAGTGTGGTGTTTCTCCAAGGTCATGGTTCGGGGTGTGACAAATTTATAAACCTGAATCATGTTTACAAATTATTTTCATGAAATTCATGGGCTTACAAGCCAATTATATTGATGTTCATGTGTTTTAGAGTTGCATAGATTACCAAGAAGGCTTAGACAGCCTGAACCTACATATGCCAACGTAGGATAAGGATCGCTCTGCACAAAGGACGATACCTTCATATTACCCTTTATGGGATTATTGGATCCATCATATCATGTTCATATCTCGTACCTTTGCATGGTATGAGATGTCTTAGCTACTCAGGCAGAGATCAGATGCCATATTCACGCATGGTCATTATATGTCGATTTTGTTAATGCACTCCCCACATATATACAGATATACAGATTTTATACATTTTATTATACTTATGTCAGATCATGTTTATGTTCATGTTCAATTTCAGTTTCATGTTCCTATTATATCATGTGCTTGCTTATTCTTTCATTTGCTTTACATACAGTACAATTCAAATGTACTAACGTCCCTTTTCCCGGGGCTTGCACTTCAAAGTTCATGTACTGAGTTTCAAGACAACAGATCTGCTCGCTATGATTTTCCTCAGTATCAGCTATTGGTGATCCCATTTCATTCGGGGTGTTAGTCACTTATTTTACATGTCATGTTTTATAGAAGAGGTATGTCAGGGTTTTGCATGTCATATTTTACATGTCATGTTTTAATTGAAAATGAGATTGACTTCTGGGTGATCATAGTTTATTTCTATCTTATGGTTGCTACTTGGAGGCCTTGTTGGCTCAAGTTTCATATCATGGGGTATATGTACTATAGTTGGTTCGCTCGGGCATTAGGGTTCCGAGTGCTGGCCATTAC
Source organism: Anisodus tanguticus (assembly GCA_034509755.1). Lineage (NCBI taxonomy): Eukaryota > Viridiplantae > Streptophyta > Magnoliopsida > Solanales > Solanaceae > Anisodus > Anisodus tanguticus. The sequence goes on along the minus strand of CM067548.1, from coordinate 13,716,721 downwards.
CCCTAAGGCTGTGGTATGACAAACTTGGTATCAGAGCAGGTCTGTCCTAGAGAGTCTGCAAGCCGTGTCTAGTGAATTCTTGTTTATGGGTATGTTGTGTACTATACCTATAAGCGAGAGGTTGTTGGGCATTTAGGGATGGTATCCATTCTTTTATCTCATAGATCATGCAGTAGAGCCGATTCGAGTCTAACTCATGCCTTATATTGTCGTAGTAACATCGATTACTAGAAAGACTTCGACTAGTTCACATTCATAGCCAGTAAATGAAAGACCCCCTACCAGACTATTCATATGCTAGAAATGCGAGTATTATGTTAAAGTTTCAGAGTCCATTCATTTGTCTCTCTTATGTAGAAAAGATAATGAATGCCTAGAAAGGTAAAAAGTTGGTGTTAGGATACAAAAGGAGTAAATAGAAAGGTAAAGAGCTAGTGTTAAAGGCAATAGAATGTTTTGTTACAAATATCTGGATTATGACAAGGAGTCGAATTCATAGTAAAGGGATGATACAAGTATGGGTGGACATGTGAGCAACATAAGGACTAACATAGAGCTAGTGTTAAAAGGGAAATAATGTTTTGTTACAAATATCTGGACTGAGACAAGGAGTGGAATTGATAGTAATGGAATGATACAAGTATAGGTAGGACATGTGAGCAACATGAGGACTAACAGAGAGTCATACGATAAAACATAGTAATACGATAATTTGATAGCCAAGTAAACCATAAAATAAGGAGAAGTAAATGTTGAGTCAATTTGGATGAATGCGTTATGAGATTAAGTATCTACTAAGAGAATTGAGCAGTCAAATGACAACAGAGCATACTATTCGGGTAATTTAGCTCTCCAAACTAGAAAGTATCGCAATTGGGAAATTTTCTCAGTAAAACGGAATGAGAGTTGGAACCTCGAGAGATTGTTATGATGAAGAATATTGAGAATTTACAATATAAGCAATCAAACAGTAAGAGAGTAAACTACAAGAGGAAGAGGTAATCCTTAAAGGTTATTAAAAAAGAAGCCCTAAAGATTAAATGCTTTAACTGGCAGATAAAGAGTCTATTGAGACTGATAATGCTAATTAGGAACCCATGATGTTCTGCCCATGTAAGTGGGTTAGTAAATCCTGGCAAGGGAGAATTGTGTTGGAGAAAAATGTAAGTTGTTAAAAGATCGCAGAAGTATGGAAGGAGTTGAGACACACAACCTGACCTTTCAAGGCAGAAATCTATCAGCGCAGAGAGTGGTCCTCCTCCTATTGGGGAGATAATACTATGAATGATCAAGGTAGAACCTAGAAGAAGGCTAGCTATGAGGTCGGAAGAGCCGTCAATCGATACAAAATTTTACAGTATGGGATGGTCTAAGAGCTTGGGTTTTTAACCCCACCAGTAAGTGATTACAACTCTCAAGAAATAGTTCAGATAGGAAATAATGACACAAAAGGGGATAACATAAGATAAATCACGCTATAGGACTAGGAAACCTGAAAGGTGACACCAACAAATAAGAAAGTACTCATAACTGGTACTTTTGAAGCGAAAGTGGATTTGAAGGTAAGAGGATAATGGCGGGCAGTTAAAAGTGCCCAAGATTCTATAAGGATATATGATGACGAAATTGCTAAAAGTATATTGTTACAAGAAGTTAGCTAAGAGGTGAAAATGGAGAAAGTACCCCAAATACAATGGTTTAAGTATAGGTATATATCTAATAAGGAATACGCTAATAGCTATCATTTGATGTGTAGTTGAATAATGGACCAAGGTTATAACCCCAAATAGAACTTGAGGTCAAAGTATATAAGAAAATTGAAACACCTCGTACCTCAAAACTAAGCCTTATTCATGATTAAGGAGTGTAGAAAATCAAGGCAGGGGAGTTAAAGTAAAAAAACCAGTTTCAGTTCTACAGACCCAGTTTTACAGCCAAGATTGATGGACCGTAAAAGTGTTACGGACCGTCGAAATGAACTGTAAAAATTTTCGTTGAAAAATGACGCAATGAAGTGATTTATAGAGACCGTATAAATTATACAACCCATTATTTTTAACCGTAACATTCCCCTAAACTTATGTAAGTCACTGGAAATTGGCATTTGGGTGACGGTCAAATTATACGGGTCATACAAAATTATACGGTCCATGCTCGGTATGTAGAAAAATATACAGACCGTCAATGTTGGCCGTAAAATTCCCCGACTGACCAAACAATATAAATACGCAACTTAGTTCCAAAAACCAGTTTTATTATTTTCTCAAGCCCTAGAACGAAGTTCCTCTCTTTCCAACCTTCTCCTACATTGAGATAAGCCTTTGTCATGCAATTCTAAGCGATTATAACATCATCCTCGTGAATTCTAAGTAAAATTCATTTTTGTTGTGAGATAGAACTTAAAGAAATGAGATAGAACTTAAAGAAATTCAAGAACCATAAGATAACACAGAAGTTGAACCCTTGTCGAATGACCTAGACAAGGATTCATTGGGAGTATCTAGTGGAGAGTGGGTACTTAGAGTATGCCCTTCAGCTAGTGGGAGTGTTGTGAGAGATAGTGCAGAAATGCAAGACTCTTATACACAACTAATGGAAGATGATACAATGGTTGTACATAATTACATTCAGGAAATACATGAAAATGACATTCCTGAAAGCTCTCAATGTGGTGGATTGTCCAGCACACAAAGACCTTCTCATAATCAGAATACAACAAACACTGAAACACAGAATACAACAAACACTGAAATGCTGAATAATCAACTCTGTAGAACCACTAGGACTCATCATCCGTCTGAAAGACTTAATCTCCTTGCTGAAACACACAATGAGATAGATATTCCTGATGACGATGAACCTACAACCTACAATGAAGATAGTTTAGAAATTGATTCACAAAGATGGAAAGAAGCCATGAAATCTGAGATGGACTCGATGTACATCAATCAAGTTTGGAACTTGGTTAATTTGCCAACAAAGGCTAGACTCATAGGATGCAAATGGGTCTTCAAGAAGAAGATTGATGCATATGGCGAGGTACAAACTTATAAGGCAAGATTGGTGGCTAAAGATTATAATAACTAGCCTAGGGTCGATTATGATGAAACCTTTTCACTTGTTGTGAAAATTAAGTCCATTCGGATTTTGCTTGCAATAGTCGCATACTATGATTATGACATTTGGCAAATGGATGTTAAAACTGACTTCCTCAATGGTAATCTAATTGAGGAGGTGTATATGATACAACATGAGGGTTTTACATCCAAGAATAAGCCCAAAGCAATATGTAGGCTACAGAAGTCCATTTATGGACTTAATCAAGCCTCAAGCAGTTGGAATATTTGCTTTGACAAAGCAGTCAAATCATTTGACTTTGTTAAAATAAAAGAAGGTCCCTACATTTATAGTAAACGCAAGGAAGGGAGTATCGTCTTCATTGTTATATATGTAGATGACATATTAATAATGGGAGACAATAAGACTCTCATGCAATCGGTCAAGGAATGGTTATCCAGCACCTTCATGATGAAGGACTTGGGTGAAGCCTGCTACATTCTTGGAATTAGGATCTATAGAGATAGACCTAATAGATTGTTAGGGCTGTCACAGTCTGGATATGCCTTTATTTTCAATGGTGGAGCAGTGAGTTGGAAAAGTTCCAAGCAAGAAACCATTGTTGATTCGACGACTGAATTTTAGTACATTGCTAGATCGGAAGCTTGTAAAGAAGCAGTCTCGATATCTTAAATCTTAAAAGAACTAGGGGTTGTTCCAAGTGCCAGTCATCCAATAACGATATATTGTGATAACACTGGTGCGATTGCGAAAGCTAAGGAACCAAGATCAACAAACAGAAACAGGCATGTACCAAGGAAATACCACATACTCAAGGAGATGGTGGAGGCTGAAGAAATAAGATTAGACTATGTTACCACAGATGATAATCTAGCTGACTCATTTACTAAACCATTAAGCTTAGTTAAGCATAATGGTTATTTTGAAAACATAGGCATTAGATACACTGGAGATTGGCTCTAGGACAAGTGGGAGATAGAAAGTATATATGTCCTAGAGACAATCTATATTAGGGACACAATATACTTGAACACATTCGTATTATTAATAAGATTAATATTTATGGCATTTGTAATTATTGAATTATTATTTGATTATTTGTAATTATTCATTAATGTGCATTCCTTGAGCTTACGTTGTCATTAATAGAGTGAGATATTGATGATAGAGCGTAACTCTCAAAATAGCCTCGACTAATGATCATTGAGAATGGCATATTGATTATGTTATAACTCGACGTGTGGTCTGCATCACATTCTTGGAGAATGAAGCATGTCTCACCTGCTATGAGTAATGGTTACTCGCGATGGACACATGGATACTTTTGGATAGTATTGATATACCATGCTGATAAACTATTTGTTATAAATGTCTGGAGTTTTATCAGCGTGTGGGAGATAAAAGTCCTTTGACTTGAGGTCAATACACACCTTGTTTACAGAGTAATATGCTTTGACCCTGTCCTAAGCTTAAACTCCTTATATGATAAGACGCGGCTTGTTTTGGGTGCATTATGATGTAAACTAAGGTGGTAGTTGAGCCAAGAATATGATTCATTCCTCGATTTGATATTCGAGAGAGCACTCAACTTCTCAGTAATATTAGGTCGACCAAGTCATTGGCCAATGCAAGAGACATATTTAGAATATGGTCTAGTTGTCGACTAATATAGATGAGATAAAGTGATCAAGACATTTGGATAGACACATGGCAAATCCTAAGCTTGATCGAGTGTGTCGCTAATGAAATGAATTTATTATCTCACATAAAGGTTATGTTTGTTGGATTCATGTAAACGTACTTCATATATTGAGTTCGTCGTACGGCGCAGTCTAGGAGTTTTGTATGGACCTTAATTGGATTAGTGTCGATATATGAAGGCCTATAGGGTCACACTATGTCAATTGTCTCTTCAATCTAAGGGTGTATTGAGAAAGTATTAAATATTTGATTTGGAATCGAGATATTTAAATTGATAATAACTATGGAATAATTTCTATTAGATGAAAATTATTTAATTAAGTCAAATTGGATTTTAGATTTAATCAAATGTGTTGAATATATATTAATGAAACTGACGTAAGGCGCCGCGGCGCCGACCCGGCAATGGGCCCAGTTAAACTGGCCTACTGCACCTTAGTTTCTGGGCCAGGCTTAGAGCCCAACCCTAATTCATTTTAACCTAATTGTAACTATAAATACAGCACTAAACTATTGTTATTATATACACTAATTCTCATAAGCAAATTCTAGACTTAGAGTCTAGGATAAAACTCTCTCAAACCTCTGCCAAGATTTCATGGCTTTCTTGACAGAGGAATACACCTTAGCAAGGTGCTTGCAATTGAAGGGTACATTCGCGTGTCCGCCCTTTAGTAAAGACTCCAGTTATTACAACATGTAAATGTTCTTATTTTATGTTACATGTTTTTTTTTGTCATATAACCATACCAGAAGAAATTACTAGTTTAAGTAAACAAAATTTGAAACTTTCGTTGTGCCTACTTATGTATTTTGAACCCAACAAAACCCTACAAATTTGTCCTTAGTGTTGCTATCCTATCCCGAGCCCATATTATGATAATTCTAATAATGCTTGTGTTTTTGTTTGTATGGATCATTACAGAAAATTAATAGAAGAATATTGGGGTCTCCATGATGGTCTTACGAACGTGGTGATACAACTGATAGAAGGCAGAATTGAGCTCAGACCGAAGATAGTCCAATTTGGCTCAAATATTCATAACTTGCATGCTAAATTAAATAAAAAAGTTGACGTGTCTGATGACCAACCACCAATTGTTGTGTATATCAGTCAATTTATGGAGCAAAAAGAGGAATATCAACCATTCGAACAGAACTTTATTGATGATGTTGATGTTAAGGAGGTGTACAAAAGTGAAGGTGTCAAAAATAATGTAGTTTTAGAGTTGGGTCGTGTTGGACCTCATTCTAAATATTTTCTACATTGTGTTTGTTTAGAGATATGGAAATCGAGTCTTTCAAGCCATTAGAGAAGTGTATAGATGAGAAACAAGACTATATCCTAAAATTTGCCGCACCAAAAAGACAAAACGACATCCCTCACTTAAGGGCCAAGAAGTGTAATATGCGATACCTATTGTTTGGTTCCTTTATTTTCACACCACCTCCCCATGAGTGGATAAAAAAAATTGATGCAAAATTGAAGGCACAATTTATATCCTCAAAGTGGAAGGAAAAGTGGTGAAAGTGATGGCATCATGCTGCTACGTTAAATTAAGTGCTTATTGGGAGACAACCCAGCTTGTATTTTATTTATATTTTATTTCATTTTTATAGTGTCATGTTTTATTTTGTTTTTATTTTTCATATTAAGGGAAGTCTGAGTAACCGAAATTAAAAGCTGAGGAGCATATTTGAAACTAAGTGTGGGATCATCCCGACCCTTGATATTGAGGATGATGCTGCTAGCTAGGACCTAAAGGGTCTTATGGAGTATTTCTCACCCTTATTTTATTTTTTCTATGTTATCAGTGCATTGAGGACAATGTATATTTTTAAGTGTGGGTGGGTACTTCCGATACTTTTGAGGTCGAGGATGATTAAGTCATAGGATTTTTTTTAGTTCATTAGCATTTTTAGAAATAAAAAGAAAAAAATCAAGAAAAATACAAAAAGATTTTATTTTAGTCGTTTATTTTTTTCATATTAGTGGAATAAATCATCCGCCCCTTGATTTTTCTTATGACCTCAGTTCTTTCCAAAGGGGGGCCTTTGAACCGGACATTTGTTTTTAATTTTTTAGAGTAGTAAAAGAGAGAGAAGAAGAAAGACCTTTTGACTTGTTTGATAGTAGCATATTTAGGCCTAAGCTTGAGTAGTACTTTCCTGTGAGTGCTTGAGTAATGAAAAAGATTACAGACTTTCTGACACCTAGGCTCAGGGTAGTGACTTTGTATATACCTTATTCTTATTTTGTAGTTTTCCATGATCCTATTTGTCTTAGAGTAGAATTGATCCATCTTGGTTGAGACTTGTGCCATGTGTGGTGAGGATTTTCTACATATATTTCATGTTTTGCATCTTAGCCTAGAACTTGCCCTGCGTGTTATTGAAGCGAAATAAAAAGTGTTGCTCTGCTTAGAAGATGATAATATGCTTTCTTTGATATGTATTGTGAATTTTTAGTCTTTTTAGAAATTGTTACCACTAATTAGCCCTTTGATCCTGTAGCCTTTTGTTTGAAAGCCATATTTTTGTCTTGTCCTTTTGTTGAATCCCTAGTTTTTGCATCCCGCTTCCTTGAGCATTATAGCTTAGACTGTGATATTAATTGATAAATTTGAAAAAAAGGGATGGTTGAGTATAAAAAAGGGTGGCCAATGATAGCTGCAAAGTGATGAAAAGGCCCTTTTAGAAAGAACTAGTATTTGTACCCGCGTGATGCGCGGTGGAATTGCATCAATATGAAAAGAAATTAATTAGTTAAAGTATTATCTTATTTGTTTGAGAAGAGATTAATATAATTATTTCAATAATATTGTTTCTATTTCCTATGCAATGCATCTATCAAAAATAAAAAAATAAAAAAAGTCGATGGTAAAATTTTACCCACGCTGGTGTTTACACCAAATGAAAAATAGTTGACGCATGTATTTATATACATTCTTGTTACTAAATATTAATTGATTATACATCTTCTCCTTAATTTATAACTTAATTATAATAAATTAATATAAATTAGTGTAAACACCGAATGTGGATAAACTTTCACCATTAAAGACTACATTAACAACTACACTCAGTTATACAATGTTGGAATTCCTTCAATCACCATAAAAAGTTACTTGACAATTATTTCTTTTTTGAGGTCATATTTTAAATTCTATTTTAGAGTACATTAGATCATAATTATTTAGTAAAATATTTAATTTTTATTTTGTTTAAAGAAAATTAATATATCATACAGTTATCCAATAATTTTGTTTGTTTCTCATATTTTTATTACATTTTCAATACTTGATACTATTATATTGTTATGTGGTTTTATATTATTATATTGTGACTTGACGTGATATCTTTGTCCACTACTCTTTTTAAAATTTCAATATATAATTTTTACCTTATGAAGAAAATTATTTTCAAACTTTTATTCTATTTTTCATAATTCTTCATTTGTCTAACTGTATTAATAATATATTTGAATATATATCTCCATTTCAAGTATTTTCTCAAAATTAGAAAGATTATATTTTTTTTTGATACTTGACAAAATTGATGAAATGGCTAAGCGATATATGGTTAATTTTCTGGCACTTCCATTTTTATTAGGGAAAAGGTCAAACTCATACAATATTTTATACGTTGGGATCAGTTATATTTTTACCATTAGCCATTTGTCCAGCATTTATGTTTGACTTTAACTGATGTGCCACGTGGAACTATTTTGTCCCGTATTTACATTCAGATTGCACTCAATTAAGGTCAAGAATAAACAGGAGAGAATTTTATAATGATAATGTAAAGAACAAATATTGAGTCTAACTCAACTTTAAAAGTTAGTTTGTAAGGTTAGAATTGTCCAAGTCCATATAAGGAGTACATGTTTTCATTACATTTTCGATGTGGGACTCTTAACACTCCCCCCGCACGCCCAGATCTCGTTAACTGAAACGTGGACAATATAATTTGGGATCCAACATCAGTGAACAAAGAATTTGAATGGGCCTAGCTCTGATACTATGTAAATAATGGATCTTGGGTCTATCTCAACCCAAAAAGTTAGCTTGTAAGTGAGAATTGTTCAAGTTCATATAAGGAGTGCATATTCCCATTTCATTTTCGATGTGGAACTCTTAATAGATAAGACTACAAATGACATCAAATAGTAACAAAGAATAATAGTAAAACATTTGTATAATAGAGGGGTATTAAAAATAAAAGAAGACATAAGTTGAATAAAGAGAAATGAAGAAAATACCCTAGGTGAAGGTTGTTCAAGGGGTGTGACAAAATGAATGAAATGAGTTGAGATGATCATGGCTCTGTTGCTCCCACTGATTCTGCTCGGCTATCTCTTTCTCCCTTTCCTTCTCCTGTTCAACCAATATCTCAAGACTTATAAATGTTGTTCTTACACATTCTGAGTTTTGCAATGAGATGTAGACATTTTAAAGAAAATTAATTATTACCTGCTTTGAGAGATTGTTGTTTTCTTCTTGCAATGCCTTGTCTTGTGCCATCCAAAAAGAAAGTTATAGAATATATATATATATAATGTATATTACGTGCATGTGTGTGTAGTGTAGGACGTGTGTGTGTGTAAATATATGTAATATGTATATATGTGACTTGATTATTCGGTACAAAAATTTGGTTAACACCAAAACCTAACATTTGTTTTTCAGTATAAATTAACTTTAGTTTGTTCAGATTGAGCTTATACCACATCATCTTTGACTCAAGATGTTCTCACGCAACATTCTCCATTACCGAAGTTTTATTAAGTAAAGTTAAAAGGGAAAAAGTTATATGAAGTAAGAAGAAAGGAGAAAAGTAAAAACATACGCTGATACATGTTGAATGAAACTTAGCTATTGCTTTTCTTGGATCATTAAGGTAGCTTTGAGCCTTTGATGAGAATTGGATCATTGAGGTACCTTTGAGCCTTTGATGAGAATAAAAGTAAGACGTACGGATAACAAATATGGACGTTAAAAAGAAAAAATGGGCAAAAAATCGTACTTCGAAGATTGAATTCTGTAGAAATATATATCTCCTTTTTTGCTTTGCCTAATCCCTCCAGAATATTATATTGTGTATACTGTGTATATGTGTCGTGGATGAGAGGTGTGATTGGGGTTTGGGAAGTTGGTTTTGCAGATTCCTTTTAATAGGAATTTTCAAGGCAATATCTATTTACATTATATTAGAAAAAATCTAATATTTTAATCTTTAATTTAAATTGAAACTTCTTATCCGTATTCAAATATTTTTATCTTTTCCATTCAAACTTAAATATTTTCTATCCAATCCCAATGGAAAGTAAACGTGCAAGTGAGGTGAGTTTGTGGGGTTTGGGACGTGGGGTAGTTAGTGTGCAGGTTAGGAATGTTTCACTTTTTTTGTAAAAAAAAATAAAAATACTTGTGAATACTTGTTATCATTTCTCACGTTTTAATTTCCTTTTAAATAGGCTTATTTCCTGGTCTTTTATTTACTTCATACATATTTTTTAAAGTTATTTAACTGTGTCAATATTAACACTTCACCAGCAATAAGATTTAAAAATCTTTTAAGATGCTTTCCTAGTAAAAGTTTTAAAATATTTTTTTGAGATGTTTTTTTTTGAAGTATAAACGTATTAGATAATCATATATACGTTAGTTACCAAAACAAAGATAATCATATATATGTTATTAGTATCAGCAATATTTCTAAAGACCTTTTTGAAGACGTAGCCTTTCTCATCCCTTTTTTTAGGAAGTTGCAACTGATCATGATAACGAAAAAAAATCAGATTCCAGACATTTTGGAGTTTTGTCCTAAAAAGAGCCACTTGGCTTTTCGTGGTTATGCCACTTGGCTTTTCGTGGTTATGCCACTTGACTTAATGTGGTGTCTTTTTCTTCTACTTTTAATAATATATAGATGTGACATGAAAAAAAAAAGAAGTGAAAAATTACTTGAAAAAAATGATTGAAACGTTATTGATAGGAGGGAAATACCTGTGAAATAATTGATGAAGAGGGCTGAAAAATAAAGTTAAGAGATCAAAATAATGGGTGATGAAGTCTAAAAGTGCAAAGTGCTTAGAGAAGTGTAAGTCACTATTATATAGTTTTTCTTCCCGTCCTCTAGCCAACATTACAACCTGTTAAAGTCTTATTTGATTTTATTCGAGCACACTTAATTAGTAGAGATGTACATAATGAGTAAGCATACGATTCTTTGTGCATACATGTGAATTCTTTTGTGAGTGCGAGAGTTGTGCTTTGATGCTAAGCCCTTAAATTATATTCGATTTATTGATTTGTGGACTATTTCTTCGTGTGAGGGCACTTGTTTCATAACAGATAGGTGATGTTATTATCTTTCTTTGACAGAGTATGTGAGCGAGCTTAAATTTGATGAAATAGAGTCTGTCTCTGATGTTAGGAGGTTAGAAGTTCTTTGTTTGATTGTGTTGACTTGTATATCTTGCATGATGATCAGGAAGTATTTATTGATGTGAGTTGCTATAAGGCCTAATTGTTGGTATCAATCACAATGGTGGTGTTCCTTGGCTTGATTTATTGAGGGTGATTTTAATGCTTGCTCGAGGACGAACAAGAATTTAAGTGTGAGGTGGTGATGTTCGACTAAAAATGTGTATATTTACTCATTGTTGCCTCACATTTAAGTATTTTTAATCATTGTTTGAGTATTAATTATAGTGAATTGTGTTAATATTATATTTTTACTATGTAAAAATAACCCAACATGAAAATAAATAGATTTGGAGTCAAAATTGAATAAAACATGGGAGAAAACTAAAGAAGAAAAGGAGGGGGACACTCTTATGAGTTTATCCCCCAAAGTGAAGACAAAAAGAAGTCAGAATTGAATTGGAAAGGCACCAACAAGCCAGCAACGTAGCATACAAACTGCTCGTGACGCACAGTAGAAAGGGAGCAACATGCTCGCTGTGCACTTCACCCGGCGAGTAAAGGTGTTCTGAAAATTAATTCTTTCAATTTATTTTGGATTTGGTTATTTTGTCTGGGATTTTTTTATACACCTATAAATGGTCCATAAGATACAATTTTTACATAACTTGGGATAACTTTTCACCCTGAGTTTAGAATTTTAGACCTAGAGAGAGCATGGAGCCGTCGTGGAGGCCGGAGATTATTGGATTTTACCTTTTCTTCTCCTTACTACTCATTTTTATATTTTCTTTGGATGATTTGTTGTATTTCCTCCATGTCTATGTGGAGCTAAACTTCTCATTCTAGGCTTATGGTTCTTTCATGAATGTTGTTATTCGAATATTGATTTCAATTAATTAGCTTATCGTATTGGTTTATTTATTTAATCCTGAGCTTAATTATTTGGTTGCTTGATCGCCAATAAAATACTATATTTGATTCTTAGATTGAACTCGAGAGAGTAATTCTAGGATATCGATAGGGTTAAATAGAACAGGATCTCAACCTTGGGCATCGGGGAATGGATTTGCGTCTAGGATAGAGATATACCTAGTTCGTCCTGCTTGGTTGATATACAGGAAATATAAATGCATTTTTGTTAAGGTTCATGACCATAGAGATATAGGCGTGAAAGTAATACAAATAGGCGGCTAGAGGACTCGAGAGATTCGTAGCCATAATATCAATCATGTCAATCAGTAAACTGGAAAATTAATAAATTGAATCAATTGAAGAAGACAACGTGATTGTTATATAGCCCATAGCCCTATATCGATTTCATCTCATTGATAATATAAAAACATGTTCTTTCTTGGTTGAAGTTCATTATTTGTTTTCTTTTATTTTAGATAGTTTATAATTACAACCTACAGATTTTCTCTCTTGTATAGATAATTCGGATCGTTTAATTTAGCTAACAGTTAATCATAAGTCCCAGAGGGTTCGGCGTCCGATTTTCCAAATCATTGTATTACTTGTACGACCATGTATACTTGCGTGTGCGTTTGGGAGCAACAATGATGTATGAAGATCCTGAAAATTCAGGTGCTAGGCATTGCAATCTTGGTGTGCAAAGTAAATGTTTCCCCTTAGAGAGGCTCTTGTTTAAAGTAGAGCGGGAATAGTAAGTGACGTGAAGGTAAGGCCGATTAAAGAAGGAGGAGTTAAAAGCGAAAGAATGTTTTGTTACAAACATCTGGATTACGACAAGGAGTGGAATTGATAGTAAAGGGATGATACAAGTATAGGTTGGATGTGTGAGCAACATGAGGACTAACAGAGAGTCATACGATAAAACATAATAATACAACAAGTTGATAGCCAAGTAAACCATTAAAAGGAGAAGTAAATGCCAAGTTAAGGGGATGAATGCATTATGAGATTAAGTATCTACTATGAGAATTGAGCAGTCAAATGACAACAGAGCATACTGATCGGATGATTTAGCTCTCTTAACTAGAAAGTAATGCTATTGGGAAATTTTCTTAGTCAAACGGAATGAGAGTTGGAACCTCGAGAGATTGTTATGATGAAGAATATTGAGAAGTTACAATATAATCAATTAGACAGTAAGAGAGTAAACTTTAAGAGGAAGGTCTTATTCTATCACATTATACTCGCACAATCTTTATCGTTATCGTGGTTTTGTGCTAAGAGGTCATGCACGTATCCTGATATTCATGAATGCTCTAGAAATTTGTCACAATTTCACAATTGATCTTGCAATTATGGTATGTTTGGCTGATTTCAATGTTACAGCACCCCCACCAAGGGTAAATACATAACCGCTATTATATTTTGTCTCATCTGAATCATAGATTCAGTTAGCATCATTGTATTCTTCTAGTACAGTTGGAAATCCACTACATTTAATACCACAGTTCATGATACCTCTCAAATATTTTAAAAGTCTTATCAATGCATTCCAATGATCATTGTTAGGATTATGAGTATATCTACTCAATTTACACACAACATAAGTTATATTAGGTCTAGTAAAATTCATCAAATGCATTAGAATACCAATAATTTGAGCATAATTATATTGAGAAATAGCTTCTCCGTGATTCTTTTTCAATTGACTATTAGAATCAAAAGGAGTTCTCACATGTACCACATCAGAGTTTTCAAACTTTTTAAGAATTTTTTCACATAATGTCCTTGAGTTAAAATCAAGCCATCATTGTCCCTAAATATTTTTATGCCCAAAATAACACTTGCTTCTCCCATGTCTTTCATGTCAAAATTTGAAGATATATTTTATTGGTTTCATGAACTACATCACGATTATGACAAAAATGAGCATGTCATCCACATAAAAGCATATAATAACACAATGACCATCAACAATTTTTTTATAAACGTATTTATCTACTTCAATAGATGTAAAATCATTACTTAACAAAACTTGATCAATTTTTTTATGCCATTGTCTAGGAGCTTGTTTTAAACCATATAAAGACTTTATTAATTTATATAAATTTTATTTTCTTGACCAACCACCACACAACCTTCAGGTTGCTCCATATAAATTTCCACCTCTAAATCACCATTTAAAAACATAGTTTTAACAAATAATTTTTGAATAGATGCCAACGCAAATAAAACACGAATGGAGGAAATTCTAGTAATTGGAGCATAAGTATCAAAATAATCAATATTTTATTTTGGAGTAAAACCTTTAGTAACAAATCTAAATTTATATTTATCAATAGAAACTGTCGGGATTATATTTCCTTCTGAAAATTTATTTACAACCAATGAATTTAGTTCTGAGGGTTAAATAAACTAATTCCCAAGTATTATTTTGTAAAATGGAATTTATTTTAGATTTTATGGCTTCTTTCCAATGAGGTGCATGCGGAGAAGAAATTTCTTTTAAAGTATTGTTACCAATAATATAAGTCTAGAAATCATCACCAAAAGTTTTTTCTATTCTTGTTCTTTTACTTCTCCTCAAATCCTCATTTTCAAAATCATTTTGAAAACCAGAAACTCTAGAAGTACTTTCTTTTTGAAAAGTAGGAAATTCTCAAAAAACTCAACATTTTTTGTTTCTACTATAGTGTTGCGTTAAATCACATCACTATTGATTACAAGAAATCTATAGGCAGCAGTATTATTGGCATAACTAACAAACATACAATCAAAAGTCTTGAACCCTATTTTTCTTCTCTTATGGTTAGGTAACATAACCTTGGCAATACACCTGTAACACCCCGTACTTTTGGGTAATAGTTGAGCACCTAAGCGTAGGGAAGTAGACCCGGACCCCGAGAAATTTATGTTATACTTCCGTATACTAATAAGGAAATTAGTATATAAAAGGATGTGATCCCGAAATAATTTTTGATTTCACAAGTATGGCGATGGGGATTAATAATAATAATTGTATATCCCCAAAGAGGTTATGGACTAGTGTTATATTACAAGAATTATGACATTGAGTATAAGAAGGTTTTATAAGTCGTCAGGATTTAAGTGAATGGAGATCGGGAATTTAATTGTGTGTATAATTAATTAATTATGAGGTTAATTAATTATAATTGGGGAGACAATATATAGTGGGGATTTATACGTGTTACATTTTAAAACATTGTTCCAATGACTACGCCTCATAACCGATCGGTGGCAGCCTATAAATCTCCAAACATTCTCATCTTCTCCATTTTAACAGACCTTCATCTCCTCAATCTTCTTCATCTCTTCAAACTATCTTCATCAAACATTTGTAGAAATATTTCCATGGGTAAGTTGCAATCCAAACAGGAGTAAAACCTCAATTGGTAGCCTCTGATGTTTTTGACCAAATTGAGGGATTTCCGTGAATTTTCGCGTAATCAAGAAGGGAGAAATTCATGATTCTCTAGATTTTAATTCTAGTAAAGTTGAAAGCTTGAACAATCAGAAGAACTCAGAAACCCAAGCAAAAACCTAGAGTTTCGAGAAAGTTTCGGAAGTCGAAGTGTTGGGCCTTTTGTTTATGGTCGCTGCGTCTAACAGAGGTAATCCTTCTAGTTCCTAAGTTCATATGAATTACAGAATATGATTCTTACTAGTTTTAAGACGATTATCGAAAATGCTAAGTTTGGGTTGGGTGTTGTCGGGACTGCCGTAATTGTAAGGTGTTGGAGTTGCATGTGAAAATTGCTGAATTGTTTTAAGCATTGTAGCAATAGGAAGAAGGATTAAGAAGGGCGGATTATGTGGTTATATGCATAGGTTTCGACATAGAATAAGTATAGATTAAACGCGTACAAATTATTCACTAGAATGTATCAATGAAGCGATTTCTAGTATATTGATCCGATTATGATGTAAATCGTTCATATGGTGTAGATAATCACTTATAAATCTTACAAGGACCCGCGGAACTTAGATAATTTCGACAACAAGGTATGCAAGGCTCTTTCTTCCTCTTGGCATATTCTACATACAAAACATAACCGAAATATTGTTCCATAAAGTACTCTACTCTTAGTGGTTAAGAATAATCATCTTATTGACTCTTATGTTAAAAGCCTATTAAAGTATGTTTCTAAGTCCTTATTAAGGCATACAGAAAGGTTGTTGATATTCACAGTGTTTGCCAAAGGTACAAGGATATTGGCCAGGATGTGTTATTGTCATTCATGCATTCTCATTTGTAATGCATTCATATATTACTCTGGACCAATTGTGTTATGCACACTACTATATGGTAAATATTATATTGTAGGGGATATGGAAAAAGAGGTTAAGATGTTATATACGCACACCACCTGCAGCTAGTACAGACTATCACAAAAGAGCCCTAAAAGGCCAATATGATGTGATGATGTGATGTGATGTGATGATGTGATGCCTGTGTGGATTATTGGGATGGATTTCACGATCCGCAACACTAACATATATTGAGATGGGTTGCACAATTCGCAACACTAACATATATATATATATATACCGCATTTATGTCATGCATACTTTCATTTATCAATATATGGTATGATGCCCACAGAGGCTATTATAGTAAGGAAGATGCCTGAAAAGGCTGATGTATATGTATATTGCATCGTGCATAACATTTAGGCATGCGTATTAGGGCCCTCGGAGGCATTTACTAATGCTTAGCTGTTTCTATTTTAGACTATGATATATCTCTGCTATGTTATTTCTTATGCCTGACATACTCAGTATATCAGTCGTACTGACGTCCCTTTTGTCGGGGGACGCTGCATTTTATGCCCGCAGGTTCATATTGCGATAGTGATGGTTCGCACTAGTAGGTTGTTGGTTCAACTGGTATTTAGAGCACTCTGTTCGTTTTGGAGTTGTGGTCTAGTCGTGGTATGTTTTACTCTTTGGAGGCTTGTAGACAGGTGTCTTGTGGTTAGTTGTCATGTATGGCCTTGTCGGCCTTGGTATATATATATATGTAAGTTGGGGATTTTGGGTTGGAACTTTATATAATCTATCATGGCTCAGTTCATATTTAAATATTATTAAGGAGGGAGTGTAGATGTGGTGCCCGGTGGGTAGGGTACGGGTGCCCGTCGCGGCCCTCCGATTTGGGTCATGACAAACTTTGTATCAGAGTATGTCTATCCTAGAAAGTCTACAATACGTGTCTAGTAGAGTCTTGGTTAGGGGTGTGTTGTGCGCCACACTTATAAACAGGAGGGTACAGGGCATTTAGAATTGTTTCCGTTCTTTCATATCATAGATTGTGCAGTAGAGCTTAGTCTTAAGAATTTGAGTTTAACTCATGTCTGTTACTGTTTCGATAATGCCGATTACTAAAAAGACTTCAGTTAGTTCATATTAGTATCCCGTAAAAGGGTGACTTCTACCCGACGATTGATACGCCAGAAGGGCAGTATGATGTAAAATGTTTCTAGATTATGAGAAGTTATCTCACTCATATATGGAAGAGATAATATAAGTCTGGAAAGCGTAATGTTTGCTATGGTTATATGTTGGGATTAATTGAAAAAATATATGGATTTGTATGTGGAGTGATAAGATTAATGTACAACTTAGAGTTGTGAAGATATGGATCTGTTTTCATGTGACTTAAAAAAATAATGGGAAGCATGTTAGTTGTGATGGTTCACTGGTATGCTTATATCTACATGAAAGGAATATGTATATATGACCTGACTAATCAATATGAGCCTCATGTGTGTCTGATTGGTTTTGTTGGATGGATTGTTAGTATGTAGCCTTTAAAGGTATTGTATGCTTACTTGAGATGTTGTAATTAAGTCTTATTACAGACCAAACATGTTTAGGTTAGGTGTTTGATTAATCTGTTTAAGTAATCTAGTTGGTAAAGATATTCAGTAGGCTTGTATGCAATGATGTGGTATTATTGATATGCTTTAGGACTTTGATTTGCTAAAAGGTACTATGATATATGTTGCTTGGCCTGATGGTATATGCTATGGTTAATGAGGGATGTGGAATATACCTAATATTTGAATCCTCGTTGATGTGTATATGAAATCTATTTATTTATAAGTCTGAGATTAAACTGAGTCCAGTATAAATATGTATTATTTCATTGGCTAGTTTCTGCCTTTTTGATAATTGTTGGTGTGCATGGGGTTATAAATTGCTAAATTATTGACTTACCTTATGACCATCCTAATCATGTCACACCTAAATCAGTCCCTAACATATGTTTGCATCTAGTTATAAACTGTCTAAAAATGCATGTCAATCATGGACTGGGGTCATGAAGGCTATGGAGATTTGAACATGTGTTTAGTGATTTGTTTATATCCTCACTTAGAGTTAAATACTAACAGTGAAATGTGTGAGCTTAGATTAGGTTCTGAATCTGGAAACAACATGTGTTGGATTATGATTTGAGTTGTGAAGTACTTAAATAACTATTGAACTTGAATATGAAAGTTGATTGTGTTTATTATGTGTCAGCTATGTCAACTAATTGTTCTGCCTCTGGATGTGTCTCCAGTGTAGATGGTCTTAAGAGATTTTAGTTTATCTTTAAAGATTCTGTTAGATTTGGCATGATATTTATCTAAGTACCAAAAGTATGTCAATCCTAGCAGGAAATACTCTCCTAAGTCATTCTGTGACATGTCATGTCTGCCAAATTGTTGAATGATATCAACACTGACATTTTGTATCTATTTGAACTGGCTTTTCCCATGTTAAATTTATTACCTGTTTGCACCCCATGTTTAACTCAATCATATTCATGCAATAGCATGTATAGACTATGACTTGGTGCTAGAACTATCTAAATGAGTAGAAGATCTTGATAAATGATTTGAATAAGATACTGCTTAGGAAGAAACATCTTGCCCTTGTCAAATTGTGCATTCATGCCTAGACTACCTGCTTAAAGTATATATGTGTTTTCCTTTGTTCATGACTCATTTGGTGTAAGCATGTTGAGTATGTGTATGATGGAAAAATTCTCTGACCTTGTTGTGTTGCATTGTCCTGTTCTATTTTAGTATCTTATCGAGGTGGTAAGTTGTTTTGAGTTAGTCCTTTGCACATTGCCTGGTGCAAACCTGAAAGAAAAATATTACAGCTCTCCTTTCATGTTTTCAGTTTGGTACATGTGATCTCTGTGTTGGTTTGAGAGGTCTACTGGATAGGCTTCATAAATCTGTTTGGTTGTGCTTGAAATAGTGTTAATATGATAATTTGGGAGCTTGTTTAATTAGATAAAACTAACTTAAGTTGACACATGTTTATTAAAATATTGTGATAGTATAAACTGACATGTGTAGCTAAAATAAAGCCTGGTGTGCTAATCTCAGACTTGTACATGGATAGTGTCAGTTAATTTCATACCTAGATATTGTAACTTCAAGGTGGTGCAAGCATATGTGATTGTTTGGATTGACCAAGATAAGTATGTTGATTTAAGATCTATTCCAGTTATAAGGTTTTTTTTCCAAGATAAGACATTCCTAACCTGCTTGGTTGAGAACTGGTGTTAGTTATGTAAGTTCTGTTTGAATTCACATGAGGATCAATGTACTTGTTTATGGTCTCTTTTAGCTATGTGTGGATTGCCAAGTTTTAATAGTTGCCTAGAAGTATGTGTTAATAATTTGGAAAGATATTTAAGCTATTTAACTGCCTTAAATAAAAACCAGACAGGTTAGGTGTGTATCTGTTGTGTCTATGTTCTCTTAACTTGGACTTTATGTGGTCTGAACTTTGAATAATGTTTTGTGCTAAGTTGAGAACCATATGAGCTGATGACATGATTCCAGGTCCAAATGTTGCCTTTGTGATCTAGATAAAGCATGTATAGGTAAATGCATAGTTCCATACATCTGTTGTTTGATAGTCTTGGGGGATAGTGAACTTGTTTAGGTTTGAAACAACTCACACTTAGTTAAAAGATGGTCTAGGTTAAAAAAAAATTGAACTTTAAAAGGCATGTCTATGCTTGTTATATGTTAGTGAGTTTGTCTTGGTTCATGATATGTCTGTTAGGCATCTGTTGGAGCTAATTTGGCCAAATAATCAGCAATATTGTCGGCCTCTCTAAGGCAGTGGTTGAATTCCACTGTTTCATAACCTCTACTGGTACTTTGTATTAAATTCTCCAGCTTCATATTACTAGTGGTCTTCTTATTGAGCATATCACAGATGGTCTTGGAGTCCATTTCTACAATAACTCTGTTGAATCCATTATCTATACACCACTGGACAGCAAAGTTAGCTGCCTTTGCTTCAGATTTTTTTTTATTGCTGCAGTATTCTATGGGCTTGGAAAAAGGCCTTATAAAAGTTGTCATTGTTGTCCCTTATGATCCCTCCTACTCCAGCTCTACCTTTGTATTTAATATAACTTCCATCTACATGCACTTTGAACACTCCATTTTCTGGAAATTGCCACATAATGTTTAATATTGACCACTGGTTGGAGTTTTTTTATTTTCTCACAAACAGTAAACCAATTCCCTGTGATATTGCAGCTTGGGAACATCAGGTTTATGGCAGTCATGATGTTCCATATAACATGATACTCCATTTTGTTCTTGTACATATTCACTTGATCTCCATATTGGCAAGCTGTCTATTGTTTCCAGATTTTCCAACAAATAAAAAAAAATGGAGCATCATGAATAAGCAACTTGTGCACACTGATCTTGGTAGGACCTGGTTGATGAGTAATTCCAAGAGGGGCCCCAATGTATCTCCATATATGCTTAGCAACTTCTCCATGAGTAAAAGTATGATTAATGTAGTCAATCACATGATTGGTACAACAAAAGCATACCTCATTAAGTAAATGCCTAGTCTGTTGATTCCTTCATTAAAAGGAAACCTCATATGATATAATCTCCATATCAAGAATGAAACCTTGAAGGGGATAGATTTGTGATAAATTTCTTAATGTGCATCTGTCTGCACTACAAGTTAGCTTAATTATTCAACAAAAATGATAGGTAAAGAGATTAGTTTGGTTGTTTACAAAATAATGACCAGGTCCTTAATTTGAGTTGGGAACCTTGTCCAGCCTTGTTGTAATTAAGTGCAAAGCATGTTTGTTATTTTCAAGATTCTATGTTTTCCTCCCTAACCCTCTGATGCTATGATGTCCTAACTGTGTCTAGGAAATAATTTAAGAAAAGTCCTTAGTTTGGGCCTGTTAACTTGCTATCAGTCCTAACCTCTTGTCTTGTTGCTTATGTCACTTAAGTTAGCATGAATATGTAATTGTACTTCTCTCGTTACATGACAGAATTAGATATTGTACCGCAACATTCGAGGGCGAATGTTTCTAAGGGGGAGAGGATGTAACACCCTGTACTTTTGGGTAATAGTTGAGCACCTAAGCGTAGGGAAGTAGACCCGGAACCCGAGAAATTTATGTTATACCTGCATATACTAATAAGGAAATTAGTGTATAAAAAGATGTGATCCCGAAATAATTTTGGATTTCACAAGTATGGCGACGGGGATTAATAATAATAATTATATATCCCCAAAGAGGTTATAGACTAGTGTCATATTAGAAGAATTATGACATTGAGTATAAGAAGGTTTTATAAGTCATCAGGATTTAAGTGAATAGAGATCGGGAATTAATTGTGTGTATAATTAATTAATTGTGGGGTTAATTAATTATAATTTGGGAGACAATATATAGTGGGGATTTATACGTGTTACATTTTAAAACATTGTTCCAATGACTACGCCTCATAACCGATCGGTGGCAGCCTATAAATCTCCAAACATTCTCATCTTCTCCATTTTAACAGACCTTCATCTCCTCAATATTCTTCATCTCTTCAAACTATCTGCATCAAACATTTGTAGAAATCTTTTCATGTGTAAGTTGCAATCCAAACAGAAGGAGTAAACCTCAATTGGTAGCCTCTGAAGTTTTCAACCAAATTGGGGGATTTCCATGGATTTTCGCTTAATCAAGAAGGGAGAAATTCATGGTGCTCTAAATTTTAATTCCAGTAAAGTTGAAACCTTGAACAAACTTAAGAACTCAGAAACCCAAGTAAAAACCCAGAGTTTCGAGGTAGTTCCGGAAGTCGAAGTGGTGTGCCTTCTGTTTCTGTTTGTCGACTTGTCGGAATCCAATATTGGTAAAAGGTTTTCCGACGACTCTGGTCGCTGTGTCTAACAGTGTCAATCCTTCTGGTTCCTAAGTTCATATGAATTACAGAACATGATTCTTACTAGTTTTAAGACGATTATCGAAAATGCTAAGTTTGGGTTGGGTGTTGTCGGGACTGCCGTAATTGTAAGGTGTTGGAGTTGCATGTGAAAATTGTTGAATTGTTTTAAGCATTGTAGCAGTAGGAAGAAGTATCAAGAAGGGCTGATTATGTGGTTATAAACATAGTTTTCGACATAGAAGAAGTATGTTTCGACATAGGTTTTGACTCTTATGTTAAAAGCCTATTAAAGTATGTTTCTAAGTCCTTATTGAGGCATACGGAAAAGATGATATTCACAGTGTTAGCCAAAGGTACAAGGATTTTGGGCCAGGATGTGTTATTGTCATTCATGCATTCTCATTTGCATTGCATTCATATATTACCCTGGACCACTTGTGATATGCACACTACTATATGGTAAATATTATATATGTAGGGGATATGGGAAAAGAGGTAAACACATTATATACGCACACCACCTGCAGCTGGTACAGACTATCACAAAAGAGCCCTAAGAGGCCAATATGATGTGATGATGTGATGCATGTGTGGCTTATTGGGACGGGTTGCACGATCCGCAACACTAACATATATTGGGACGGGTTGCACGATCCGCAACACTAACATATATATATATATATATATATATACCGCATTTGCATCATGCATACTTTCATTTACCAATATATAGTATGATGCCCACAGGCTGTTATGGTAAGGAAGATGACCGAAAAGGCTGATGTATATGTATACAGCATCGTGCATAACATTTAGGCATGCATATTAGGGCCCTCGGAGGCTTTTACTAATGTTCAGTTGTTTCTGTTTCAGACTATGATATATCTTTGCTATGTTATTTCTTATGCCTGACATACTCAGTACATCAGTCGTACTGACGTCCATTTTGCCGGGGGACACTGCGTTTTTTTCCCGCAGGTTCATATTGAGCGAGCGATGGTTCTCACCAGTAGGTTTCTGGTTCAGCTGGTATTTTGAGCACTCTGTTCGTTTCAGAGTTGCGGTCTAGTCGTGGTATGTTTTACTCTTTAAAGGATTGTAGACAGGTGTCTTGTGGTTAGTTGTCATGTATGGCCTTGTCGGCCTTGGTATATATATGTGTAAGTTGAGGCTTTTGGATTGGAACTTTATATAATCTATCACGGTTCAGTCCCTGTTTAAATATGATTAATGGGAGAGTGTAGATGTGGTGCCCGGCGGGTAGGGTCCGGGTGCCCGTCGCGGCCCTCCGGTTTGGGTCGTGACAATACCCCTATACTTTAAATTATTTCAAGTTAGGGGGATAACCTTTTCACCATTCATAAGGAGTTTTTCCATATTTCTCGTAAGGAATTCTATTTTGTAAATGACAAGCAGATAAAATAGCTTCACCCCTAAGATTGCCAGCTGCAAATGAACTAACAAGCATGCAATTCAGTATTTCTTTTAACGACCTCTTTTTCCTTTCAGCTACTTCATTCTATTCGGGTGAGTATGGAGGAGTAATTTCATTAATAATACCTTTTCAAAAAAGTCATTAAGAAAAATATATTCCACACCCCTATCAGATCTTACTCTTTTAAACTCCTTATTCAATTGATTTTCTAATTCAGATTCATATAATAAAAATATTTCAAAAGCTTCATCTTTATTTTTCAATAAATATACTTTAGTATATCTAGAAAAGTCATCTATAAATGTGACACAATATCTGTTATATCCCGTACTTTTGTATGTTGGATTCATCGAAGTTAATCGACTTAAGATAAAGGAATGGATTATTTTTCAGGTTATAAAGGAAATAAGAAACTTAAACCTTCAAGAGATTACAAGAGTTCAAGAGTCACTAAGCGATTCATGCTTATATTCGTTAAGCTGATTACGTCGTGAGTGAACTAATGTAAGTCCAGACAAGTTTTGACACCCCTATCAGGCTAAGTAAGGCTTTCAATAAGTATTAAAAGAATACCAAAAGGTTTCGAGGTCAAACGAATCAAAGGAAATTAAGTTCATCAAAACTCGGCGATAAGCAGGCAGAATTCTGGACAAACATGTTGGCCCATCCGTGGAGGCATATCTACTAGTATATAAGGAGATATTGTGTTCATAACCTATGTAAGTTCAATTCAATGAATCTACTTTATAACGCAATAAACCATTTGCCAATCAGAGATCTGTACAAAAAGTGATGAACATTTTAAGAAAGCACTGCAGAGTAGACCTGAAAAATGGTGAAAAGTACGGACCCATTTTTAGAGTTATGGCCCATACATCCCACCGTACTTCTAGATATTGGGAAAGTTTTGACAAGCTTATATTCGGTGGCTTTATGTTGAAAGCTCATTTCTCTCATTTTACAGACATAAAACCCTCATAAACTCTCTCCCTAAGTTTTCATATCAAGTTTGAGCTAAAGTAAGGTGATTAATATACCAAAAGGATAGTGAACCTTGTTAGAGTAGTGTTGATCTTCTTGTGGTAGAGTTGGAGTTTCCTTCAAGGTGAAGTAATCTTTTGTTTGAAGTTGTTCTTGTTATTTGAGGTAAGGTTTCATCTCTTCTTCATGTAATTGAGTTTGTTTAGGTTTTAGTCAACTTGTTTGATAAAGAAATTGTGGAAGGAAAGTTGGAAATCATTCTAGAACTCTTGATGATATTGAGGACGTTTTGGAATGTGTTCTTGAGTTTTTATGGCTGGAAATTCTTTGAATATAGCTTGAGTATGTTGTTGTTGATTTTGGGGAGTGAAGAAAGTAGGGGGAATGCTATCCGATCCTTTATACAAATGAGTTGTCGTTCGATATACATTGTATACTAATATTCTCTATGTTTATGAACGTATTATCATTGTTAACTATTCGAGTTGTATTTATTATTTTGTTCTGTCACACCCCAACCTACGTAAGGCGTAGCTAGCACCCGGTGCCAAACTGGCCCGAGAGAACCACTTTGTAACTCATGACTACTAAACATAACTGAGATATATATAGGCCAACTTGGCCGAAATTGTTCTTATTAAAAGCTATTGTGGGCCGAGGAAGCCATTGTAACCATTCATGCTGGGTAAACTCAAGGAAACATAAACGAAGGCTGGCAAGGCCACTGATATACTGAACCTGTATCTACAATGCCTCTAAAGACAACTGACATCAAACATGGTCAGGACAGGGCCCCGGCCTACCCATAGTCTGTACAAAAATCTTATACATGACCTCTATACTTGGATGCACTCTGAAAGAGATGGAGTCTCGCCGATCCTTTGTTGAATCTCGATCTCGTCTACTATGAGAACTCGTCGAACTAATTACCTGCACCTGCAGGTATGAATGCAGCGCCCCAATAATGGGATGTCATTATAATGAAATGTAACAAGTATGTAATGCATAGAGAAATATAAGTATATACTCTGAAGTTGAAGAACATGAATAAATACAATAAAATCTCTACTGAAAGGTAAGGATGAGTGTGGACTTACCACGTACGCTAGATCGACTTACCAGATCACTGTCTCTTGGACCGCTTAGCCTCTCTATCTAGCTATAAAATTTATTATGTCATAACTCTATGTATTATCTCTACTTACTCTGATTTATGATCTTTACTGCATTGATATCTATTATACTAACTGATCATAAAGTGACTCTTATCATATCTGAAATACTGAACACAATATTTTGTCCCCACAAGGGGTCTGGTGTGTAAGTGCATAGCCCTAAAGGCAAGTGATTTTGAATAGCCCCAAATGCAAGTGTTTTCATACTCTCCAATCACGATATAGTTATCTCACTAGACTATTAAATACGTATACCTGAGAATGATTAGGGAACTCCCTAAATCTAAGATAAATAGAGTATGAACTATATCGTGATGAGTTACTCAAAAGAATACAAAATATGAATTGTACGAGGTACTCACTAATCATTCTCAGGTATACGTATACGATTATCTCACTAGACTATTATGATATGCTCTCACATTTAGTACAGGTTCACCTTCCTTTACTTCTATTCCACTACTAATTTGTTAGCTCGTTCGTTCGATCCTCAATCTACTAGGAACTCTACCTTTTATATATATATTACGATTATCTTAGAAGTATTACTTATTCTGATTCATAGGACCTACACGAGATATTTACTCAAGATCAACTCATAAACTCTTAAGCGGTCTTAATCCGTCACTAAGTAACATAGATGTGAACTAGCCCCCTTCGGCTTCTAATAAAGGGAACATACTCATGGATTCATGCCGAAATGAAGGAAAGGTAGCCCATACATACCTTGAAATGGAATCTTCGATGACGACGATGCAATCCACCTCTTTAAAGTCCATCTACAACAACAAACAATACTCATATCAACATAAATGTACATACCAAATAGCTACCGAGTGACAAGCTCGTCCTACAGTAAACTGGACAACACCTCCCTCGAATTCTTACCTCCTCCATATCAAAGACAACGTCCATAACAACAACAAAGCCATCCAACCCCAAATAATTACTCCCAAAATAGTTCATACTTACAACATCATGAATAACAATTTCTACATGCTTTCTAGTTATTTTTTCCTTTAGCTGGTGATGTAATTATAAATATCTAATACCAATACTTAGACAAGAACAACAATACCACAAACATCATATCTAATTTACTTTCCATTAGTTCTAACTACAATAAGTTATTATTAGTTCAAAACAGTCCAACAATAAAACAACTACATCTCCTCTTATTTCAAGCCTAGTTCATGATTCTTCATCCAAACAACTTATTTAACATGAAATTAACTTTAATAACAACCAAAAGGGTGATTTACTTACCTTAACCAATATAAACAACTCGAAATCCAAGCTTTGCTTTGCTCACAACCATCATTGGTCACTCCACAACACCATCGAAGTGTCATCTTCCATCTAGGCTAGCTCTTGATGTTGTAACATGGTGTATTACCTTTGAATCACTCTTGGAAATTTGGAGAATGTCTAGGGAGAGTATATAAGTGTAGGGGATCAACTTAGGTCTAATAATGACATAAATGAATGCTCCACCGCTTAAATGGATGAAGTTGGTCGGTCACCGCCTCTACTATGCAGTATCATATGTCATATATGACCATATGCGGCCCCATATGTGACCACATCCCTTCCCAGAAAATTTTCACAACTTTGGCTTCACTTTTTCACCCCAATCTTTGGGGCGGATCTCATCTGCGATGTGAAATGCTTAGCGTATCACTCTAATTTATCAAACTTTGTAGGGGAATGGTTCCATTAATCACAATGTCCTCCAACCTTCCATACACCTTCATAACGTCCATCTAAGTCATAACAGACCCTCAGAAATGATCTCGAATCATCGGCTCACATTGTCTAACTATGCTCTCATTCGCATACCAAACAATGGGGTGTAACATGTTCGTATAGACAACAAGAGGTATGTAAGGCTGACCCTTTCTTTCTATCGGCATGATCGTAGAGAAATCTTTATAGAATGGAACTATTACACCCCATGTTTTTGTGTCATCATTATCGTAATGTTATTCGACATGGGCCCAAAGATGACAGGACCCCTCCAAGAGACCAATAAGAGTTTGCGTATGTGTTAAGTAATTTGTGGAAGGGTTTAAGACTTATCAGATTGAATGAAGTAAGTGTCAATGGAATTTGACAAGTATGGGGTGATATGATGAGCAATATACCCCGCAAAGTTAGATATGCATCGCAAATTGGCACCATTTATTAGACCGTTAAGTCAAGAAATCACTGCCTCAGAAAAATAGAATATGGTGAGATGCACAGTAGATCAGGCTGTATATCCGGGCGGTGGATGACTTTTTGGGGTTATTTAAATGTTAGCTCGACCGCTTTCTCTTATTTCTCGACCAAGACATAACCTAAACACCTCTAAACTTTCTCAAATCATTTCCTCTTAGTTCTCAAGAAAATCTAAGGTTAAAACACTCACCCCTTACATCAAAAGTGTTGTAAGCAAGGGAGAACTCACTTCTATGGTATTGTGGCTAAGTTGTAGGATGTTCCAAGCTTGAAGGTGATTGTTTCAGTAATTCTTGTAACTATTTAAGGTATGTTATCCCTCCATATCATGGATTTGGACATGTTTAAGTCTTGGATAAGTTTATAGAATGAAGGAATATAAGATAGCAATTGTGTGAGTTGTAGGATTGGTTGAAGTGTTGTTGTGTTGTGTAGGCTGCTTGTATAAAATTATGAGTATGAGATGAAGTGTTTGATTGATGTTGATGTTGTGAAGGTTGAGTAGAAGGATTAGAGAAATTGATTGTGTTGTTTCATGTATAGGTTAGCATATAAGAGAGTATGTGAAATCTACGTCTATAAAGTGCTTGACAAAATGTCTAAATGAATCTTCTTATGTGTTATGAAACTGATATTGATGTAAATCATTCATATAATGTATATAATAGAGCATACGAGGATGTGTGGGATCCGTTAACTAAGGTGACAAGGTATGTAGGGATAATTTCCTTCTTTGGCATGATTTGGTATAAGCACTTCCTTGAAATGATTCTCCTCTCCTTAAGTTTGAACAACATATTCCTCTCTTAATGAAGTTGTGCATATCTCATGTGTATTCATTATCAGTTGTATTTTCTGTATTCCATATGTCTTAGGATGACTAGCTTAAGGTTGAAGAACGTAGCGACAATAACGATACTTGGAGGATAACGACCATAGGTCACTCCGACTCTATTCATGATATCCTTTGAGATTGGTTTTGCATTGAACCTATATATATATATATATTTTTTTTTTCGTACCACGCAGCGCTATAGTCAGTTGGGCAAGCACTTATATGTGCATACCACTGATCAGTTGGGCAGATATTACCGCGTCCTATATGATCGGGCAATTTATGATTAGCTTACCCCACATAAGGACTTGATACTACTTAATATGTCCCCATAGAGAGGCTTGATTTTATTTACATGTATATATTCATGATTATATCAGTTGTTTGCCCTCAACGACTATTTTTCTAAGTTTCAGGTTGATTTCTATACCCTTCTCCGGTATTACATATTTGATTTACCTTCCTTACATATTTAGTACTTCTTTCGTATTGACATTCTTTTATGGGATGGTGTTTATTCCCGCAGGTATGGATAGATAGGTTGATGTGCCTCCTCAGTACGGTACCTATTTCTAGCTATTAGTAGTCACACTCCACATCTCCAGAGTTGTTGTACGGAGTCGATATGTATTATTGTATATATTTCTAGTGTTTAGAGTATGGCGGGGACCTATCCCAACCAGTTTATGTATTGTTACACTCTTAGAGGCTTATATGCAAGCGGTTAGTGTATATTCATTTTGTTTGGCCTTGTCAGCCTTCTCGTTAGTTGTCGCTACTCTTGTTATGGCCTTGTTAGCCTCAGTTGTGTATATATGTTGTTATTGGACCTCTTCTGTTTGCAAGTTGTTGTTATATCTTTATCTTGTCATTGTTACTTGGCAGCATTGTCGGCCCAAGATTCGTGTTATAGAGTTTAGATGTTATAGTTCGTTTGCTATGGTCTTAGGGTGCCGAGTGCCGGCCACACCCCCAAGACTGGGGTGCGACAAACTTGGTATCATAGCAGGTATGTACTAGGGAGTCTGCAAGCCATGTCTAGTAGAGTCTTATTCATAGGTGTATTGTGCACCACATTTATAAATAGAAGGCTACAGGCCATTTACAATGGTTACATTTCTTCGTGATTTGTATCATGCGATAGAGCTGAGTCATAGGTGTTCACACCTAATGTTTATTTTTTTATACTTTCAATGATGCCTACTACAACTATATGATAGGAGGTTATTCGTAGGTTAGATGTGAGGGCCAGAGATGGTGCTAGTCAGGTACCTCCCGCTAACACAGGGAAGCAGGAGCATCAGGATGAGGCTATATCTCGAGCCTCGAGGACTCCAACCCCACCACCTCTAGATGATCCTAGGGGAGCTGATATACCCCTAGTTCCTCCCCAGGTTGTTCCTAATCATGATTTATACATGTAAAATATTGTACAACTATTGACTCGACTAGTGACCTCTCAGGCCCAACGTCAGACCCCTGGTGCTTCTAATAGATCTTTCAGCGTGAGACTTTGAGATTTCATCAACTTGGACCCTCCGGTATTCACAGGGATTGATCCAAATGCGGATCCATTAAGGTTTCTAGACCAGATGCAGCGGACCTTATGGGTTATGCATGCCATCGATGTTGAGTTGGTAGAGCTTGCCTCTTATAGGTTTCTATGTTTGGAGCAGTATAATATGAGTATTTAGGAGTATAGTATGTAGTTTAACTCCTTGGCTGGGTATGCTCCTACAATTGTGGCTGATATGAGTGACTGAGTATATTAATTCGTGGGTAGTTTGGGATCACACCTGGTTAATGAGTGTACTACGACTTCTTTAAATTCGAATATGTATATTACTCGCATCCAGGCCTACACATAGAATTTAGAGGATCGTAAGAGGTAGCAGCGAGTAGATCGAGAGAGGGATAGGGGTTAGCATAAGAGGTCCCAATATGCGGGTGATATAGGAGATTTTAGAGGTGGGTTTAGGACATAGTTCTCTAGGCGCCCGTCTTATCCGGGAGCCAGTGCACCACCGCAGTGTCAGAGTTTGTAAACATCAGGCACACATTACAGAGGTGAATCTAGTCAGATGAGACCTATATTGCCCTATTATGATCGATGTGGTAGAGCTCATTCTGGGTAGTGCTGTCAAGGTTCAGATGTGCGTTATTCATGTGGGCAGCCCAGTCATATTATGCAGTTTTGTTCGATTAGATGCAGAGGCAGTATGGCGCAGCTGACAGGATCTATAACTGCTTCTTCTTCATCTGTACACTCTCTTGTACAAGGTACGCAGACGTCGGCTGGTAAAGGTAGAGTCAGGGGTAGAGCATCTAGCTCAGCCGGTCATTAGAACTGCATTTATGCTTTGTCAAATCGAAAAGACCTCGAGTCATCTCTAGATGTGGTTACATGTATATTATTTGTCTTCACCCTTGATGTGTATGCCCTAATAGATCCTGGTTCTACTCTTTCATATATTACTCTTGTTGTTGCTGGTAAGTGTGGAAAATAACCTGAATTATTGCGTACGTCATTTGAAATGTCTACACCCGTAGGTGAGTCCATAATTGTTAGACAGGTATATCGGGGTTGTGATGTAATAATTTACGATCGTCATACTTTAATCGACCTAAATGAACTGGAGATGGTTGATTTCGATGTTATTATGGGTATAGACTGGTTGGCTTCTTGTTACGCTAATGTGGATTGTTAAATGAAAGTTGTTTGATTTAATTTTCTTGGCGAGCCCGTTATTGAATGGAAGGGCAATGCTGCATTAGCTAATGGGAAGTTTATTTCCTACCGTAGGGCTCAGAAGGTGATTTCAAAGGGATATATCTATCATCTAGTGCATGTTCAGGATGTGGAGGCAAATCCTCCAACTCTTTAGTCAGTCCCTATTATTAATGAATTCCCTGATGTATTTCCTAATGAACTTTTAGGCGTTCTTCCTGAAAAGAAAATTGATTTCGCTATCGATGTGCTTCCAGATACCAAGCCTATATATATTCCTCTATACAGAATGGCCCCTGCTGAATCAGAAGAATTGAAGGCTCAGTTAAAATATATCTTGAAAAGGGGCTTTATCAGGCCCAGTACTTCCCTGTGGGGTGCACCAGTATATTCATTCATAAGAAAAAATGATTAAGTGAGAATGTATATCGATTACTGTCAGCTAAACAAGGTAACTATCAAGAACAAATATCCGTTTCCCAAGATTGAAAATTTGTTTGACCAGTTGCAGGGTGCTAAGTATTTCTCAAAGATTGACCTTATGTCTGGATACCATCAGCTGAGGGTCAAGGAGAAAGATATTTTGAAGACATCTTTCTAGACCAGATATGACCACTATGAGTTTCTCATTATGTCCTTCGATTTTATCAATGCACCAATAGCTTTTATAGATTTGATGAATCGGGTTTTCAAACCATTCCTTGATATCTTTGTGATTGTGTTTATTGATGATATTCTAGTGTATTCTCAATTAGAAGCAGAGCACACATAACATTTGCGAGCGGTATTACATATGCTTCAGGATAGTAAGTTGTATGCTAAGTTTTCTAAATCAAGTTCTAGTTAAACTCGGTGGCCTTTCTCGGGCATATAGTATTAGACGAGGGCATCAAAGTTGATGGTCAGAAGATCGAGGCAATAAAGAATTAGTCAAGGCCCACAACTCCTACTGTGGTATGTAGTTTCTTGGGCTTAGCCGGTTATTATCGGAGGTTCGTAGAGAATTTCTCTTATATTGCCACCCCATTGACAAAGTTGACGTATAAGGAAGCTAAGTTTCAGTGGTCAGATACTTGCGAAAGGAGTTTTCAGGAGTTGAAGAATAGATAAACATCAGCACCTGTTCTAGCATTTCCTGAATGATCAGAGGTTTATGGTGTATATTGTGATGCCTCCAGAGTTGGGTTGGGCTGTGTTCTAATGCACCACAGCAAAGTTATTGCATATGCTTCAAGACAACTGAGGAAGCACGAGCAAAATTACTCAACTCATGATCTCAATTAGCAGTTGTTATATTTGCTCTGAAGATATGGGGCCACTTTTTATATTGGGTTCATATTGACTTGGTTATAGATCATAAGAGCATACAATATATATTAAAGAAGAAAGAGTTAAATCTAAGACTGCGGAGATGGCTTGAGTTGCTGAAAGACTATGATGTTGATATCTTGTACCATCCCATCAAGGCAAATGTTGTAGCCGACACATTAAGTTATAAGTCTATGGGCAGCTTAAGGCATGTGGGAGTTGACAAGTTGGAGATGACTAAAGATATGTATCTACTAGACAATTTAAGTGTACGGTTGTTTGATGCAGGTGACGGGGTGCTATAGTTTAGAATGCCACTGAATTCTCGTTAGTAGCATAAGTAAAGGCGCGGGAATTCGATGATCCAGCTTTGGTCAGAATAAAAAAAAGAATCCCCTTTCAGAAGAAGTAGTTGTTCGAGCTGTCAGATAATGGGGTTCTTAATATATGGGTCGATTATGTGTGCCCGATGTTGGAGGACTTTGAGGGAAAATAATGGTAGAGATTCACCAGTCTAGGTATTCTATCCATCCTCACTCTACTAAGTTGTACCATGACCTTCAACAGATATACTAGTGGAACGATATAAAGAAGAATGTTAAGGTTGAGCACAAAAAACCCGAAGGATTGCTTCAGAATATTGAGATTCCAACCTGGAAATGGGAAACCATCAATATGGATTTCATTACAGGATTACATAGTTCTCGTCAAAAGTTCGATTCTATTTTGGTTATCGTGGATAGACTTAAAAAGTCATCTCATTTTCTACCTGTCAGAACTACCTTTTCAGTTGAGGATTATGCCAGGTTATATATCAGAGAGATAGTCCGACTTGATAGAGTTCCAATGTCTATCATATCTGACATAGGTACCCAGTTTATAGCTAAATTCTAGAAGTCCTTCCAGAAAGGCTTAGGTACTCATATTAGCCTTAGCATAACTTTTCATCTGCAGACTAACGGGCAAGATGAGAGCACTATTTAGACTCGCAAAGATATGTTACGAGCATGTGTTTTAGACTTCAAGGGGAGTTGGGAAGATCATCTTCCGCTCATTGAGTTTGCTTATAATAACAACTACCATTCCAATATCAAGATGGCACCCTATAAACCCCTGAATGGGCGGAAGTGTAGGTCTCATATTGGTTGATTCGATGTAGGTGAAACAAAGTTATTGGAGCCTGATTTGGTACAACAAGCAGTAGAGAAGGTGAAATTGAATCAGAAACAATTTTTGACGGCTCATAATTGATAAAAGTCATATTCAGATAACCGACGTCGAGACTTGGAGTTTGCTGTGGGAGATTAGGTGTTTCTAAAGGTGTCACTTATGAAAGGCGTGATATGGTTCCGCAAGTAAGGCAAGCTTAGCCCTAGACACGTCGAACTATATCAGAGCATACAAAGAATCGGCTAAGTGGCTTACAATCTTGAGTTTCCCTACGAGTTGGAGGCAGTTCATCTAATATTCCATGTATCTTTAGTTTGTAAGTTCTTGGGTAATACATCCCGCATCACCCCCATTGAAGATGTCCAGATCACAGAAGATCTATCATGTGAGAAAATCCCTGTTGCTCTCCTAGATCATCAGGTCGGTAAGTTGCAGACCAAAGAAGTAGCCTCAGTTAAAGTACTTTAGAGGAATAATATCATGATGTAATTGACATGGGAGGCCGAAGAGGATATGAAGTCCAGATACCCTCAGTTGTTTCAGACTTCGGGTTTAAATCAACACTTATGCAATACAATTTCCTTATTCCTATTCTACCTCTCAAGCTTAATCTATACATCTTGTTTAGCTGATATTGTTGAGATAAATATGGCAGGTGCAGTTCATATTACAGTAGATGACAGTTGAGGTGAGTTATGGCTAACCCTTTTAGCTTTTGCATAAATAAATGATTGTGTGGGGCCTATATGATATTGTTATGTAAATTTATAGCCCTGTGAGGCATTGGATATGTGTTTTGGCTACTTGACAAGTTTTGGATAGTCCTATTTACAGTGGTAACTCTATCAAAATTTTCAGAAATCCTGAGAGTTAGAATATTTTCTCAACATTTAAGGATGAATGTTCTTAAGGAGGGAAAGATATTACACCTCATGTTTTCGTGCGTTGTCATTACCGTAATTGTAGTCGACATGGGCCCGGAGATGATAGGACCCCTCCAAGAGACCAATAAGGGTTTTCGTATGTGTTAAGTAAGTTTCGGATGAGTTTAAGACTTATCAGATCGAAGAAAGTAAGTGTCGACGGAATTTGACAAGTATGGGTAATATGCGGAGCAATATTCCTCGCAAAGTTGGATATGTGTCACATATTTGCACCAAATATTAGACCTTAAAGTCAATAAATCATTGCCTTATAAAAATGGTAGGATCTGCGGGTGCATATGGTGATATGCACCGTAGATCAGGCAACATATCTTAGGTGGTAGCTGACTTTTTAGGGTTATTTAAATGTTAGCTTGACCGATTTCTCTCATTTCTTGTCCAAGACATAACCTAAACACCTCTAAATTCTCTCAAATCATTCCCCCTTAGTTCTTAAGAAAATCAAAGGTTGAAACACTCACCCCTTCCATCAAAAGTGTTGTAGGCAAAAAAAACTCACTTCTATGGTGTTGTGGCTAAGTTGTAGGATGTTCCAGGCTTGAAGGTGATTCTTTTACATCCTCTCCTAACTAGTTAAGATATGTTCTCCCTCTCTATCATGTATTTGGACATGTTTAAGCCTTGGATAAGATTATGGAATAAAGGAATACAGGATAGCAATTGTGTGAGTTGAAGGATTGGTTGAAGTGTTATTGTGTGGTCTGCTTGTATGCAATTATGAGTATGATATGAAGTGTTGGATTGATGTTGATGTTATGAAGGTTGAGAAGAAGTATTAAGGGAATTGATTGTGTTGTTTCATGTATAGGTTAGCATGTAAAAGAGTATGTGAAATCTACGCATATAAGGTGTTCGACGAAACCTCTAAATGAATCTTCTTATGCATTATGAAATCGATATTGATGTAAATCATTCCTATAATGTACATAATCACTTGTAGAGTGTACGAGGATGTGTGGGATCCATTAACTAAGGTTACAAGGTATGTACGGCTAATTTCCTTCTTTGGTATGATTTGGTATAAGCACTTCCTTGAAACGATTATCCTCTCGTTAAGTTTGAACAAACTATAATCCTCTCTTAATGAAGTTGTGCATATCTCGTGTGTATTCTTTATCAGTTGTATTTTTTGTTCAATATGTCTTAGGATGACTAGCTTAAGGTTAAAGAACATAGCGACAATAACGATAGTCGGAGGATAACGACCATAGGTCACTCCGACACTATTCATGATGTCCTTTGAGATTGGTATTGCATATATATATATATATATATATATATATTCTTACCGCTTCGCTTTATCTATTGTTTTACCCTTTGCGCTATAGTCGGACGAACATGCAGTTATATGTGCATACCACTGATATATTGGGCATATATTACCTTGTCTTATATGGCCGGGTAGTTTATGATGAGCTTACCCCATAGAGGGACTTGATACCACATAATATTACCCCATAGAAAGGTTTGATTTTACTTACATGCATATATTCATGATTATATTAGTTTTATGCCCTCAGCGGCTGTTTTTCTAAGTTCCTGGTTGATTTATATACCCTTCTCTGGTATTACATCTTTGATTTAACTGACTTACATATTAAGTACATCGTTCATACTGACGTTCCTTTCTAGGATGTTCTATTCCTTCCCGCAGGTACAGATAGACAAGCTGACATGCCTCATCAATAGGGTACTATTTTCAAATATTGGTAATCGCACTTCACTTCTCTGGAGTTGTTGTACGGAGTCGATATGTATTGTTGTATATAGTTCTAGTATTTTGGGTATTGCGGGGCCCTGTCCCGACTAGTTAATGTATTGTAGCACTCTTAAAGGCTTTCAGGCCTGCGGTTAGTGTATATTCATTTTATTTGGCCTTGTCGGCATTCTTGTTAGTTTTTGATACTCTTCTTATGGCCTTTTCGATTTCAGTTATGTATTTATGTTGTTGTTGGGCCTCTTCTGCTTGCAGGTTGTCATTATATCCTTATCTTGTCACTATTGTTTGGCAGCCCAATATTCATGTTATGGAGTTCAGACGCTATAGTTAGTTCAGTCGGGCCTTAGGGTGACGAGTGCCGACGCTCCACCCAAGGTTTGGGGTGTGACATTAACTATTGATGTACATAGTTCCATAACAATAAACGGGGGCTAATGACCTTTTATCACTCTGTCTTGTTCTTATTGGTCCTCTGAGGTCATTCATGCATTATATATATATATTATGACACCGAGTTGTGCTATAGTCGGTAGGGTATGACATTTATATATGCACACCACTACAGTTGGGTGCGATAACACTGAGTCATATTATGGCCACCAGAACCTGGTTTGACTCGTATAAGGGATACTATGAGTATAATGGATAAAGAGTAAAGTTAACAACTGCCTTGAATAAATAAGACAACACAACAACGATAAAGATTGGGGCCGCCGATAAGATGAGTGGCCCACCCTAAACCTTCACGTACTCTAAAGTTGTAACATGTACTACGATATAATGATGATATTACCCCATAGTGTGGCCTATATACATATATGTATGATTATATTTTAAAGGAAAACATGTATATCACCCGCCCTCAGTGGCATTCAGAGTTACAGGTTGTCCTTCCTTATCCGTATTTACATTAATATATCTATTTACATTTTCTTGCCTTACATATTCAGTACATTATTTGTATTGAAACACCTTATTGGAGTACTGTGTTTCATGCCTGCAAGTTCATATAAATAGAGTGATGCTCATTTCCAGTATGACCTCAGCTCAGTGGTGGTGTCAGAGCTCACCACTTGTTCCGAAGGTGCTAGTCGAAGTCGGTATAATTTTATATATATAGTTATGGGTATGGCGGGGCCATGTTCTGACCTAATAATGTTCATGTACTCCTTATATTTTAAAGGAAAACATGTATATCACCCGCCCTTAGTGGCATTCAGAGTTACAGGTTGTCCTTCCTTATCCGTATTTACATTAATATATCTATTTACATTTTCTTGCCTTACATATTTAGTACATTATTTGTACTGAAACACCTTATTGGAGTACTGTGTTTCGTGCCTGCAAGTTCATATAAATAGAGTGATGCTCATTTCCAGTATGACCTCAGCTCAGTGGTGGTGTCAGAGCTCACCACTTGTTTCGAAGGTGCTAGTCGAAGTCGGTATAATTTTATATATATAGTTATGGGTATGGCGGGGCCATGTTCTGACCTAATAATGTTCATGTACTCCTTAGAGTCTTGTAGACACTCGCCCTGTGTGTCGAAGTCATGTATGGCCTTGCCGACTTCTCTGTTAGCCAGTTGATATGTAATGTGGCCTTGTCATCCTTATATAGGTTATTACGTCTTTGTTGTCTTAGGAGAGTTATTCTGAGGCCTCGTTGGCCCAAATACATGTGTATCCAGGGGACGGATGAGACGTGGTACGCTCAAGCCATTAGGCATCGGGTGCCGGCCGTACACCCCAAGGTAGGGGTGTAACAAACTCGGTATCATAGAAAGTCTGTCCTACGGAGTCTACAAGCCATGTCTAGTAGAGTCTTATTTATAGGTGTGTTGTGTGCTACACTTATAAACAGGAGGCTGTCGGGCATTTAGGGATGGTTACTATTCTTTCATCTCATAGATCATGCAATAGAGCTAAGTTGTAAGAATTCAAGTCTAACTCGTGCTTTATATACTTTCACCAATTGTTAGAGAAGTTTTGAATAGTTCATATTCGTAGCATGTAAGTGAAAGATCACTATCATATCATATGCACTAAAGGTATGGATATTATGTTGAAATCTCAGAGCGTGAGCAATTGTCTCCCTTATATATAGAGAAGGTAATGCAAGTCTAGAAAAGCGAAGTGTTGGTTTTGGAATGCAAGGGAAGTAGAGTGAATGAGGTGCAGAGTACCCGAACACAAAGGGTTGCAAAGGGATTGGCCTTCAAATAGAAAAATATGAGCAACGTTACTCAAGTTCCAGCGATGATAGGATTACAGTGAAAAGTACCTACCCCAGCTCATGAATTACAGACATTGATAGATGCAGTGTTAG
The DNA here is from genome assembly GCA_034509755.1 of Anisodus tanguticus. NCBI lineage: Eukaryota > Viridiplantae > Streptophyta > Magnoliopsida > Solanales > Solanaceae > Anisodus > Anisodus tanguticus. Next base: position 13,677,514 of record CM067548.1, on the reverse strand, counting down.
AATGAAATGGGATCTCGGGACTTAGTAATAGTTAAGCCAATTCTTAACTTGGACAATACCAAAGAATAGTACGAATGTGTCGATAGAACCTTATTAGAGGACATATGCATGATATACCCGGGAATTGTGAATCGTATATGACTTTTGAGAATCTTAAAGATCCAAGAACTAAGTAGTGGAATCTTGGTTGGAGGTGGATGTTTCCCTTAGCAAGGCTCCTGTCTGATGTAAAGAAGAGATATTGAGCGACTAGAGAATGATGTTGATTAGAGAAGAGTAGGTTAAAGATAAAAGAATGTATTGTCATAAGTACCTAGACTAAGGTAATAAGTGGTGATGGTAGTAAGAGAATGGTGCATAGATAAATGGGTGCTAAGGATAAGTTAAAATATGACAGGATGATAGAGTCTATAGACAGGTGAAGAAAGAGACAAAAGGAGACAGACCTTGAGACTATAAAATAGTATAAGCCATAAATTCATACCCTCATTTTGAGAAATTAATTGATGACTCCAACGTGATTACCAGAAGGCAAAGTTAGACCCCCCGGAGTAATAAAAATCAGTATAAGGTAGTAAACAAGATAATCCGACCATGAATTAGAGACCAGAGGATTCAATAATAGTTGACATCATGAGAATTGTAGAGGTCGTGTTCCAAAAAAATAGAATGGACAACAGAAGAACAACCTTTAAAGATCATGTAGGAAGACGCTTCCCCGAAGCAAGCGTTGTGACCAAAGTTAGCTTAAGGGACTAAATGTGCCAATTATATTAGATATGATCCTTGTGCGTAAGAAGTACAGTTATCAGTGGTAAAAAAGTGGTACCACAAGGTGAGTATAGGTCATTGAAATATGAAAAGATGCTGAAGAGTAAGAGATAAACCATTTACTGGTAGAACTTCAGAGCATTAAAAATTAGTACTCCCCTAAAGGGGGGAAGATAGTGTGATATGGTATGAAGTCGGAATTAAGTGGTTCAGGTAAATATAGAATGGTAAATGAGGAATGCGATAAAAGGCAAAAAGGAATGAAATTGCATTTATTCAGATCCTATATATATGTCAGGACTCCAGAACGTTATCCAAGAATGACGCTAGAAAGAGAGGCAATAAGGGTTCTCGGTAGAGATGTTTATTGATGATAAGTATGAATGCACACTTGATACACAAGGGACTTGTGTGAGAGAAGTTAATACAAAAGACATAACCGAAGAGAAGTTAAGTGAAATATAGATATCAGAATGGATCGATGAATAGTTAGTAGTTGATTCAAGAAAAAACAAATTATGGCTAGACACGAGGTCACAGATAAATCATCAGATCATGCAAGATAAGCATAGTGAACCCCAGCATAGAAATTTCAGTCTAACTGATACGAGATCGTAATCATTGAGAAATATTCATATAGGTGTTGTGGTATATAAAGGTACCACGTAAGTGTTACAGAAAATGAAAGAGAGTGCCACTGGGTAAACAATTAGGATTTGAGTTCAGAAGTAAACCTATGATCATAAGGGCATAAAGGTAAGTGATGAAGGATAATTATAGGTGAGAAAGATTATCAAATATTTTGTTGGGTATACTATGTGATAAGCTCACAATTTTACAAGAGTCGGATGGTCTCTCCTAAATATTACAACGAAAGATTAGTTGACGAATTAAGGAAGAAGGCTTCGACCTAAACATAGTAACCAAAATTTAATATTACAAAAAAAATGATCTTGTAACAATAGTCTCCTTAGAACATTGTATGTTTTCCATAAGAAAGTGGCACCTATCGTGTCTATTGAAGGGGAAGTAGAATCAAAAGTGATATTCAAGAGTATATGTGTGGGCACTAAGATAAGTCAAGTATTCATGCAGCAGGTGGTAAAAGACTAGGAAAAGTAATTGCTTACGGTTAAAGACAACTGAGAAGCATGAAGGGAATTATTCGACCTATGACCCAGAGTTAGTTGCATTATGAACGCACTCAAGATTTTTTACTATTACCCATTCAACAGACATGTTGACATTCTTACAGTTATAGGAGACTTTATATCATTAAAAGAAAGAATTGAGCCCACGTCATGGACTAAGGCTTGAATTGCTAGAAGACTATAACATGAATGCCCGATGCCATCCATTAAAGGCTAATGTAATACCTAAGATCCTGAGCCGCACATTGGAAGGAAGTTTAAGATTACTTAAAGGCTGAAAAGAAAAAAAGGAAGCTCAAGAGTTATATCACCTAAGAAAATTAGGAGTCTGATTATTAGACCCAAATGATTATAGGAATTGTGACTTAGAAGATTGCAGAAAATACTCTTAGTAGTAGAAGTAAAGAAAGATGGTACAGTGACCGTATTCTATAATAGTTCTATGATAAAGACAAGATAATAGAGTAGCAGCCTTAGAGATAACAAAAGATGGAGTGGAGAATTCAAGGTTAAGTATGTGTGCGACTGTTATAGGAATCCGAGAAATTATCATGGCAATAAATTATCATCCTTATCATTTAACTAATAAGCCCAGTCGAGAGCAGAGTTGTAATCCGGAATACTATGGTAGCAAGAAGATTTGACCTAAGATGAGCGACATCATGTGATCGATACTTCAAAGATGACTGTGGGATATATAATATAGTGTGGATGAACGACTCTTTGAATCACCTCCATTTAGTTCAAAAGTGTCTGTTAGGACTAGCTATGATAACATGGAAATGTGTGAGCTTTTACAGCAAGACAACTTAGAAAATCAGGATATGAATGAATTAAGACGGCAAGTCAGGTATGAACTTTATGAGAATGAGTTATGTTAAGAAGCTAGATTATGAGAGTAAAAAATGGAAGCACATTCTAAATCACTCACTCCTTAAGAGGAGCAAAAATACATGTATACCTCTATGTCAGGTATGTTAGAAGTGTTGAATATCAATGCCACAAGTACCTAAGAGCATCGGTGAATGAGTCCCTCAAGAATACTATATTATGAGGGACAATTATACGATGGACAAGGTCGTAGAACATGCGGAAAGTCATAGATGATTGAGTATTCCTAAAGGTGTCACCTATGAAAAGGAGTAACGAGGTCCGATAAGAAGGACAAGCTTAGCCCGTGATATTTTGGGCCTTACAGAAACCTTTGGCAAGTAGTCTGAGTAGCTTATGAGCTAGAGTTACATCCAGGGTTAAAATCCGCTCATCCGGTTCTCTATGTATCCATGCCACAAAAGTGCACTGCAGACCCATCTCGGGTTGTCCCAATAGATGACGTTCTGATTACATAAAGTCTACCCAATGAAAAGATTCCAATGGCTATTTTTAGACTGACATGTTCGTAAGTTGAGGACCAAAGCGGTAGCCTCTGTGAAGGTGTTATGGAGAAACAAAAACATTGGTGAAATGATGTGGGAGGCTGAAAAGAAGATGAAATCTAAATATCAGACTGAAGTTTCTAAGCTTTTATAGTCAGTTAGAAGTTCTTTTATTCTATTATGATTTTAGATACCAACCTTTGTTCTATGATTAGATATGGTTCAAGATGAAATGTTATAGCACAACTCGGCAAAGACTAGTAGACCTTGAGGTAAGTTTTATGACTATGATATCTATGATTGATGACTGTGTGAAGCCCACTGTTGTATTTATGATTGATTGGCCCTTTATGGCATGTATAGTGTGTTTTTTGGCTTCATGCAAGTTGGTTTTTAGTCCATTTTACAGAGAAACTCTGGCAAAATTTTTGCAAGTCTCAAAGAGTTAACATTCGAGGTTGAATGTTTTTAAAGGAAGGAAGGGTGTTATATCCCGTGCTTTTTTATGTTGGATATATCAAAGTTAATCGTCATAAGTTCAAGAGATGGATTATTTTTTAGGTTATAAAGGAAATAAGCAAGCTAAACCTTCAAATGATTAAAAGAGTTCAAGAGTCACTAAGCAATTCATGCTCGTATTAGTTACGTTGATTGTGTCGCGAGTGAACTAATATAAGCCCGGATAAGTTATGACACCCCTATGAGGCTAAGTGAGGATTTCAACAAGTTGTAATATAATGCCAAAATGTTTTTAGGTCAAACGATCAGAGGAAATTAAGTTCGTCGAACTCAAGGATAGGCAGACAGAATTCTGGACAAGAGTTTTTGTCTAACTTTCTGGGAGTATATATACTAGTATATAAGGATCTATGGTATTCATAACCTATCTATATTTAAGTTCGGTGAGTATACATTCCAATGAAACAAACCGTTTCCAATCGAAGATCTGTACAAAAAATGATAAATATTTTAAAAAGGCGCTACAGAATAGACCTGAAAAATGGTGGAAAGTATGGACCATTTTTTTGAGGTATGACTCATACATCCCACCTTACTTCTAGGCGGTGGGAAAGTTTTGACAAGCTTATATTCGGTCACTTTATGTTGCAAGCTCATTTCTCTTATTTTACAGACCCAAAACCCTCATAAACTCTCTCCCCAAGTTCTCATATCAAGCTAGAGCTAAATTAAGGTGAACCAAGGTGATTAATACACCAAAAGGCTAGTGAACCTTGTTACAGTAGTGTTGATCTTCTTGTGGTGGATTTGGAGTTTCCTTCAAGGTGAAGTAATCTGAAGTTTGAAGTTGTTCTTGTTATTTCAGGTAAGGTTTCATGTCTTATTCATGTAATTGAGTTTGTTTAGATTTTATTCAACTTGTTTGATAAAGAAATTGTGGAAGGAAAGTTGGAAATCATGCTAGAACTCTTGATGATATTGTGGAATGTTCTTGAATGTGTTTTTAAGTTTTTATCGCTGGAAATTCTTGGAATATAGCTTGAGTATGTTGTTGTTGGATTTCGGAAGTGAAGGAAGTAGGGGAAATGCTACCCGATTCTTTATAGAAATGAGTTGTCGTTCAATATACATTGTATACTAGTATTCTCTAAGTTGACGAATGTATTATCATTGTTATAGGTTGAAGTGTTATTCGAGCTGAGTTCGTTGTTGTGTTCGTATAGACAATAAGAGGTATGTAAGGCTTACCCTTTCTTTCTATCAGTATGATCATAGAGAAAACGTTATAGAATGGAAGTTCCCTATCCAACCCCTTCCTTGAAAGATGAAACTATAGTTATTCTTGATTCTTTAACGTATCATGTACCTTATATGTCCCTTGTCGGGAGTACTTTTAACAGTTATGATATTCCTTGTTATATGATTGGTTCTGAGTTCTTGTTGGATTGTAACGATTATTATAGATAGTTCTGTAATGATAGGCAGGGGTTAATGACCTTGTGTCACTCTATCCTGTTCTTATTGGTCCTCTGAGGTCATTCATGCATATATATATATATATATATATTTGTATCTATTTTTTTACACTGAGCCGCGCTATATGTGCACACCACTATAGTTGGGTACTATAACAATGAGTCCTATTATGGTCGGATACGATATGATGATGATATTTCCTCATAGTGTGGCCTATATACATATATGTATGAATATGTTTTTAAAGGAAAGCATGCATACCATTCGCCCGCAGTGGCATTCAAAGTTACAAGTTGTCTTTTCCTTTTCCTCATTTACAATACTGTATCTATTTACATTTTCTTGCCTTACATATTCAGTACATTATTCATACTGACGTCCCTTGCTGGAGCGCTGCGTTTCATGCCCACATGTTTAGATAGACGGAGCGACGCTCATTTCCAGTAGGACCTCAGCTCAATGATGGTGTCAGAGCTCTCCACTTGTTCTGAAGATGCTAATCGGAGTCGATATTATTTTATATATATAGTTATGGGTATGGCGGAGTCCTATTCCGACCTGATAATGTTCATGTACTCCTTAGAGGCTTGTAGATAGTCATCATGTGTATCGAAGTCATGTATAGCTTTGTTGGCCTCTAAGTTAGCCAGTTGATACGTACTATGGCATTGTCGGCCTTCTTTGTATATATATATATATATATATATATATGTTGGGCTCTTCCGCTTCTACATGTTATTATGTGTTGGTTGTCTTATGAGAGTTATTCTGAGGCAATGTTGGCCCAAATACAAGTGTATCCAGGGTACGAACGAGATGTGGTACGCTCGGGCCGTTAGGCACCGGGTGTCTACTACACCCCCAAGGTTGGGGTGTGACAGTACCTTTTATCACCTCTAATCATATCTTGTTTCAAGTCCCCCAAATCAGTGTGTACTAAATTCAATAAATCAGATTCTCTAAAAGGAAATGAATGTGATTTCTTAATTTGTTTAGCTTCAGCACAAATGTTACACTTATCAATACTTGAAAAATTAACATTCGAAATAAGACCTTCACAATGCATTTTTTTTATATAAGATAAACTAACGTGTACAAGATTAGCATGCCATAAATCAAAAGAATCAATCAAATAAGGAGAAGTATTAGATTTTTCATAATATGAGAAACATAGAGTACAGATAAACCATGTTTACAATATCCTTTGCCCACAAAAATCTTATTTTTTATTAAAAAAACTTTATTATCTTTAAATAAAATCTTCACTCCTGTTTTTCCTAATAATTCCACAAAACAATTTGCTCAGATTTTGGGAACATGCAACACTTCAGTTAAAGTCAAAAAACATTCACATGTGAGTTTGAGAAGAATTTTTTCTTCTCCAAAAACTTTAATGATTCTTGAATCACCAAGATATATAAATTATTCTCCTTCATTTACTTGGGTGTATGACACAAAAAAAATTATTGGCACAAATATGCTTAGTAGCACCATAATCTATCATAGAGTCACTCACATTGGTTATAATGTTTAGTTGGGAAATGACTGCAAAAATAATATCATCTACTTCATCCAAATTTATTTTTGACTTAGCAGGATTGTCAACTTTCCCAACTCTTTTCTTGAATATTTTATTAATAATTTCGGGCTTGTAACCATGTTTCTTTTCATTAAATAGAGTAGAGATCATAGTATACTTCCATACCTTCTTAGCATAATTTCAAAGGTTTAGTAGTTTGGCGAAGACAAATATAGTTGAAAATATAACATGAGTAGAACCTCCAATGCCAAATATTTTACCGGACAACCAAGATTTGTAGTCACTGCACCCACCATTCTGATCAATCATATCACTTTTGGATACACCATAAAGTATTAAAATCATCAAGAACAAAAACGATGCTTTCTTTGGCAAAATAAGGTTAGACTTTTTGTGTTCCATGACAACGAGAAATTATCCTTAGGATTGTTGTAAAATTTGTTGTAAAAAACACGGAAATAGTAGAAAATTCTTGAAATCTTGAGGCGTGTCAAAAAAAATGTCCTTAAGGATAATTCACTAGGTATAGGTGTACCCCAGGATTCAACAAGCTCTTCTAGTATAAAACTAGGAGCCAGAATCTAACAACGATTTTACAAAAATAGGTAACAAAGCACTATAAAAATAAAAAGAAGAAGTAGTTTTGCTCTTATTAATTTTCTTATCTCCAAAATGAACATATCCAAAAGTATATATAGGAACAAGAAAATATTATCATCAAATGACTAAATTAATATTTTTAAGACCGTTTGGCACAATCAATTCACTCAATATGAATTATGTCATTAAGGCTAATATAATAGAATCAACTCTTTGGTTTTAAAGCCAAAAAGAACGTTAGGATAACACATTATTTTTTAGATATAATAGGTGTGTTGTGCGTCACACTTATAAATAGGAGACTGTCGGGCATTTAGGGATGATTACTATTCTTTCATCTCATGGATCATGCAATAGAGCTGAGTTGTAAGAATTCGAGTCTAACTTGTGCTTTATATACTTTCACCGATTGTTCGAGAAGATTCGAATAGTTTGTATTCGTACCATGTAAGTGAAAGATCCCTATCAGATCATATGCACTAAAGGTGCAGATATTATGTTGAAATCTTAGAGTGTGAGCAATTGACTCTCTCATAGATAGAGAAGGTAATGCAAGTCTATAAAAGGGAAGTTTTTGTTTTGGAATGCAAGGGAAGTAAAGTGAAGGAGATGCAGAGTACTCGAATACAAAGGGTTGTAAAGGGATTTGCCTTCAAATAGAAAAATATGAGCAACGTTACTCCAGTTCCAGTGATGATAGGATTACAGTGAAAAGTACCTACCCCAGCTCATGAATTACAGACATTGATAGATGCAGTGTTAGAAAGAAATGGGATCTCGGGACTTAGTAATGGTTAAGCCAATTCATAACTTGGACAATACCAAATAATAGTACGAATGTGTCGATAGAACCTTATAGAGGACATATGCATGATATACCCAGGAATTGTGAATCAGATATGACTTTTGAGAATCTTGAAGATCCAAGAACTAAGTAGTGGAATCTTGGTAGGAGGTGGATGTTTCCCTTAGCAAGGCTCCTGTCTGATGTAAAGAAGAGATATTGAGCGCCTGGAGAATGACGTTGATTAGAGAAGAGAAGGTTAAAGATAAAAGAATGTATTTTCATAAGTGCCTGGACTAAGGTAATAAGTGATTATGGTAGTAAGAGAATGGTGCATAGATAAATGGGTGATAACAATAAGTTAAAATATGACAGGATGATTGAGTCTATAGACAGGTGAAGAGAGAGACAAGATGAGACAAACCTTGAGATTATAAAAGAGTATAAGCCATAAATGCATATCCTCATTTCAAGAAATGAATTGATGATTCCTACATGATTACCAGAAGGCTAAGTTAGACCCTCGGAGTAATAAAAATCAGTATAAGCTAGTAAATAAGATAATCCAACCATGAATTAAAGACCAGAGGATTCAATAATAGTTGACATTATGAGAATTGTAGAGGTCGTGTTCCGACAATAACATAATGGACAACAGAAAAACAACATTTAAAGATCATGCAGGAAGACGTTTCCCCGAAGCAAGCGTTGTGACCAGAGTTAACCTTAAGGCACTAAATGTGCCAATTATATTAGATGTCACCCTTGTGCGTAAGAAGTTCAGTTATCTCTGGTACATAAGGGGTACCACAAGGTGAGTATAGGTCATTAAAATATGAAAAGATGCTGAAGAGTAAGAGATAAACCATTTACTGGTAGAACTTCAGAGCATTAAAAATTAGTACTCCCCTAAAGGGGGGAAGATGGTGTGAAAGGGTATGAAGTCGGAATTAAGTGGTTCAGGTAAATATAGAATGGTAAATGAGGAATGCGATAAAAGGCAAAAAGGAATGAAACTGCATTTACTCAGATCCTATATATATGTCATGACTCTAGAACGTTATCCAAGAATGATGCTAGAAAGAGAGGCAATAAGGGTTCTCGGTAGAGATGTCTATTGATGATAAGTATGAATGCACACTTGATACACAAGGGACTTGTGTGAGAGATAAGTTAATACAAAAGACATAACCGAAGAGAAGTTAAGTGAAATATAGATATTAGAATGGATCGACGAATAGTTAGTAGTTGATTCAAGAAAAAACAAATTATGGCTAGACACGAGGTCACAGATAAATCATCAGATCATGCAAGATAAGCATAGTGAACCCCAACATAGAAATTTCAGTCTAATAGATACGAGATCATAATCATTGAGAAATATTCATATAGGTGTTGTGGTATATAAAGGTACCACGTAAGTGTTACAGAAAATGAAAGAGAGTGCCACTGGGCAAACAATTAGGATTTGAGTTCAGAAGTAAACCTATGATAATAAGGGCATAAAGGTAAGCGATGAAGGATAATTATAGGTGAGAAAGATTATCAAATATTTTGTTGGGTATACGATGTGATAAGCTCACAGTTTTACAGAAGTCAGATGGTCTCTCCTAAATATACAACGAAAGATTAGTTGACGAATTAAGGAAGAAGGCTTCAACCTAAACATAGTAACCAAAATTTAATATTACAGAAGAAATGATCTTGTAACAATAGTCTCCTTAGAACATTGTATGTTTTCCATAAGTAAGTGGCACCTAACGTGTCTAATGCACGGGAAGTAGAATCAAAAGTGATATTCAAGAGTATATGAGTTGCAGGAAGTTCCAATATGTGTGGGCACTAAGATAAGTCAAGTATTCATGCAGCAGGTGGTAAAAGACTAGGAAAAGTAATTGCTTACGGTTAAAGACAACTCAGAAGGCATGAAGGGAATTATTAGACCTATGACCTAGAGTTAGTTGCATTATGAACGTACTCAAGATTTTGAATTATTATCCATGCAACAGACATGTTGACATTCTTACAGTTATAGGAGACTTTATATCGTTAAAAGAAAGAATTGAGCCCACGTCATGGACTAAGGCTTGAATTGCTAGAAGATTATAACATGAATGACCGATGCCATCCATGAAAGGCTTATTGTAATAGCTAAGACCCTGAGCCGCATATTGAAAGGAAGTTTAAGATTACTTAAAGGCGGAAAAGAAAAAAAGGAAGCTCAAGAGTTACATCACCTAAGAAAATTAGGAGTCTGATTATTAGACCCAAATGATATAGGAATTTTGACTTAGAAGATTGCATAAAATACTCTTAGTAGTAGAAGTAAAGAAAGATGGTACAGTGACCCTATTCTATAATAGTTCTATGATAAAGACAAGATAATAGAGTATCAGCCTTAGAGATAACAAAATATGGAGTAGAGATGTTGAGGTTAAGTAAGTGTACCGATTGTTATAGGAATCTGAGATATTATCATGGAAATAAAGTATCATCCTTGTCATTTAACTAATAAGCCTAGCCGACAACAGAGTTGTAATCTGGAATACTGTGGTAACAAGAAGATATGACCTAAGATGAGCGATATCATGTGATCGATACTTCAAAGATGATTGTGGGATATATAGGATAGTGTGGATGAACGACTCTTTGAATCACCTTCATTCAGTTCAAAAGTGTCTGTTAGGACAAGCTACGATAACATGGAAATATGTGAGCTTTTACAGCAAGACAACTTAGAAAATCAGGATATGAATGAACTAAGACGGCAAGTCAAGTATGAACTTTATCAGAATGAGATACGTTAAGAAGCTAGAATATGAGAGTGAAAAATTGAAGCACATTCTAAATCACTCACTCCTTAAGAGGAGCAAAAATACATGTATACCCCTATGTCAGGTGTGGTAGAAGGGTGTAATATCAATACCACAAGTACCAAATCCTAGAGGATAGTAACTAAGTTTAAGCAATGTAAAATGAGAACTATAAGAGCCAAAGTGAAAATTGTACTTGGTTCTATGAGCATCGGTAGTGAATGAGTCCCTCAAGAAGACTATATTAGGAGGGACAATTATACGATGGACAAGGTCGTAGAACATGCGGGAAGTCATAGATGATTGAGTATTCCTGAAGGTGTAACCTATGAAAATGAGTCATGAGGTCCGATAAGAAGGACAAGCTTAGCCCATGATATTTTGGGCCTTACAAAAACCTTCGGCAGGTAGTCTGAGTAGCTTATGAGCTAGAGTTACATCCAGGGTTAAAATCTGCTAATTCGGTTCTCTATGTATCCATGCCACGAAAGTGCATTGGAGACCCATCTCGGGTTGTCCCAATAGATGACGTTCCGATTACATAAAGTATACCCTATGAAAAGATTCCAATAGATATTTTTAGATTGACAGTTCATAAGTTGAGGACCAAAGCGGTAGCCTCCGTGAAGGTATTATGGAGAAACAAGAACGTTGAGGAAATGATGTGGGAGGCCGAAAAGGGCATGAAATCTAAATATAAGACTAAAGGTTCTAAGCTTTTATATTGAGTTAGAAGCTCTTTTATTATATTATTATTTTAGATACCAACCTTCGTTCTATGATTAGATATGGTTCAAGATGAAATGTTATAGCACAACTCGGCACAGACTAGTAGACCTTGAGGTAAGTTTTATGACTATGATATCTATGATTGATGATTGTGTGAAGCCCACCGTTGTATTTATGATTGATTGGCCTTGTATGGCATGTATAGTGTAATTTCTGGCTTCATGCAAGTTGGTTTTTAGTCCATTTTAAAGAGAAAAGTCTGGCGAAATTTTTGCAAGTCTCTAAGAGTTAACATTCGATGATTAATTTTTGTAAATGGGGGAAGGATGTTATATCCCGTGCTTTTTTATGTTGGATTTATCAAAGTTAATCAAAATAAGTTCAAGGGATTGATTAATTTTTAGGTAATAAAGAAAATAAGCAAGTTAAACCTTCAAAATATTAAAAGAGTTCAAGAGTCACTATGCGATTCATGCTTTTATTAGTTACGCCGATTGTGTCGTGAGTGAACTAATATAAGCACGGAAAACTTATGACACCCTTATCAGGCTAAGTGAGGCTTTCAACAAGTATTAATATAATACCAAAATGTTTGTAGGTCAAACGATAAAAGAAAATTAAGTTCGTCGAAACTCAAACATAGACAGACAAAATTTGAGACAAATTATTTTTCCTAACTTTCTGAGGGTATATCTACTAATATATCAGGAGCTATGGTGTTCATAACCTATCTATATTTAAGTCCATTGAGTCTACATTCCAATTAAACAAAATGTTTTCCAATCGGAGATCTGCACAAAAAGTGATAAATGTTTTAAGAAAGCGCTGCAGAGTAGACCTGATAAATGGTGGAAAGTATGGACCTTTTTTTGAGGTATGACCCGTACATCCCACCTTACTTCTAGGCGGTGGGAAAGTTTTGACAAGCTTATATTCGGTGACTTTATGTTGTAAGAACATTTCTCTCATTTAACAAACCCAAAACCCTCATAAACTCTCTCTCCAAGTTCTCATATCAAGTTGGAGCTAAATTAAGGTGAACCAAGGTGATTAATACACCAAAAGGCTAGTGAACTTTGTTACAGTAGTGTTGTTCTCTTGTGGTGGAGTTGGAGTTTCCTTCAAGGTGAAGTAATCTGAAGTTTGAGGTTGTTCTTGTTATTTCAGGTAAGGTTTCATGTCTTCTTCATGTAATTGAGTTTGTTTAGGTTTTAGTCAACTTGTTTGATAAAGAAATTGTGGAAGGAAAGTTGGAAATCATGCTAGAACTCTTGATGATATTGTGGACTGTTTTGGATGTGTTCCTGAGTTTTTATGGCTGGAAATTCTTGAAATAAAGATTAAGTATGTTTTTGTTGGTTTTGAGAAGTGAAGGAAGTAGGGGAAATGCTACCCGATTCTTTATAGAAACGAGTTGTCATTCGATATACATTGTACACTAGTATTCTCTAAGATGACGAACGTATTATCATTGTTATAAGTTGAAGTGTTATTCGAGTCGAGTTCGTTGTTATGTTCGTACAGACAAGAAGAGGTATGTAAGGCTTACCCTTTCTTTCTATTATCATTATCTTAGAGAAAACGTTATAGAATGGAAGTTCCCTATCCAATCCCTTCTTTGAAAGATGAAAGTATATTTATTCTTGATTCTTCAACGTATCATGTACCTTATATGTCCCTTGTCGGGTGTACTTTTCACACTTATGATATTCCTTATTACATGATTGGTTCTGAGTTCTTGTTGGATTGTAACGATTGTTATAAATAGTTCCATAATGATAGGCGGGAAGTTAATGACCTTGTGTCACTTCGTCCTGTTCTTATTGGTTCTCTGAGGTCATTCATGCTATATATATATATATTTGTATCTAGTTTTTTACACTGAGTCGCGCTATATGTGCACACCACTACAGTTGGGTACTAAAACAATGAGTCCTATTATGGTCGGATACGATATGATGATGATATTTCCTCATAGTGTGGCCTATATACATATATGTATGATTATGTTTTTAAAGGAAAGCATGCATACCACCACTGCAGTGGCATTCAAAGTTACAAGTTGTCTCTTCCTTATCCTCATTTACAATACTGTATCTATTTACATTTTCTTGCCTTACATATTCAGTACATTATTCATACTGACGTCCCTTGTTCGTGCGCTGCGTTTCATGCCCATAGATTTAGATCGATGGAGCGACGCTCATTTCCAGTAGGACCTTAACTCAGTGATGCTGTCAGAGCTCTCCACTTGTTCTTAAGATGTTAGTCGGAGTCGATATTATTTTATATATATAGTTATGGGTATGGCGGGGCCCTATTCCGACCTGATAATGTTCATGTACTCTTTAGAGGCTTGTAGACAGTCGTCATATGTATCGAAGTCATGTATAGCTTTGTCGACCTCTAAGTTAGCCAATTGATACGTACTATGGCATTGTCGGCCGTCTTTGTATATATATATATATATATATATATATATATATATATATATGTTGGGCTCTTCCGCTTCTACATGTTATTACGTGTTGGTTGTCTTATGAGAGTTATTTTGAGGCATTGTTGACCCAAATACAAGTGTATTCAGGGTACGGACGAGATGTGGTACGCTCGGGCCGTTAGGTACCGGGTGTCTACCACACCCCAGGGTTGGGGTGTGACAGTACCTTTTATCACATCTAATCATAGTTTGTTTCAAGTCCCCCAAATCAGTGTGTACTAAATTCAATAAATCAGATTCTCTAAAAGTAAATGAATGTGATTTCTTAATTTGTTTAGCTTCAGCACAAATTTTACACCTATCAATACTTGAAAAATTAACATTCGAAATAAGACCTTCACAATGCATTTTTTTAATATAAGATAAACTAACATGTACAGGACTAGCATGCCATAAATCAAAAGAATCAATCAAATAAGGAGAAGTATTAGATTTTTCATAATATGAGAAACATAGAGTACAGATAAACCATGTTTACAATATCCTTTGCCCACAAAAATCTTATTTTTTATTAAAACAACTTTATTATCTTTAAATAAAATCTTCACTCCTGTTTTTCCTAATAATTCCACAAAACAATTTGCTCGGATTTTGGGAACATGCAACACTTCAGTTAAAGTCAAAAAAAATTCACATGTGACTATGAGAAGATTTTTTTCTTTTCCAAAATCTTTAATGATTCTTGAATCACCAAGATATATAAATTATTCTCCTTCATTTACTTGGGTGTATGACACAAAAAAAAATTATTGGCACAAATATGCTTAGTAGCACCATAATCTATCATAGAGTCACTCACATTGGTTATAATGTTTAGTTGGGAAATGACTGCAAAAATAATATCATCTACTTCATCCAAATTAATTTTTGACGTAGCAGGATTGTCAATTTTTCCAACTCTTTTTTTGAAGATTTTATTAATAATTTCGGGCTTGTAACCATGTTTCTTTTCATTAAATAGAGTAGAGATCATAGTATACTTACATACCTTATTAGCATAATTTCAAAAGTTGAGTAGTTTGACGAAGACAAATACAGTTGAAAATATAACAAGAGTAGAACCTCCAATGCCAAATATTTTACCAATCAACCAAGATTTGTAGTCACTGCACCCACTATTCTGATCAATCATATCACTTTTTGATACACCATAAAGTATTAAAATCATCAAGAACAAAAACAAGGCTTTCTTTGGCAAAATAAGGTTAGACTTTTTGTGTTCCACGACAACAAGAAATTATCCTTAGGATTGTGGTAAAATTTGTTGTACAAAACAAGGAAATAGTAGGAAACTCTTGAAAGCTTGAGGCGTGTTAAACACTGTCCTTAAGGATAATTCACTCGGTATAGGTGTACTACATGATTCAACAAGCTCTTCTAGGATAAAACTAGGAGCCAGAATCTGTTAGAAATTTACTAATATGGGATTGAGTTTTTCCGTATTTAATGACTTAAACACGTAAGCCCCGCATGTCGGAAATATCGTTTCTTCACACATGCATAATCTACTAAGTGAGTAGATGATGTTAGTGCCAAGTATCGTCAAATATCGTTAAGAAATTAAAGAGATATTGGTACACAAAGTAAGGTGTTTGAGACATGAAAAAATAAAGTGTTTTTGGCCAAAAACGATAAATCTCCCTCATTGGTAAAAGATGGAAGGATTGTGCAATATATAAACTCTAAGTTTGAGTAAGGGTTTGGGACCCCAAGGGGTAACCCAAGTGTTTAGAAGGGAGAGGACCTAGGTGAGCTTGGGTTCGGGGCTAAGCCCCACACGCGCGCCGCCGCCGCCCGGAAGTTTGGTCCCTGAAATATTAACTATTTACATTTTGGTCCCGGAAGTTTTTCGAAACGTTACAACGGCTCTAAATGACACCAACCAATAGACATGAATGTTCAACAAAAACAGAACATTGCTTCCTTTTCTGCTCTTATAAATTGAACATTTTTGTTCAAATTAAACAGAGAATACACAACACTAAAACTCTTCTCTTATGTTCTGTTTCTGCACAAAAAAATAGAGAACATTTTTGTGAACATTTCTAGTTCTAATTCTGGTTTTGGCTCTGTTTCTGCCAACTCAACTGTTCTGTTGACAGTTCTATTAACAATTCCATTAGTAGTTTTGGTTCTGCTATGGTCAACAGTTTTGTTTCTAGTTCTGCTGCTGCTGTTCACGACACTGCTATTGTTCAAGGCACTGCCTCTGGTGCTGCTCAAGGAAATGTTGTTGTCCCTGCTCCTGACAGTTTTCAAAGAAAACACCCAGGTAAGGTTCTGGATAATAATTACAACAAGAGAAGGAGACTAAAGATGTTATTCTATCTTACTGCGTTGAGCCTGTCACGATTTCAGACAGAAGATCACCCTTCTGGTGAGGATGCAATGGACACTCAGTATAACACAATGACTGAAGTGGGCAAAATATCTAGGTCACAAATGACCTGAAGGCCAAGAACAAATGCAAGGCAGAGGCTAACATTGTACAAGGCGAGGGTAATCCTCCGGATCTTGAAGACAAGATTGTGGATTTCTCGGTAGTGGTGTTGGAGGAAAATCTGGGGGAGAAGCCAAGGCAATGGTGGATAGACACGGGTGCAACCCGTCACATCTGCTCTAACAAAAATGCATTCTCCTCTTACGCCCCTGTCACGGGCAAGAAGCTGTTCATGGGCAACGACGCCACCTCTAAAAGGCAAGGGGTTGGAAAGGTTGTCCTCAAAATTACTTCAGGCAAAGAGATCACTCTAAAGGAAGTGATGCATGTCCCTGACATCCGCAAAAACTTGGTTTCAGGGCCACTGTTGGTCAAGGCTGGTTTTAGACTAGTTTTTGAGTCCAACAAGTTTGTAATAACTAAGAATGGTAATTTTGTAGGAATGGGTTTCGCATGTGACAACCTCTTCAAAATAAATGTTATGTATGTAATTCGTTCATCTAATGAAATAAAGCCTTCTACCTACTTTCTTAAGTTTTCTAATTTATGGCATTATGTATTAGGACACATTAACTACAAATCCATTCAAAAGTTAGTAAAATTTGAATTGTTGCCTTCCTTCGACATAAACCCTCAACATAAATGTGAGGTGTGCGTAGAGGCAAAATTAACCAAATCATCTTTTCATTCAGTCGAAAGAAACACCACTTCTCTAGAACTTATTCACACTGACATATGTGATTTAAAGTTTGTGCAAACTAGAGGGGGGAACAAGTATTGATATGTTTACTTATTGAAAAGTAAATATGAAGCGTTTGAAGCATTTAAATGTTACAAAGCAGAAGTTGAAAATCAACTAAACCTACGGATTAAGGCAATTTGTAGTGATAGATGGGGAGAATACGTAGCACCGTTTGAAGAATATTGTGCTCAATTCGATATTGTTCATCAAACGACCGTTCCTAACTCGCCTCATTCGAACGGTATTGCCTAATGCAAAAACCGTACGTTAAAGGAAATGATGAATGCTTTACTTATCCATTCCGGTTTAACCCAAAACATGCGGGGCAAAGTGATTCTTACCGCTAATACAATTCTCAATAGAGTTCCGCATAAGGGTAAGGATAAAACTCCATATGAATCATAGAAAGGAAAGAAACCCACTTACAAATACTTGAAAGTGTGGGGCTGTGTGGCAAAGGTCGAAGTACCTGAACTAAAACAGGTCAAAATTGGACCTAAGACTGTAGATTGCGTATTCATCGAATATGCAAATAATAGTAGTGCTCTTCGCTTCTTAGTGTATAAGTAGGAGATACCTCATATCCACGAGGGTAATATCATGGAATCAAGGAATGCTGAATTCTTTGAACAGATCTTTCCTAGAAAGGAAAAAGAAATAATTTCGTGCAAACGAAGTTCTGAACAAAATGCTCAAAATCAACAAGACCCAGGAGTTTCTGATTATCCGGAACTAGACGTTCTAGATCTACATGACTCAGAAGTTACTGACTATCCGGAACGTAATGTTCCAGACCTACAGAACTTAGGGGTTCCAGAGGTTGAACCAAGACGGAGCAAAAGGGCCAAAAAGGATAAAACCTTTGGTCCAAACATTCTAACCTATATGGTTGAAAATGAACCTAGGACAATTAAGGAAGCATTGTCAACTCCAGAAGCACCACTTTGGAAAGAAGCTATAGAAAGCGAAATAGATTCCATCATGCAAAACTATACTTGGGAAATGATTGATCTTCCTCCGGGAAGCAAACCTTTGGGTTGTAAGTAGATACTCAAAAGAAAGTACAAAGAAGATGGAACTATTGACAAGTATAAGACCAGATTAGTAGTCAAAGGCTACCGACAAAAGAAAGGCCTCGATTACTTCGACACATACTCATCTGTGTCTATATTAACGTCCACAAGGATATTCATAGCCATTGCAGCTTTGCGTGACCTTGAGATATATCAAATGGATGTTAAGACAGTCTTCCTAAACGGAGTGTTGGAAGAGGAAATATACATGGAACATCTGAGAGGTATGTGGTTCCGGGACAAGAAAAGAAAGTATGTCGTCTTGTTAAGTCTCTATAAGGACTCAAACAAGCCCCGAAACAATGGCATGAAAATTTTGACAATACTTTATTATCAAAAGGTTTCTCCATAAATGAATGTGATAAATGTATCTATATCAAAGGGAGCTCTGACTCATTCGTCATGATATGTCTTTACGTAGATGACATGCTCATCACCGGAAGTAGTCTAAACTTGATCCTGGAAACCAATAATATGTTGAAATAATGTTTTGACATGAAAGATATGGGTATGGCAGATGTAATCTTAGGAATTAAGATTTCTAAGACATCTGACGAGCTGGTCTTATCTCAATCTCATTACATTGAAGATGTTTTGAGGAAATTTGATGTATTTGACACTCCCCCTATGAAGTCACCAATGGATATAAATCATAGAATTGATAAGAATCGTGGTGCACCCGTATCCCAAGAGAGATATGCGCAGGTCATTGATAGTTTAATGTACATTACAAACTGCACCCGACCCGATATCGCGTATCCAGTCAATAAGTTGGCTAGGTTTACTCGTAATCTTGGAAATGATCACTGGAAGGCACTAAATCGGATACTACATTATCTGAAATATTCGCTGACTTACGGATTACATTATTCAAGATATTCAGTCGTACTGGAAGGATACAGTGATGCAAACTGGATATCAGACATAAAGAACACCAAATCCACCATTGGGTATGTTTTTACAATCGGTGGTGGGGCTGTGTCTTGGAAATCCTCTAAATAAACATGCATCGCCCGATCCACGATGGAATCAGAGTTTATTGCTTTGGACAAAGCATGAGAATAAGCAGAGTGGCTTCACTATTTCTTAGAGGATATCCCTTGTTAGGATAAACCCGTACCTTCGGTGATGATTCACTGTGACAACCAATCGACTTTAGGAAGGGCACGGAGTAATATGTACAATGGCAAGTCTAGACATATTCGTCGGAGGCATAAGACCGTTAGGCAGTTGAACACTACGAGTGTCATTTATATTGATTACGTCAAATCAAAGGATAACTTAGTGGATCCATTAACTAAAGGTCTACCCAAAGATCAAATATTCTGCTTGTCTAGGGGAATGGGCTTAAAACCCAAATAATAAGAATCTTTATGGTGGTAACCCAACCTTACTGACTGGAGATCCCAGGAATTTGGTTCAATGGGAGAACTAAACTATAGAGGTTCAGTTTAGCGCTTCACTTAAAGTAAGAGCACTTCAAATTATCATTCTTTAAAGAAATATAACTCAAAAGTCATTCCCGCGATAGACATTGAGTGCTACCTACATAATGGGTAAAGGATAAATTTCTGAAACTTTTAATGATTCCTAACACTTTCGAGTGGGGTAGAGCTATATATCTTATAGGAGATCACCTATTTAAGTGCGAAGATAGGCTGCTTCAAATGTACGCACTTAAGAATCCAAGCGTTGTCCATAGCCACAACTGACAAAATGATAAGAAGAAATGAATAAGATGAGTTATTGTGTTGATATCATTGTCTTGGTTTACACTAAACAGTGACGGTTCAAGACATCACGTTCACCGCACAATAAGTAAATCTGATGGTAATCGACTAAGGAAGGTTCAAAGCTGAAAGCTACCTTTCCTGATGCAATATCTTTCCGCTGAAAGATTGCTGAACGTTGGCACCCTGTGTGCACCAATTCTCTTTAAAGAGGGGATTTTTGGAAATTTAATAATGTGGGATTGAGTTTATCCCATCTTTAATGACTTAAACACGTGGGCCCCGCATGTCGGAAACATCATTTCTTCACACATGCCTAATCTACTAAGTGAGTAGATAATGTTAGTGTCAAGTATCGTCAAATTTCGTTAATAAATGAAAGAGATATTGGTACACAAAGTAAGGTGTTTGAGACATGAAAAGATGGAGTGTTTTCAGCCAAAAATGACAAATCTCCCTCATTGGTAAAAGATGGAAGGAATGTGCAATATATAAACTCTAAGTTTGAGTAAGGGTTTGGGACCCCAAGGGATAACCCATATGTTTAAAAGGGAGAGGACCTAGGTGAGCTTAGGTTCGGGGCTAATCCCCACACGCGCGCGGCTGCCGCCCGCCCAGTCCGGTCGAGTCGGGTCAGGGTCGGTCACGGGTTCCAGGTTCTCGGGTTCTCGGGCCGTGGGTTGTGGGTTGTTGGGCTTTCTTCCGAAACTTTCGTTTTGGTTCCTGAAATGTTAACTATTTACATTTTGTTCCCAGAAGTTTTCTGGAACGTTACAACAGCTCTAAAGGACACCAACCAACAGACATGACTGTTCAACAAAAACAGAACGTTGCTTCTTTTTCTGCTCTTATAAATTGAACATTTCTGTTCAAATTAAATAGAGAATACACAACACAGAAACTTTTCTCTTATGTTCTGTTTCTGCACAAAAAAAACAGAGAACAGAAAAATGAATTTTCTATTATGTTTCAGAACGAAAAACAGAGAACAAAAAACATGAATTTTCTATTTTGGTTCTGCACGGAAACAGAGAACAGAAATTCTCTCCTTCTTCAGCAATCTGTTCCTATTTATTTTCTTCGTTAGAATCAATCGTGTTTGCTTTGTACAGTTGATTAGTTGTTGTTTTATCTTGGGAGACTATTGTCCATCACTGTAAAAGCATCTATACGGGGCAATTTTATCTTAAAGACAGAGAGTCATCTCTCGACTCAGCCTTCTTACTGTTTAACCTTTCAGATACACTTAACACCAATTTTTACCTACCAAATCTAACAACGATTTTACAAAAATAGGTAACAAAGCACTATAAAAATAGAAAGAAGAAGTAGTTTTGCTCTTAGTAATTTCTTATCTCCAAAATGAACATATCCAAAAGTATGTATAGGTACAAGAAAAGATTATCATCAAATGACCAAATTAATATTTTTAAGACCGTTTGGCCACAGTCAATTCATTCAATATGAATTATGCCATTAAGGCTAATATAATAGAATCAATTCTTTGGTTTTAAAGCCAAAAA
This sequence comes from Anisodus tanguticus, assembly GCA_034509755.1. NCBI lineage: Eukaryota > Viridiplantae > Streptophyta > Magnoliopsida > Solanales > Solanaceae > Anisodus > Anisodus tanguticus. Next base: position 13,655,807 of record CM067548.1, on the reverse strand, counting down.
GAACGTTAGGATAAACCCATTATTTTTGAGATATTAAATAGAAAATATTATTTTTTTAACAACTAGCAGATATTTTCACCAAGTGTCTCACTGGTCCTCTTATTAGTTACATCTGTAACAAGCTCAGTACATATAACTAGTATGTACCAGCTTGAGAGGGAGTGTTAGAATAGGAATATGTGATGTAGTGTCTATAAATAAGGCTCAATGAAATAATATAGATACATAATTTAATAAGTATTTTTCTTCCATAATTCCTCACATGAGTCAAATCAAGAATAAATTTATCTTGATGTTCTTGAAAATTTCTTGAACTTCTTGATCCATGAACTTTCTTGAGGGTTCTTGAATTCAAAATCACTTTCTTGAATTTATTTTATTTTTATTTTCTGTTATTTTTGTTTTCTTTTTTGTTTCTGCAGGTTTTCTAATTTTTTCTTTATGTTCTTGATATTTTCTTTGAAGGGGAGTCTTGCAGTAACTGGTAAAGTTGCTGACATGTGACCAGAAGGTCATGGTTTCAAGCCGTGGAAACAGTATCTAGCAGAAATGCAAAGTATGGTTGCGTACAACAGACCCTTGTGGTCCGGCCCTTCTCCGCACATAGCAGGAGGTTAGTGCACCGGTCTGTCTTTTTTTTTTTTGTTCTTGATATTTTCTTTATCAAATACTTGGATCCCTACCCTGATTATAATCAGTATAGGGGTTTAAATGCCTGACTTTAAAATACAGGGTATATATCCAAAATTATGACATATCATAGGAGTGATTAGTGTAACTAACACAAAAATAAATGTGAAACCTTAGGCACTATGTGCGAAATCATTGTATAGACATTTCAAATTCACAAAGAAAGAAAGCACAATGATTGAAAGAAAAGTTAAAGGAGAATATCAACTTTCCTTGTAGAAAAATAATAAAAGAATACAATGTAATATTGTTAAACAACTCTAAAGAAGTGACTGGTTTCCCTTTGGTGGCATTGAGCTCTGTTGATAGCAGAAGGGATCTCCAAAAGGGTTTGCGGACCCAATATATGAAATTTGTTGAGGATATTGACCTTGATACTGACTATGTGATACCATCATCATACTTTGCAGTGGGAATTGTTGTTGTGGAATCAGTATTTGTTGTTGTTGTTGTTGTTGCTGCTGCTGCTGCTGAGCCATTATTGCCATTTGTACATTTGTTGAAGGTGCTATGTTGTTTGACATCGCAAAGGGGTCGTGCTGATTGAATGGATTCTGGCCAGGGATTTCATACCCGTATCCTGCACTATAGCCAGCATTTTGCAGTTGTATTTGCCTCCTAGTTGCATCATCTTCGTACAAGCTGTCAAGTAATAACTTGTCGAATCCCCCAGCCTGATACAAGACCATAATGTAAATTTGCAGAGTTTAGGACTTGTCGCACAATTGTGAAATCTTGACCTCATAAGAAGTTCGAAAACAAAATATGACTCACAATCTTAAAACAAAAAAGGAACATTTTTTAACTGTCTTCCAAAAGGATAATCATGCATTACACAAAGGAATATACCAATTTTTTATCTGGTGTAACGTAGCTCGTGTTGTTGCTCGATGCAGTAACAAGAGCCAGTTCCCATCCTGACGTGCTTCCAATTTCACTCAACTGATAACTTGCTGATGGATTTTCTTTACCTGTATGACATTTTTAACACATCAAATCGATAAGAATTGCAATAGAAACTTCCTATTTGCAGCAGAAAAGTTGCATAAATTACCAGGTTGAATAATCGCAAGAGCCAACGCGTTGCTTTCCTCTAATTCTGCAACTTTTGGATCCACTTGATTCAAGCCCTGCATGAAAAACAGCATAAAACATGCATCTATGAGAGTCATCTTTTAGCATAAAAGTCCAAAGGGAGTGAACTAACAAAAGCATACCAACAAATCAACAGGCTCATCAGTCGATATCATTGGTGGAGTTTCTTCTATTTTTTCAGGCTGAGGTTCCTCTTGTGCTTCAACCTGTTCTTCTTTATCATCTTCAGCTGCTTCAGCTGCTTCAGCTGCTTCAACTTGCTCTACCCTTTCTTCAAGGATAGGTTCTTCAGGTTCTTGTTTTGTTTCTCTGTACTCCTATCAGATAACAATGACAAACTCCATTGAGGCCACTAGTACATAGCTAGAAGCTAGAATTTATATTTATTTTTTCCAGCCTTAAAATTATAAGAACTGCGACACATACCTTAATCTAAAGACTAACAATAGAAGAATGAAGGCAAATGTTAGTAGATACTGACTGAAGTTTTAGCTGCAAACTTTTTATTTTGCCGGTCTTATTTATATTATATACTATAAATTCTTCCGACTTTTGTTTTTTTTCTAAATTTTCCTCTTCCACTCTGAAAGATCTCATACGGTAGGCATTAATATGACAGGTGAGTGACTCGGCATAGTGCTGACGCGTTGTGTTTGGTGAATGGTAGCTAGACGTAGGTGTTCTAAGGGTTGATTTCTAGGGAGGGGTCTTTAAAAAGGTTGTTTCTCTTTATATGAAACTGGTTTATAAATTGGCTTCAATCTCAGTTCTCTAAAAACTTGGGACTCTCTCTTTTACCTGTCAAACTCTTTGTAAATGGCTTGGCCCAATCTGAACTATTTGAGATAAGGTTCAAAGATCAATAGAGAAAACATTGGCACGTCATACTAGTCTAAGCTTTTGAATATCTTAATTATGTTTGTTTGTGTGATTACAAAGGACAAAATAATGTGGTCCTAAAATGGACCATAGCTCAAAAAGTGTAGATCCAGGGTATCTTACCAGCCTCTTACATGACATGGAACCTGTCTGAGGTGCTTCTCTTATGTATTCCTCCATAGTTGCCAGGAATGAAGCAGGAGGCTGCAAAATTACAAAAAGAAAAATTGATTCATAAAGATGGTGCAACCTTCAATAGGAACTGTCTTTCAAGTTTTAAGCAAAATGAAGAGACCTGTTTCAAAACAGGAAACTGAAATGTGCGAGCAAGATCCAACCCTCTGCAGAAGTCATAAAAATGAGCTAGACTTTCAGCCTACATTAAGGAGGGGAAAAGGAAGAAAAATAACTTTAGATTAGCCATCACATATATTCATATAGGATATATTTTTACTACATTCTGACAAATTTAGAGATCCTTATACACCTGTTTCCCAGCTCTTTTATATATGTTGAGAGCTTTTATAGCATCATGCTTGGACATTTCAAAAAACTGCATAAAAATGAGAAAGTTAACCTATTACTATTCCAATAAGATAAGAAACTAACTGGTAGAAGTTTAAAGAGGCAAAAAAAGATCTCACAAAATCAACAAGGTTTATAATGCCGTCATTGATTGCACAGTAGATCTTGAAGCTCTCCTTCAAAACCTACAGTAAGTACAACCGGGGTTGTTATCTTGAGTTTTGTTCACAACCAGCCTTACTATAGTCAGTGTCCATCTTGCTTTCCTTTTTAGACGCTTTTGTTTTGCTTTTGTTGTCTTTGGATTTTGTCTGTTTTATGATATAAATTAGCCCTATTGGCTTTAATTTCAAATATATATATATAGTCAGTGTCCATGTAGTGTCACTTAATTTCATTCAATAAAGGATGAATTAGCTACGACCAGTAGACGCTTCTACTGGGATAATTAAGACTAAGCTAATGGAGAACCTTTATAATTCAACTTTATGGACTAATCATCCTTAGATGAAGATGTATTTAGAAATTCATTTCTCATTCACATGAATTTTAGATCAAGTGTTAACATTTCCCATCTTGTGGAATCTCCCTTCGTTCATCTACTGCGTAGACTACTTACTATTCACGATCTAGGCATTTCTACTAGTTCAAAGAACTTGTGAAGATCATGTTGCTCACCAAGCAGACCTAAGCCAAATTTTACATTCAGAATCCAAACCCTTTATGAACTTTATAAAATGTCCGTGAACTTCCAAGTATGATTGGTTGGTCAAAGAGCGTGTTCTGAGCTGCAGTCAGATTGTCAGAGGTGTAAATGACTCAACATTCTCCCTTTGTGAAACCAAAATTAGCACTCTCAACAGGCCCTAGAAGCAAATATCAGAGATAAAGGTGTGATAAAAGTGAGCGAGCACCAACCGTGAAGCTAGAGACCGCCATGATGCAGAGAGTCTTGGCTACTCTTTATTTTTTGGTTACTTAGTGAAAGAAATAATCTCTTGATTATTCTCATTAATTCAAAAACAATATATATACAATTTACATATTTCCATAATAAGAGACTCATATTCTTATTCTACTCCTAAAACCTCATTCTATTTGAAGACTAACTATACAATTATGGTAAGAGTATAAGACTAATTAAGGTACACTACAACTATACAAAACCGTGTACAAGAAGGATACAAAAATGTCAAAACCGAGACTAAATATACATAGGATATACACGTGCATAACGTGTATATCTTATGTATATTTAGTATATTTAACATACCCTCCGGTCATAGCGGGCGGTTTTCGGACGCTGAGACTGTCTCGAAAAATCTTCAAAAAGGACCGAGGGAAGACCCTTTGTAAAGATATCTACAACCTGATACCTGGAAGGGACATGGCAAACGTGTACTTGACCACGAGCAACCTTTTCGCGGACAAAGTGAATGTCTATCTCAATATGTTAGTGCACTGGTGTTGAACCGGATTACCCGAAAGATAGATGGCACTAATATTATCACAATAAACCAAGGTTGCTTTCTGAATAGGATAATGAAGCTCTAACAGCAGATTACGTAACCAACATGATTCAGAGACCACATTAGCTACCCCTCGATACTCAGCCTAGGTACTGGAGAGGGACAAAGTCGACTGACGTATCGCAGACTAAGTTATTATCCATACAATAGCCAGACGTAGACCGTCTGGTGTCTGGACAGCCACTCCAATCAGCATCAGTGTACGAGACAAGTGTAGACGTCGATGACGGATATAAATGCAAGTCATTGTCAAATATCCCCTGGATGTACCGAATAATGCGTTTGAGCATATTCATGTGTTCAACCCTGGGATCCTGCATAAACAAACACACCTGTTGGATGGAATATGTAATATCTGGTCTCGTGAATGTAAGATACCGAAGGGCCCCTGCAAGACTGCGATATCGGATCGGATCCGCGTAAGGGGAGCCAGCTGCAGGACCCAATTTGGGTTTAGTATCAACTGGAGTGGAAGTGGACTTACAGGATGACATCCCAACCCTCTCAATGATCTCGACTGCATACTTCCTCTAGGATAAGAATAATCCACCGGCATGTCGAGTGACAGCAATCCCCAAAAAATAGCTCAATGGCCCCAAGTCTTTCATAGCAAACTCAGAAGTGAGCATTGTCATGATAGACTGGCGTAAGACATAGGAAGTGGCCGTCAAGATAATATCATCCACATATAATAGTATATAAGCCAAAGAAGAACCACGACGATATATGAACAAGGAATTATCCGACGTGCTATGAGTGAACCCAATAGTCGAAACATAATCGGCAAACCTCTTATACCAGGCCCGTGGAGACTGTTTAAGCCCATATTAGGACTTTTTCAACAAACAGACATGATGAGGATATTTGGGATCCCTAAACCCCAAGGACTGATACATATAGATTGTTTCCTTGAGATCACCATGTAGGAAAAGCATTCTTCATATCTAACTGATGAATGTGTCATGCTTTCGAAAGATTAATGGTACGAATTTTGCATTCGGCTTTCTCATTTTGTGAAGACGTATGAGGGCAAGCAAAATTAAAATTGATTCCATTAGTTGCACAAAATTCCCGAAACACCCCGTTGTCATATTCTCTGTCATTATCACATTGAATATTTTTATTTCTCGTTCGAATTGGGTTCTAATGAAAGCTCTAAATTTTAAGAAGATGGAAAAAACTTGAGATTTTTTCGCTATCGGAAAAGTCCATAAAAATTTAGAGTAATCGTGCAAAATGAGAACATAATACCGATGACCTAAAGAACTAAGAATAGGAGACGTCCATAAGTCGCTATGAATAATATCAAATGACATTAAAGTATGAGAATTAGAGTCTACAAATGACAACCTAACAATTTTTCCTAAAGAAAAAGAATGACAATTTGGAGTACTACGCGTACCCTTACATGAAATAAAATTATTTTTATCTAAGGAAGACAAAATGGACGACCCCGGATGACCAAGATGAGCATGCTACAAGGAAGGAGCAAGGGCTGCAAACACTGATGGCAAGGCTTGACTCGATAGACCGGAACATGGCGTGATAGGATAAAGATCTTCCCTACTATCACACCTCATGAGAGGACTCCCCGTCTTGAAATCTTTCACATACAAACCAAACGGATCAAATTCAATAGACACGGAATTGTCAGTAGTGAATTTACGGACAGACACTAAGTTTTTAATCAATTTGGGGCATGTAGGGTATTTTTCAAGATAAGGGGTGGATGGGGGGAGACAAAGTTTTATGATCATAACCATGAATTGGAATAGAATTACCATTACCAACAATTATGCCACGAGGGTTGCTCAAATTGGAATAAGACGAGAGAGTACCTGAATCAGATGTCATGTGGGTAGTGGCATCGGTGTCCATATACCAATTCGGGTTTGGTGGAGTCAAACTAAGTGTGTGCATCGCGGCCTTAATATCGGTCTGAGTGGGGCCTGTGCATGGTGGGCTTACGGAGACTGAGGCCCAAGTACCCCTGCGTGTTGCCCCGGTCCAGTGCTACTTCGGGAAGACCCACTGGCCCAGTCGGTATTGGGCCGAGGAGGCTGCTAGAAAGCCCACTCGAATTGGGTTGTACTAGACGGTGAAAGTGGGTTGTTGGGCAACTGCCCACTGTTCCAGGCCCATGGCCCAGTGGGTCAGTGCCCTATTATATCCGGAGTATTGTCCTCCGCCACCGTGTCGCCCCCTGTTACTATTGCCGGAACCGCCGCGTTTGCCCCCGCGATTTTTGCCATTATTTTTCCGACTATTTTTTCCGCCATCATGTGACCGGTTTTGGTTCGAATTGTCACCAAAATTTGGAGGAGTAGTGGAAGATGTCATCATGACCACCGGGCTAGTACTCGTAGCCGCCTTTTTATCCAAGCCAACTTTTTACAAGGTAAGCATGGAGCGGGCCTGATAGAACTTTAGAAGAGGATTACTTTGATGAAGTAGAGTGTCAACACCACTATAGGCTTCGGATAGGCCAGCAACCAACTCTAGAACAAGACGATATTCACTAACTGGCACACCAACGTTGCAGAGTTGGTTCGCCAATTATTTCAACCTTTTGCAATAAGCTGAAACGTTTGGGAAATTTTCCATGTTGACGTGGGAAAAATTCTGTTCAAGGGTAACAACTCTGGAATTTTGATTATCCTGGAATATGTCACGCAACCTATCCCACGCAGCCATCGCCGTAGCGTCTTGCTCAATAATCGTCTGCAATAGGCCGGTAGAGATAGTAGAATAAATCCACTGAAGGACGGTGGCATCAAGCGTGGTCCATAATTTAGGGTCATCCTCGCGTTGAGGCACCTCTGTGTCTTCATGAGCCGCGGGGATTATGTGATGGATGACTTGATGCGAACGAGCGTGAATTTTGAACAACTCGGCCCACGTCGCGTATTGGACGTTTTCTATTTCAAGAATTAGAGGGATATGATTCTTGATGTTAGAAACAACAAGGGCAGGATGAAACATGTTCATTGACGTAGACATAACAAAAGAACAGAAAGTGATAGAGCGATTTGGAAGAGAAAATTGGAGAGCGGAAAACAGGCGCGGAAACCGAGGATTAGCTCACGGAATCTGCTTGGCCGAGGAACAAGAAAATTTGGGAGATTTTTTTTTTGTTTGATCTAGACTTTTGATACCATGAAAGAAATAATCCCTTGATTATTCTCATTAATTCAAAGACAATATATACAATTTACATATTTCCATAATAGGAGAATCTTATTCCTATTCTACTTCTAAAACCTTATTCGATTTGGAAACTAACTATACAATTATGGTAAGAGTACAAGAAATGTACACTACAACTATACAAAACCGTGTACAAGAAGGATACAAAAGCGTCAAAACCGAGACTAAATTTACATAGGATATACACGCTCATATCATGTATATCTTATGTATATTTAGTATATTTAACACGTAGTTTCTTGTTTAGAAGATTTTGGTCTCTAAATGAGTAGCCCAAATATGTTTGTGCATCAAGACTACTCTTTATTGTTTTGTTAGATTGCACTATGGAATGTCTTCAAGTTAGAAATTTTCTATCCCTAAATGAGAACCAAATATGTATAAACATTCTTCACTTAGGTCTACAAACAAAGAATCCGAAAATAGAAATGTGCAACATAATCCAGGTCTCAGTGCGTAAAATTAGTATCTGCCATACCAGTGCTAAGGCAAACTGAATAAGAAAGTTGTAGCAAGCTCCTCCTTCAGGCTGAAAAAACCCACAAGATATTAGAAACAATGTGAGGATATTAAAAGAATAAAAAGGTCAATATAGCTCAATACAGAATTAGGTAAATTGTCACCTGGCAACCAATCAAACGATAGAGAAGCTGCTGCAATGCTGGGAGCTGCTCTAATAGTTCTTCACCATTTAAGAGCCTTGTTCTGCTATGCACCTGATGCAAACTCAAATTTAAAAAATCTGGCATGAAACAAACAAATTAAATGATTCAGAAAAGAAGACCTTGTTAATTCCAGATGAAGTTTTAGTTAATCTTTCTGCCTCAATATCATACTTTAAAGTCCTAAAACACTCAAGTCTTTCCTCCAGAAAGAGTCCATAAGTCCGCACCCAGGCAGAGCAATCCCAAGCTGTCATAAATGTACAACAATGTGTAAGATAGTAATATGATTTCAAGCTTGAAACACACCTATATATCAGTGTGAACATGGAAACCACAAAAAAAAAACATAGGAAAAAGTTATGACGATAAGCTTACCGAGTGTACTTGATCCATCCTTAAAGTTTGATATTTGGAAAATATGTCCTCTACGAGAGAAGTGCAACAACTCTTCTTTAAATGTAGGATCACCTTCTCTCAGAACTCTGTGAATAACTATCAGTGTCTTTAGTGCTACCTGAATCATTAATTTGAGATTAAAAAGTTGAAAGAATAATTCACAATATCATTGATAAGCCACGATGTGAAGTTGAGTCCTCCTTTCTTGCATCAAATAATATACACACTCTTTATCATGCAAATTCAACAATTGTAGCTTCGAGCAATCATTAAATTAGTTAAGAAGACTTACAATCCAGTTGCGTGTCTTTGCCAACCGTCTAGACAGTGCATGAATGCAGTAGGCAACATCTGCTCGTGGTCGTGTAACCGATGTTGCAGCAAATATCACTAAGGAAAACAATCTCAATGAACATCCAGAAGAGATGAAGAGAAAAAGGTTATCATTAATATTTGAGTCCATTACAAATGGTCCTCATTCAAATTGCAACAAATGTAACTGAAGGTCCTGTCTGAATTAAGAAATAAACAGTTTTACCATCCTACAACCACACAAATTAAGGTATAACATAGAAACAAAGACTTTTAGAATATGTAAAATGTTGAATTGACAATTCAGGTAAGGAGGGAAAAGATATATTGTACGTTAAGGGATTAAATAGAAGGCTTTTAGAAAATGTACCACAACCTCAATCGGATTTTAGAAAATACATGTATATCTTGAACAATCAAAATAACATAAATTCTACAAACTCACTTGCAACATGCCTTTCTTTTGGAGGGCTTTCAACATGGTTTGTTGCCTTAACAATCGCGATATCCAAATCCTTAATTAAAACCAAAAAGATAATTCAATCCATCAAGAAATGTGCATTAATTAGACAATTATTAATGTTAATTAAAGGGAAAAAATATTTCATATGTAGACCTTAAATTCACTATTGACCTTGGCTAGGCCAACCTTGGTTGAATCTTTAAGTGCCCCATAAGCTTTTCTAAAGCTGTCCATTCAAAATCTAAACCCCCAGAAATGATTTACTTTTTATGGATCAAATGTTAAAAAGATAAGAGAGAGAGAGAGAGAAGGTTGATAAGTTCTTCTTCTTCTCTGAAAATTCATAAGCCAATCATAAGCTCTTTTATTTTCAATAACAAAATAGCCAACCACCTCTCCCCTCTCCCCCTCTCTCTCTCTCATTATCTTTCTGTTGAACTATTTTATTTTTAAGATGATTCTAATATTAGATTTGTAGTACTTTTAAAATGAAAGCAGCATAAAAAGGACAGTTGTGCAATGACAAAGTATATTTGGTAGTTTGGCAGTTGTTGTGGGACATTAGACTTGGTAAATATGCTATGCATTTGATACAACTATGCAAACCGTAGATTTTGAAAGGTGGATTTTGTCTTTTTCCTGAATTTGGATGTTTTTAGTTTGGACCCGAAGTATGATTTTGTTGATAAAACAATGATTGGAAATGAGAACAAAAAAAAATGGGAGCCATAATCAGCCTGTTTCTATTTAAGTTGTGGAAAAAAAAAACGAAAAAACTATTGCCACTATTTTCTATTTCCACTTTACAAAGAAATATTCATACTTGTTTTGCCCTATCTGCTCTCAAAATCTTAAAAATTTGAGGGTTAATTTTCAATTAAGCGATATAAGATCTGTATCGTCTCTCACTAATCTCGAGGTTTGATTTTGAATAATAGTACAAAAATCACATTATGATAATCCAAAATTCACTCATTAAACTTCAACTAAAATATTAAAATTTTATTTGCGTACTCATTTGATATAATCCAAGTTGCATCAAGCCCGTTGAAAGAAATAATCCCCTTGATTATTTTCATTGATTGAATAAATATATATACAAGTTACAAAGCCTTCTCCTACCATAATTCTAACTCTACAATTATGGTACTGTATATTCCTACTTATGGTAACATATACATTACAATATATTACACATATATTTTCCTAATATACAAGATTCTTACCTTGTCTAATATTAACAATTACCAAAAGAAGTAGAGCCAAATATGGCACTGTTGACCGAGAGCCATAAGGCGAGAAATCCGAGAGCCATAAAGGCAAACAAAACCGAGAGCCTTAATAAGGCAATATACACTTGTATATTGTGTGTATATTGTCTTATTTAACACACCCCCCGATCATAGCGGGCGGTCTTCGAACGCCGAGATCTGTCCCTAAAATCTTCAAAGAGAACCATTTGGTAGACCCTTTGTAAAGATGTACGCAATTTGATAACGCGACGGCACATGGCATACGTGAACTTGACCCTTTGCAACCTTTTCACGGACAAAGTGAATGTCCATTTCGATATGCTTGGTGCGCATGTTGGTGTTGAACTGGGTTACCTGAAAGGTAGATGGAACTAATGTTATCGCAATATACCAAGGTTGCCTTCTGAATGGGACAATGAAGTTCCAAAAGCAAATTCCGTAGCCAACATGACTCAGAGACCACATTCGCTACCCCTCGATATTCTGCCTCTGCACTGGAGCGTGATAGAGTTGCTTGACGCTTTGCCGACCATGAGACCAAGTTGTTGCCAAGGAACATACAGTAGCCAGAAGTCGACCGTCTGGTGTCGGGACAACCACCCCAATCAGCATCCGTGTAGGAAACAAGCGTGGATGTAGATGACGGATACAAGTGCAACCCATAGTCTAGTGTCCCCTGAATATACCGAATGATGTGTTTGATTGCATTCATGTGCTCAACTCTGGGATCATGCATGAATAAACACACCTGTTGAACCGCATATGTAATATTCGGTCAGGTAAAGGTAAGATACTGGAGGGCCCCTGCAACACTGCGATAGCGGGTCGGGTCCTCGTATGGTGCACCTGCTGCGGCACTTAGCTTTGGGTTTGCATCAACTGGCGTGGAAGTGGACTTACATGATGACATCCCAGCCCTCTTGATGATCTCAGCAGCATACTTCCGTTGAGACAGAAACAACCCACCTGAATGACGCTTGACGGCAATCCCCAAAAAATAACTCAAAGGCCCTAAGTCTTTCATAGCAAACTCGAAGGCGAGCATGGCCATGATAGACTGGCGCAAAGCATCGGAAGAGGCAGTCAAGATGATATCATCCACATACAACAGAATATAGGCCAATGACGAACCACGGCGGTAGATCGAGCCTGAAGTTTGTTAATTGTGGTGAATGGGAATAACGAATAACACAAGCACCCAAAAATCCGAAGATGAGAATACGAAGGGTCCTTATTATATAGGATTTTGAGGGGGGAGGAATATGTCAGACCTTTAGAAGGAAGTATGTTAAGAAGATATGTGGCCATTTGTAGAGCATGATGCCAAAAATATGGAGGTATGGAGGCATGAATTAAGAGAGTTCGGACAATGTTATTGATGGAACGAATTTTGCGTTCGGCCTTACCATTTTGTGGAGATGTATGAGGACACGAAAACCTAAAATTGATCCCATTATTAGCACAGAAATCCCGAAACTCCCTATTGTCATATTCTTTCCCATTATCACATTGAATATTTTTTATGTTTCTTTCGAATTGAGTACGAATGAACGCTCTAAATTTGATGAAGATAGAAAATACTTGTGATTTATTTGCAATTGGAAACGTCCACAAAAATCTAGTATAATCATCTAAAAAGAGAACATAATATCGATGACCCACTGAACTTAGAACAGGAGACGTCCATAAGTCACTATGAATAATGTCAAATGGCATAGAAATATGAGAATTGGAGTCTACAAATGGTAACTTAACAATTTTTCCTAATGAACAAGACTGACAAATTGGAGTACGACTCGTACCCTTACAATAAATAAAACTATTTTTATCTAAAGCGATAAAATAGAAGATCCGGATGACCCGGACGAGCATTCCACATGGAAGGAGAGATGGGCGCAAAGGCCGACAGCAAGGTTTGACACGATGGACTGAAACCAGGCATGACAGGATACAGATCCCCCCTACTATCACACCTCATGAGATGACTCCCCGTCTTGAAATCCTTCACAAAAAAACCAAAAGGATCAAATTCAACGGAAACGGAATTGTCAGTAGTGAACTTCCGGACCGACACTAAATTTTTAATCAATTTAGGAGCATGTAACGTATTTTTCAAGAGAAGGGGTGGATTTGGGGGAGACAACGTTTTCTGACCATAACCCTGAATTGGAATAGAGTTGCCATTACCAACAATTATACCTCGAGGGGTGCTCAAATTGGAATAAGAGGAGAGAGTACCTGATTCAGAAGTCATGTGAGTAGTTGCCCCGGTGTCCATGTACCAATTTGGGTCCGGTTGAGTCAACCCCAACGTGTGCATCGCGGCCTCGATATCAGTCTAAGTGGGGCCTACTGCATGATGGGCCTGCGGTGGTCGGGGCCCAAGAACTCATGTCCGTAGTGCACCTGCGCCGTAGCTGCTGTTGCTACCGCCGGGCCGGCGGCGGCCGTGGGCCGCCACTGCTGGGTATTGGGCCTGGAATGTTGGCCAACCCACTGGCCGCTGGAAACTGTTGCTGGATGGTACGGGTTCCACTGCCATTGGCCCCACTGCTGGGCCCATAGCGGTGGTGGGCCACCGTACCCCCGGGGCGGGACCCACCGCCCGCTTGTTGACCACAGGAACCGCCACCAGAACCTCCGCGTTTGCCCCCGCGATTTTTGTTATTATTCTTGCGATTATTCTTGCCGCCACCATTATTATGATTTTGGCCCGAATTATTAACAAAACCCGAAGGACTAGGAGAGGACTCCACCATGACAACTGGGCTTGCTCCAGTAGCCGCCTTTTTAGCCAAACCGGCTTCTTCCAACGTCAGCATGGAGCGGGCTTGATGGAAGTCGGGAAGAGGGTTGCTTTGGCGAAGGAGAGCTCCAACACCATTATAGGCCTCCGAAAGACCGGCAACCAACTGTAGAACTAGACGATTATTTGTTACTGGTGCGCCAACATTACGGAGTTAATCCGCCAACTCCTTTAGTTTCTTGCAATATTCCGAAACATTTGGAAATTCGTCCATTCGAACGAGAGAGAATTCCTGCTCGAGTGTGACGACACGTGAATGTTGGTTGTCTTGGAATATGTCACGCAATCTATTCCATGCAGCCATAGCCGTGGTATCCGGCTCCATAATCGTCTGTAGAAGGTCCAGCGAAATAGTAGCGTATATCCACCGAAGAACGGTAGCATCAAGTGTAATCCATAACTCAGGATCCTCCGCAGGAAGGGGTCTAGCGGGAGGAATGATGTGATGAAGAACTTGATAACATATAGCGTGAATTTTAAACAACTCCGCCCACGTTGCACATTGGACGTTTTCCATCTCAAGGACAATAGGGACACTGAGCTTGATATTGGAAACCGTGAGGGCATGGTAAATTGTTCTTAGACATATTGAAAGAACAAAGAAGAAAGGGAAATTTAAGAGAGGTGTTTTTGAGAGCGGAAGACGAATTTTGGAAGAGAAACCCGAGGAGGGGGGGTCTCGGCCAAAGGAGGCAAAAGTTTGAGAGAAAAACTTTTGTTTAGACCCAGTCTCTTGATACCATGAAAGAAATAATCCCCTTGATTATTTTCATTGATTGAATAGATATATATACAAGTTACAAAGCCTTCTCCTACCATAATTCTAACTCTACAATTATGGTAGTGTATATTCCTACTTATGGTAATATATACATTACAATATATTACACATATATTTTCCTAATATACAAGATTCTTACCTTGTCTAATATTAACAATTACCAAAAGAAGTAGATCCAAATATGGCCTGTTGACCGAGAGCCATAAGGCAGTAAATTCGAGAGCCATAAGGCAGAAAAACCGAGAGCCTTAATAAGGCAATATACACTTGTATATTGTGTGTATATTGCCTTATTTAACACCCGTTTACGAGGAGTCAAGCCCGTGAACTACAAGTTTTACAAGGGTTGTTCATGAAGATGGAAGTTCTTGAGTACGCCTTAGTGCCATCCCGGGGATTCCAAATGGTGATGATTGCATGGAAAGGCAAAATGGCAAAAAATGGTAGAGATAACACCACCCACGTTTCGAAGATGTTGCCACATGTTGAACCTGCGAGCCACAGTTCAAATGCAGGAGGTGACTGTTACGGTTCACCTTTAAGCAGGGCATAAAGGGTACTTCATAACTTGTGGACTCTTGGTCTATTATTATTATTATTATTATTTAGAGTTGCCACCTAATTTAGAAGGAAAACTAGGAAAATCAAAATAAAAGGGGTTTTTCAACTTTTTAACATAAATTCTAAAATAATCAGAGTTCGAGGTAAGGGTTCAGGTGATTCTCCGTGAAAGGTGTTAGGCACCCCGGTATTACGGACCTCGAGTTTTAAAACAATAAAATTGCTTTTATTTGCTTTAAATTGTTTTAAAATATTATAAATATACTATATCATTCAAAATCATTTCCGCCAAAAATGAACATTTCACACAACACTTTTTTACTTAAAATATGAAAATAAAATTCTTTTAAAATATCCTTTCTTTTTGGAATATAATTCCCTTTATTTATTTCAAAAGGATAGTTAAATACTTTTTTTCCTTTAAAACATCTACTTTATGTAAATAGAAATTCCAACTAAAGTAACAACATTACCAAAACAACCTTTTGTAAAAAAAAAAAGTCAATCAAACATTCTCTATTCCCTTTTCCTCAAATTCTAATTATATGGATTTTATTTTAAAAATTCAAACTACTTGAGAGGTATTTAAAACTTATTCCAAACATCGAATATTTCAAGAAGCTTTGCATTAAAACTTGAACCATTTTTCACCTTTTTATCTTGAAATAAAACCAACTTAATAGGAAAATCCCTCTTAATTCTTTTTGTAAAGTATACATAATCCAAATATTGCTTTCCAAATTATTTGCAACTTAATTTAAAAAAAAACTCATTAATATATAAAAAAAATAGCCGACTTATTAAAGCCCCTTTTATTAACTAATCGGGTTTAGGTTACAAAAAGTGATCCATTTATTTTAAAGATATAAAGTGACGTCTAAGCAATTTTAATTATCCAAGGGTTTCAATAATATTAATGTTTTACAAATATGTGTATATACAATAATCCGAAGATAAAAAACAAAAATGGACTCATGGGTATACCGGCCCACCAGTTTTCCGCAAAAATAAAATTTATCTATTTTGTAGGCCATTTTCACTCATGGTTGGGCATTCGCGGCTTTCAACTCAACAAAGATATACATGGTTGGACCCTCAGGCCCAACGGCTCAACAATCGCGCAAGGAGGAGAAATGTGGGTCACCGGCCCACGATCATGCAAAGGGAGGGGGAAAACACATGAGGAGTTAGAAATACCCAAAGTTATCAGGTGTAAATGAAAGGAAATGCTGGTATAAAACTAAATGCACATACACATATTCTTGTATTAATTATAACAATTTAACAGGCAGACCAGCAAAGACCCAAAAGTAATAGCCCAAATATTTCAAGCCCAATATCGACTTCGGTAGAGCATATAAATACACAGAGACAAAAGCAAGCCCAAATGACCATCCTTAGATACCAACAGAGAGTAAATGACCAGGCCCAAACTAAACATCTGCAGCAAATTTATGCATAAGCCTCATCTGATGTACACATTATCATTTGAAATCGACATATGCATGATATATAAAGAATATATATGATATACCTAGAGATATACAAGGTATACAGCCTCGGTATACACTGGATATATACCTAGGCTTTTACACCTCGAGGTATATCATTTGTATACTTAGCATTTATCATTAAAGAAAAAAGAAACAACATGACAATTTCGGATTACAAATAAGAGCAGAGACCAATTAAGGAGTATTTGGAAGCAAAACAGTGAGTAAATTGGGTAAGAGTGATGAAGACCAAATATCAGATAAGAAGTAGAAATGCCTAACACCTTTGATTCACAAACAACGCCAGACCAAGCATATGAACATACTCAGCTTCAAAACCTCAGGCAATACTGAATAGATAAGAAATACTAGTATACGGAGGGACAAGAAGAGATATATTAGAACTAGAAAACACACTACATGATCCAATGATTCAAATGCCTATCTTAAAAAGGGGGGAAATTTATGTGCACATATATCCAGAAATAGGGACAAAGACCAAACTCATACAAATTTACTCTCACATTTTTATAGTCATACAGAGCAAAGGGAAAAGCTAGAGATGGTTTAATATTTTAGCTAAACATACTGAACAGATGCAGATCCTCCCTAGTTCAATCTGAGAAGCACAAATCTTTAAACCTAGGTTTTAAATTAAGACATAAGGTACCTCACTCCTAGCCATGTCAAAGATACACATTCACAGATTTTATGCAGGATCAGAGAATGAGGCATTATTCAAGAAAAACTATACATCTTAACAAGTTGTTTTGAAAGAAGCAAGGAAATAAAAGCACAACAAGGCTAGGATCATTATCAAGCACACAGTCTTAACCACTTATAGACATACATGCTTACATAAAAATAACTCCAGGACCCAAGAAAACATTGTAATGATCCGCCTGGTTATTTCTTGCAAAAGACCCTTATTTGCTTATTTGACCCTTCTCGTAGACTCTTTGTGGGGTCTGTGATGAACGGGGATGGATGTCACGGATCCCGAAGTCCATTTATATGAGTTTTGGATTAAAAATCCCAAGTTTGGAAACTCAGAGTTGGTTAGTTTGACTCAAAGTATACTTGTGGTTAGATGGGTTCATTTCCAGGTTTCGTCACTTCCAGTAGTTCTGAAGGGTAATTTATGACTTAGTCGAGTCATCGGTTCGCTTTTTGAGGTAATTAGATGTAATTTGTGGCCTTAATTGTAATGTTTGGATTATGGTTTTATCCCGGATGATTCTTTAGAAATGTATGTCTTGACTCGGTTATTTATGAAATTTTAGGGTACAAACGACTTTGTAGCACTTTTTACCATAGACGAGCATGTTTGGTTTGTATCCGGGGGGGTTCGGGAGTGTTTTGGGTGTCGAATAGAGGTTTTTAGGCTATGTTTCACTGCTGATATCTGGTGTCCGCCACGGCGGAACCAACATCCACTCCGGCGGATCCGCCTTGGTGGAAAGTTAGCT
Organism: Anisodus tanguticus; assembly: GCA_034509755.1. Taxonomy (NCBI): domain Eukaryota; kingdom Viridiplantae; phylum Streptophyta; class Magnoliopsida; order Solanales; family Solanaceae; genus Anisodus; species Anisodus tanguticus. The sequence continues at coordinate 13,637,683 of CM067548.1, read as the reverse complement.
AGCCAAAGTGGAAGTCGGGGAAATAAGAAGTTCTGCCATAGCGGAATCGGGTCTGTTGTGGTGAGGTATGAGGTGTCAAGTGATATCTGATGTGGCGAAGGATTTCTCCGAGCGGTGGGTCCGCTCCAACGGTGTCAATTCTTCCAGGGCGAATTACTTTTCAAGTGTCCTATATATAATTTTAGGTCAGATTTTCTTTCTCAAAATAATGTGTTCTCGAAACCAGCACCGCTCTAGGGTCATTTTAAATCCTTAGGAGCATTTCCCACCTTGAGGTAATAGATTCTTTTTCTTTTTGGTTTAAATTTATGATTCTATGCTTATTAATGATGGTTTAGCTTATTATTTGAATTGGGGAAGATGGGTTTTGCATATTATGAGTTTAAGAGAGTTGTATGGTTGGTTTTAATGGGGATTTATGGATTGAATAATGTTAATATCATGAGTTAGGAGTGGATTATGTTAGATTATCATGTTATAAGTGTTAAATTGGTGATAGAAGCATGTTTTCAATTAGGAAAAAATTCTAGAATTTCAAATTGGGGCTTTTTAATTATTGTCCAATTGTTTTTGTGTTAGTGAATTCTTGGAAAGCATGTGTATATCATCTCTATAATTGATTGCATCTCATTATATCATGATAACTTGCCTTGTATTGTCATTGCATTCATAAACTTACGGTTCTGTGATTTGATGTGAGAGTGGTATGGATATGCTATGGTCCAAGAGACCGAAAAGGTAAGAGTCTTATGAGATTATGGCACTTGAGATGATATTGATATGCGGGGAGCGGATTTGCACACCTGCAACATGATTGAGACTGGAAAATGAGTCATGGGCTCTAGACAGATTCATGTGTGGAATTTCGAATGGCTAGGAGCGGTTTATGGAATTTGTGGGTCCCCTATGGGTGTAAGATCATAATTAAAACTTGACTTACTGTATATCAGGTTGAGAAAGGTACCTTGCATATGCATTTCATTCATATCATATATTTTATATCATTGATAAACTGTGATTAGACTTGATGTTTAGTCATTATGAACATATTGATTAGATTTAGGACTTGAAAGGATTATTCATGTCACGTGATATTTGATATGTTGTTGAACTCTATGAAACATTTTGGTGATTATGTGATATACTTGGTCATTGATATGCTAATGTAGGATTATTTGGTATCAACTTGATATTTATCTCTGATTATGTATCTACCGTCGTTGTCGGCCTATGATGTCTACGGGGGTAGGTTGTGTACTCATGTTACACTTGCTGTATTTTTTTTATGCAGATTCAGTACCTTCCACCTCCGCAGCATCGCGTGGCTGGGAGTTCAAGTTGGTGATCCCAGACATTCAGAGTAAGGATGCTATCTCCAGTATACCTTGGATATTCTTCTATATTACTATCTTTTGTTCCTACTTGAGAGACACTTTTCAGACTATGTATTTCAGTTTTAGCCTGCGTGCCCATTTTCAGACTTGAGTCGTATTTATTAGTGCTCTTGTATCACATACTAGATCTATTGGGGGTGCTTGTTGGTGTATCAGACTTATGGTTTATTTCCACATTTATATTATGAGACCGTCTTTATGGTATTCGTATTTCTTCCGCTTTTATATATATACAAATCATGTCTAGAGGATGATTTGTGAGTGGTTCTCCTATGTGGTAGGATTGTGTAGGTGCCACCACGATTCCCAAAAAGGGGTTGTGACAAAGTTAGTATCAGAATCCTAGGTTAAACAGTCTTAAATACAAGAGCAATTTCTAGTAAAATCTCGCGGATCAATGCGGAGACGTCCATACTTATCTTCGGGAGGGTATGGGATATTTAGGAAATTTCACTTCCGTCATTCCTTTCGTGCTAAGTTGAATCTAATTGGTATCTGACCCTTGTTTCTATTCGACCCTTGTTTCTGTTCTCTTATAGATGGTGAGGACTCGTGTCGATGTGGCTAGATACGAGGTACTGACCATGCGTGGATATAGCAGAGCACATGCTCGAGGACGGGCTAGAACCAAAGCAGCAGCACCAGCTCAGGGTGGAGCACAGAGAGTCAGTCAGGCTCATGCTAGATCTATTTCCATGAGCCGGTTATTAAGCCTCAGGATGATATGATAAAGGAAGAGGTGGGACCAGCCTGGATTTATTACTACACTAGTCCTTCATGATACGTTGGTCCGAGTGTTGAGTGTTCTAGATGGTTTTACTCAAACAGGTGTACATCCTACTACTTCGAGTTTTGTACGCCTGGTATTCAACCTACAAGAATGTCAGCGCCACGTATATATAAGGTTCATGCTCTAGAGTTTGGTCCCTGGCCTATTGGTGGAACAGCTATGACCCGCGATGAGCGAAAGATTTAGGAGCACTTTTCAAACATGAAGCCTCCAGAGTTCTTTGGCCAGCCTTAGGAGGATGTATATGAGTTATAGAATGAGTGAGTGTCCCAACCAGATGACATTTGTTCTAAGAGTTGAGGATCCTTGTGGTGAGGAAGATAATAAGAGAGAGTATGAGGGGGATGAAGAAGAGGATACCTAAGAGGATGATTAACTTGGGAATGACAAAGAGGGTGAGCAAGATGATAGGGCGCGTGATGGGGATATTATCGTCTATGTGGTTTAACAAGAAGGGTGCTTATATATAAGGCCTTGCCTCAAGAAGGGGAGCTTACCATTATGAACTATGTAGTGAGAGGGCCATGGTGAGTAAGGCTATGGATGATCCAAGCCAAAGGGATAATCTCTTCCACTCAAAGTGTCTCATAAAGGGAAACGTGTGTGCTATGATCATTGATGGTGGGAGTTGTGCAAATGTGGTGAGTGCCACCCTAGTTGAATTCTTGATGCTTCCAACTTATACTCATGCGACACTTTACAAACTTCAATGGTTGAATGAGTGTGGAGAGTTTAGGGTGCATAGACAAGCTACTATCAAGTTGTTCAAACCACGATGAGGTCTTGTGCGATGTGGTTCCAATGTAAGCTTGTCACCTTCTACTAAGACATTGCCAATACGATCGGACTTCAAGGCATGATTGGAGAACTAATCGGTACTCCATAACATATGATGGGCGAAAATATGTTTTTTATCCTTTGTCTCCTATGCAAGTTAATGAGGTATACCAAAAGATGAGAGAGATACGGGAGAAAGGCAAGGTGGAAGTGGAAACAAGTGAGAGAAGGAGTCCAAGGGAAAGGATAAGGTGACCCTCTTGGCAAGTTTCAAGGAGATTAGTGAGGAGATTGATGCCACATCTAAAATCGAGGAATACGCGGGCAACTATCCTTTTCCCACCCGGTAGGCGAACATGTCCCTTAATCAGAACTCAATCAATAATAATGTAAAATCCAACCATCAATATAAGTAATAAGTCTAGGATAGATAAGAAAATAATGCGGAAGTAATACAACAATCCCAAGAAATCTAGTCTAAGGCAGTACAAGAGCCACTACTACATACTACAAGTATGAATGTGAATACATAGTCTTAAAGTATAGTACTATCTCAGATTCGCAAATAAGACAATGGATAAAGAGAAACATCCGGGCTGCATATCCATCCAAGTGCTCACCCTAGATGCTCGTCGGCAAAGCCTCAGGAATCAATCATGAGGAGAGAAAGTAGACCCTGTCATGTACTCTACACTCATAAAAGAATGCATCAACGTAGTATCAGTACAAACACTATGTACCGGTAAGATCATAGGCCGACAACAGTTAGTTAACATATATAAAGTAAGAGACTAAAAGATAGGCATGCTCACAATCAGATATAAAGATGACACAGTCCAAGAATAACATCACAACTATAAGTATCAAGTCTGAATCCAGTAAGTATGAATATGTGAATATGAATGCATATGTAATGCAATGATACATATACGCTCTGAGAAGAATACCTCTACGCCTCGATAATCATGACCCATGGAGGACCCGTGAAGTCCATGTACCTATTGCGGCGTACAACCCGATCCAATATAAGTATATGTTACGGAACGTGCAACCCGATCCAATATATATATATATATTGCAGAACGCGCAACCCGGTCCAATATATGTATATATATTGCAGAACGTGCAACCCGGTCCAATATATGTATATATGTTGCGGCTCATAACCCGTTCTAAATGTATGATCATGAATGTATGAATGATATCAAATGTCAATAACAATATACAAACACTAAGAAATATATCAAGTCAATCATGCCACGAATGTACACATAACATCATGTCAAAAATGAGTCAATCATTCCTTTATATACGGTCAAGTCTAGTATCATACACGTGACGACGAGCCACTAGATCAAATAAGGCAACAAACCATAATCAAGCAACAATACCAATCTAAGTATTCCATCCCAACTTCATATCCGAAGGAGTAACATGCTTTCTCAAATAATCACTAACTCTACTTATGCTTCGCTAACCGGAGTCTAACCATAAGGTAAGTCGTAACCTACATAGTAGCCAAATAGGAGCCACGAACTCCTAATCCACAAGTCCTCCTGAGTGAATATTGGACGGTCATAGTGCAAACAAGCGCATGAAGATCCTATGTTACCACACACATTCAATCAATACATAAAGACCAATTCAACATTATCATGATTCTAATGATACCAAACATGTGTTGCAAGGAACTCGGGGTCAAAAGTAAATTTAAAACCTCATCACAATTCCCAAGGGTAAAATGCTAATTCTATTGAGAAAATGAGTTCAATATGATCAAGATAGTATTCTACAGGTTCATACGAATCTAACAACACCCATATTGCTATACATTAGTTCAAAACCCAAAAAAGTGACATCGGGCCCATAAGGGCAAATTGGAAATATAAGTTAGAAACACGTTATCCATAATCTAAATAGTCATAATTCAAAGTTTTATGAAATTCAAACCCCAATTGAGCCTCCAATTTTATGTCCTTATCACCAAGAGGTCACCTTTCAAGTCCATATTCCCAACTTCTCTCGTACTCTCAGCACGGTCACTGTCCTCTTTGTCAAATCCAATGATCGTTCCCAAGTTTACACTTGTATTCAGATATCGACATCTATACTCTTCCATTGCTGAATTGTTGACTTTCCATTACTACACTTGTGCCACAAAACTATCATACTAAACCTTAACGATGCTAAAACTTTCTCACTCCAATCACACGTCAAACAACCCTTCTTGTTAAGTCATAATTACATTTCCCCCACTTCTGAGCAGCTAACCATTAAAGACATGCCGATCTTACAATATCCCCTTTTAAGGACAGAAAATGTGAAGAAGTTTCAAATACCAATTAGAATCATACCAGATAACAATTTGAATGAAGTAGCACGAAAGGAATGAAAGAATAGAAATTTCCTAAATGTCATATAGCCTTAAGTATGGTGCGCAACACATACATAAGCAGGACTCTACTAGACATTGGTCTTGTACTTATAGATCGGGTAACCTAGGGCTCTGATATCAATTTATCACATCCCAAATCAAGGAACGCACGGGCACCTACCTTATTCCCACCCGGTAGGCGAACCTGTCCCTTAATCACAACTCAATAAATAATAAGGTAAAACCCATCCATCAATATAAGTAATAAGTCTTAGATAGATAAGGAAATAATGCGGAAGTAATACAACAATCCCAAGGAATCTAGTCTAAGGCAGTACAAGAGTCACTACTACATACTACAAGTATGAATGTGAATACGTAGTCTGAAAAGTACAATACTGTCTCGGAATAGCAAATAAGACAATGGATAAAGAGAAACATCTGGGTTGCAGATCTATCCAAGTGCTCACCCTAGATGCTCATCAGCAAAGCCTCGGGAATCAATCATGAGGAGAGAAAGTAGACTCTGTCACATACTCTGCACTCATAAAAGAATGCAGAAAAGTAGTATCAATACAAACACTATGTACTGGTAAGTATCATATGCCGACAACAGTTAATTAACATATATAAAATAAGTGACTGAAAGATAGGCATGTTCACAATCAGATATAAAGATTACATAGTCCAAGAATAGCATCACAACTACAAGTACCAAGTTCGAATCCAATAAGTATGAAAATGTGAATATGAATGCATATGCAATGCAATGATACATACACACTCCTGGCGGAATACCTCTACGCCTCGATAGACATGACCCACAGGGGACCCTCAAAGTTTATGTACCTGATGCGCTGCATAACCCAATCTAATATAAGTATATGTTGCGGAACATAAAACCCGATCTAATATATGTATATATGTTGTAGAATGGGAAACCCGATCTAATATATGTATATATATAACGGAATGTGCAACTCGGTTCAATATATGTATATATGTTGTGGAACGTGCAACCCGATCCAATATATGTATATATATAACGGAACATGCAACCCAGTCCAATAGATGTATATATGTTGCGGACGTGCAATGTTATCCAATATATGTATATATATTTCGGAATGTGCAACCCGGTCTACTATATGTATATATGTTGCGGCTCACAACCCGATCCAAATATATGATCATGAATGTATGAATGATATCAAATGTCAATAAGAATATATCAACACCAATGGAAATATATCAAGTCAATCGTGCCACGAATGGACACATAACATCATGTCAAAAATGAGTCAATCATTCCTTTATATACGGTCAAGTCTAGTATCATACACGTGACGACGAGCCACTAGATCAAATAAGGCAACAAACCATAATCAAGCAACAATACCAATCTAAGTATTCCATCCCAACTTCATATCCGAAGGTGTAACATGCTTTCTCAAATAATCACTAACTCTACTTATGCTTCGCTAACCGGAGTCTAACTATTAGGTAAGTCGTCACCTACTGGATAGCCAAATAGGAGCCACAAACTCCTAATCCACAAGTCCTCCCGAGTGAATATTGGATGGTCGTAGTTCAAACAAGCGCATGAAGATCCTATGTTACTACACACATTCAATCAATACATAAGGACCAATTCAACATTATTGTGATTATAATGATACCAAACATGTCTTGCAAGGAACTCGAGGTCAAAAGAAAATTTGAAATCTCATCACAGACCCCAAGGGTAAAATGGTAATTCTATTGAGAAAATGAGTTCAATATTATCCAGATAGTATTCTACGGGTTCATACGAATCTAACAACACCCATATGTTGACTTGGGTTCGAAATCCAAAAAAGTGACCTCGGGCCCATAAGGGCAAAATTAGAAATATAAGTTAGAAACACGTTATCCATAATATAAATAGTCATAATCAAAAGTTTCATGAAATTATAACCCCAATTGAGCCTCCAATTTTATGACTTTGTCAAAACCCTCTTTGTGTCCAACTCCATAAATCGAATGTTTGCAAAATCGAGATTGAAATCGAAATTTATGTAGAAATAGTTTACCCAAGGTTTAAACAAGCCAAAAACCTAGAATTTACTCAAATTCAATCATAATTAATTGAAGCAAACTCAAATTTCAACTTAGGTTTTAATATCCCCAATTGTTCCCAACCAAACATGGATAAAATCGATAACCAACAAAAATAATCTTAAAGAAGCATCAAAATGAAGGTTGGATACTTACCCCCTAGTTGATACTAGAACAACACCGAGAAAATCACCTCAATCGGAGCTCTAGAACTCAAGTTATGATGAAAGTACCAAATGGACGAAGTTTGAATTTTTAATACATTGTGATTTCCGCCGTAGCGACCAGATTTTCCGCTCCAGCGACTACTTCAGCAGTAGCGACCAGATATTTCACAATAGCGACCAGATTTTCCGCAATTGCGACCAGATTTTCCGCAATTGTGACCAGACCAGAAACCAACAATTTTTCCGGAACTAAAATGGGCATAACTCCCTCATGCGATGTTGTAATTCGACGATTAAAGTTGATACGGATCACAAATTTCAATTGGCATCTATTCCAATAATCAATACTCAATTCTAACATCAAATGCATATAACGGTATATTGAAGCGTCGAAGGCGAGCGACTTATGTCAACGACTCAAACACCAAAACTTGAACAAACGAAGTCCAAATCCATTTATGAAAGTTCCTAGAAGTCACAAATGATCTTACGAAGCTGCTCAAACTCTCAAAATACCTAACCGGATCCGTCTTGACCCGATGTTGACCATAGTGAACTCAATATTATCTCAAAAGGTAGTTTCTCAACCAACCGGCTTAATCACACCCTAACCTCTCGGGAACCTTACCAACGACTCAACTAAGTCATAAGTCACATTCCGAACCTAACATAATTGACAAAACTATGAAAAAGATGCATTTGCTCCCGATGTTGACTTGGCCAAATTTCTTTATTTCTTAACTTAAGGATTTCTAAAATATCCTTTTCCTTATCCAAAACTCCTACGAAAGTCTCAGAAACTCTCCACTTATCCCCTAAAGTCATAAATATTGAGTTAAAGCTAACAAAAATATCAAATTTTGAATCTAGGTCTTATTTCTTCCCCTGATCATCTTTTCATAAGAAATAGACATATTTAATGCTAAAACCGATTTTATTATAAAAAACCAACCTAACAAACACTAAAATTAGGTTCGTTAATTTCTACAAGTCATAAATAGTAGTTCAAATCTAATAGAATCTTCAGATAGCCTATCAGAGTACATTTTCCCAAAATAAATAATTTATCCAAATAATTGATTGTCAGAATTTCCATTGTGAAACATTCTCTCAAAGTAAACCAAATGACATCCGTTTGAATTCAAATTTGCAAGTAGATCAAAATGACTACTAAGGAGCTTCTAGAATAGACGATACACAAAATAGAGAATCGATTCTCAAAATGACCAATCGGGGTCGTTACAATTGAGGAGTAAAACTGGGTGGTCCTTATCATGCATAAGGACTACTCTTTACACACTAACAAAATAACATCTTCTTTTCCTAGTTCTATTTTTTATCTCTTACATGACTTTGATGATGTGTTTCCCGCGGAGCTTCTAAAAGGGTTTACCACCCCTAAGGGGAATTGAGCATCAAATTGACTTTGTCTCGAGGTCCCAATTGCCAAAAAATTGACTTATCGAAGAAACCCAGAGGATACTAAGAAACTTCAAAGACAAGTGGATGAACTCATTGAAAAAGAGAGTTGTGCGAGAATGTATGAGCCTATGTACGGTGCATTTATCTTGGTTCCAAAGAAAGATGGGACATGGCGCATGAGTGTTGATTGTCATGCCATCAACAAAATAATGGTAAAGTATTGCCATCTCATATCTCGTCTTGATGACATGTTTGATGAATTGAATGATTCATGCATATTCTCTAAGATAGATCATAGGATCGGATACCATTAAATCTGGATGAAACTCAAAAATGAGTGGAAAACGGTATTCAAGACCAAATTTGGTCTATATGAAAGGTTGGTGATGCCTTTAGGTCTCACTAACGATCCTAGTAATTTCATACATTTGATGAATCATGTGATGAAACATTTTATTGGCAAATTCGTGGTTGTTTACTTTGATGATATCTTGGTATAGAGTAAGATCATGGATGAGCTTGTTGATCATTTGAAATGTGTGTTTGAAGTGGTTAGACAAGAACAACTTTATGCTAATGTGGAAAAATGCTCTTTTTGTGTTGATGAAGTTGTTTTCTTGGGTTTTGTTGTGAGCTCAAGGGCCTTTGAGGTAGATGAATCCAAAATATATGCTATTAAGAATTGGCCAAATCCTAAATCCATCGGTGATGTGAAAAGTTTTCATGAATCGGCTAGTTTCTATAGGCTGTTTGTTAAAGGATTTAGCACCATAGTCACACCTTTGACAGAGGTAATCCAAAAGGATAAGCCTTTTTCTTGGGGTGAGGAGCAAGCAAGGGACTTTGGAACCTTAAAAAAATGCTTAGCTCTGCACCATTGTTGTAATTACCAAACTCTGATAAAATAGCAAAGTAGGTATTAGTGCAGTTTTGATGCAAGATGAAAAGCCCATTGCCTATTTTAGAGAGAAACTTAAAGGTGCGACTTTGAACTATTCTACCTATGATCTCGAATTGTACGCTTTGATTAGAGCATTGGATAATTCACAAAATTACTTGTGGCCCAAAGAGTTTGTAATTCGCACCGATCATGAGTCCTTGAAACACCTTAGGGCCCAAGACAAGTTGAACAAAAGACATGTCAAATGGTTTATGTAATCCAATACAAAAAGGGGAGGGACAATGTGGTGGAGGATGTTTTGTCTAGAAAACATATTTTGGTCAATACTTTGTATTCCAAATTGATGGGTTTTGAAAGTTTGAAGACATTGTATCCTAAGGACCCCACCTTTGCAAAAATCTTTCAAGATTGTGAAGAATAGGAAAGGGAAAGATGGCTTAGGGATAGATCTTCTACTCCCTATTATAAATTTGATGATTTCTTGTTCAAGGACAAGTGACTATGTGTGTCCATGATATCTTGAAGGGAACTTTTTGTGAGGGAGGCACATGATGTGGGTTTAATGGATCATTTTGGAATTGACAAAATCAAGGGAATTCTTAAAGAATAATTTTATTGGCCTAAAATGCGTAATGATGTTGCAAAATTTTGTGGCGAATGTGTTGAATGTAGAAGTGATAAGTCTAGACTTCTACCCCATGGATTGTATACCCCTCTCCCCATGCCTCATAGACCTTGGCTTGATATTTTTATAGATTTTGTGTTGGGATTTCCAAGGACTAAAAGGGAAAAGGATAACTTTTTGTTGTGGTTGACCGATTCTCAAAGATGACTCATTTTATTGCATGTCATAAATGTGATGAGGTGTCTCATATTGCATCTTTGTTTGTTGAGAATGCGGTTAAATTGCATGGAGTTCCCAAAATCATAATGATTGATAGGGACTCTAAGTTCCTTAGACACTTTTAGAAGGAATTATAGGGGCGACTTGGAACCAGATTGTTATTTTCTACTTCTTGACACCCATAAACCAAGGTTGTTAATAGGACTTTAGGTTCTATGCCTAGTGCCATGGTCAAGAGAAAGTTAGCATCTTGAGAAGATCAATTTTCTTTAGTTGAAGTTGCATATAATATAGACATTCATAGTACTATTGGCATGTCTCCATTTGAGGTTGTTTATGATTTTAATCCACTAACCCTTCTAGATCTCACTCTTTTGTCTCAAGATGTTGTTTTGAGTTTAGATGAAAATCAAAGGGCAGAAGCCATGAAGAAATTGTATGAAAATGTGAGTCTTCGCCTTGAAAAGAATAATCAAAACACGATCAAGAGAGCAAACAAAGGTCGAAAGAGATTTATGCTTGAACCGGGAGATCCCAATAAGAGGAAGACCAAGTTAATGCCAAGAGGAGATGGTCCATTTGATGTGCTTGAGTGACTCAATAACAATGCCTACAAGATTGACCTCCCTTCGGAATATCAAGTCCATAACACCTTCAACGTTTGTGATCTTTCTCTCTTTGACATGAATGATGGTGACCACTTAAAATTGAGGATAAAGTCATTACAAGAAGGGGAAAATGATAAAACTCAAGTTGCATCAAGGCAGTTTACAAGGAGTCAAGCCCATGAACTACAAACTTTACAAAGGTTGTCATGAAGATGGACGTTCTTGAGTACGCCTTAGTGCCATCCCAGGGATTCCAAGTGTTGATGATTGCATGGAAGGTAAAACGGAGAAGAATGGTAGAGATGACACCACATGTGTTTCTCAACTGGTTCCACATGTTGAACCTGCGAGCCACAGTTCAAATGTAGGAGGTGAAACCACCTGCGAAACGCAGATGGTGCCACAAACATGACCTGCATTTCGCAGGTGGTCACCATATGATGTCATCCGAGCATTTTGAATATTTTTGCAATCCAAGAGTGTAATTTTTGGGTCTCTTGTGTAATAACTTATTCTATGACTATAAATAGCTAACTTAGGTCATTTAATTGCTTAGTTTATGTTGAATATTGTTTTTATTCTCTTTGAGATATTTGAGAGCTTGTTGAAGCTTCTTGTTGAACCTTGTTTGAGAGAATTTGTTGCTTGGGAATTCTAATTCCCTTGAGGTCATCCTAAGAGTTAGGTGCTTATAGGAATACCTTGAATTGGGGTTTTAATATCCTTGGACCCTTGGTTCTAATTCAAGTCCTTCTTGTATCTATCTATCTATCCTTTAATTTCGTGTTTGTTTCCTTTCCGCATTTAATATTGCATCATCAATGAATATGTTAAATTGTCTACTATGTATATGAATATATATCAGTTAAGGTCAACACGAGTGTTTTAAAAGATAGGGTATGAGACCAGACACATTACTAGATACGGAACAAGAAGTAAGCACCACGGCATGAGCGATAAGCTTCGTTGATCTTTCAATTTCACTATTTTATAAGTTAATAAAACAAGTATATTAATACAAAAGATGACGAATACATGAAAATAATTTGGAAAACTAATTATAGAAATTTTAGCAAAAGATCTAGCATTAGGGGTTTGCATACTTTGTTAAGTATCGAATTATCTTACCAAAATAAAATAAAATTTTCGATTTTGGTATTACAATATTGGATATGCATTTTAAAAAAAATATTCGATATGATATTCAATATTTATAAGAAAAATATTACAATACCAAATCTCATGATTCATTCAACATCGGTATCGGCAACCAAAGACACCCTTCTACCAAAATACTTAATTGCAGATACATTTCAAATATATTATATTTTATATAGGTAATAATAATTTAATTAATCTTAAATATAAATTAGTAAAAGGCTAAAATCCTTCGAACTAAAATCTTCTAGTATAAGCAAATTACTTAATTACATATAGTCATATAAAAGAGAAAATGATCAAAATTTGTATAGGAGTTGAACTATTTATAATTACTGTATATTAATTGGGGCTCAATTATAACTAAATTGAGCTCATATTTGAGGTTCTTTCCTAGAATGGTCCACTTTCTATGTAAACTTAAAAATAATTTGCATCCGTTAGCCCATTAAATTTAAACGTATCTTTTCTCTTCATTGTCAAACTCCTTTCTTTCTCTCCGCTTTTAAATGTCGTCTTCTTCTTCCTCCTGATTTCAACTTCTACAGATATATCTCCATTGTTGGAGCTCAAGTTTCTTAGATCTGGAATTTGATTGATTAAAAAACTCTATTAAAGAGTTGAAGTTTTAAGTTTGAACTATATTTGAGATTTTGAGTTTGAAATCCAAACTTGGATATGAGAATTTTGAGTGTGCGGTGTATTTTACATTTGTCAGAACTCCCTTATTGCTACTTATTAATGAAAGTGTTTACTTAATAACGAATTACAACTGAAAATTTGGAGGTTGGGTTAACACCTAATTTTTACCCTCTAATAACTCTATTTAATTATTCAAGATTCTCGAATCACAGACGGAGTGCAACATACTTTTACAAGGCGAACAAGATTTTACAAAAATTATTCCGAGAGGATTTTTTCATTTCATTTGACAAAATATCACTTGATATACATATTGTATATCATGTTCTAATTTTACACAATTTTGATCATTAATCATAATTTTGGAATTTTGAACTGACAATTAAATATAATTGCTTTAAAAGAATTCTTAAAATTGAAGGATTAGTATTCCGCTCCGTCAAAGTCATAAATTTATCTAGTTAAATATGATGAAGAAATTACATCTCAATTTCAAGCATGTTTTAAGAATTTTAAAGACGTTTGCATGATTTTTAATCTCTTTAAGCCTAATTAGTGTTAAATTTAGACTTAAAACAAAGCTATTAATTTAATTAGGCTATTTACAGATTTATTTAGCCATTTCTTGACTTAAAATGTGACCACATTTACAAAATATAACCAACATTAATTGAAGTGGTCTAAAGAGAACATTGGGCCTTTGTGTTAAAAGTCAAATCAACCGAGCCCAAGGACAAAGGCCAAGGACTCGGCCCAGGCCCATGTCCCAGTCATGAAGTAAGAGGGCAAAAGCCCCAGTCACCCTTAAACGACAAGAAACCCTATAAGGTTCCCCATCTTTCCTCGGCGGCGTCATTGCCATTAATGGCAACCCTGTAGTGGTATGTTGGTTTGGTGTGTTGTTGCTTCGACGAAAGGGGTGAGGGCATTAAATGTCCGCCCCTCTCTCACTAGTACTCCACCACCACCACCCCTTCCATACCCAGGTGAGGCTACCCCTCTTGTCCTTTGCTTTTTCTATAATGGTTTATGGGATTTGTCTTTTCTGATTTCAAACAAATGATTTAGATTGGTTGAGGAACTCTTTTGAGGAAATTTTCCCCCTAATTCGTGTTCTCCCACATCGATACCTCATTCTGCAAGGGTTCCATATCTCATCCTATAAATATGGACTCTTGTTCTCCAATTTGATGGTCTGAAACTAAATTCTTGACTTTTATATTAATTAAGAGCTGAATCAAGTTTAAATTTTGATTAATAGAGCTTAAGTTGGGATCCAGTCCTTTGGCGGAACCCAGATCTAGTCTAATTGATCGTTCACTGCTAAAATCCCTCATTTTTCGTGTGATTGTGAGTTTTGAGGTCCCAGAGTGAAGAACAAGCTTCAAATTCGACCTTAGGTTGCCTTCATACAAGGTAATTTTTAAATTTTCTTGTAATTTATATTATGTGATATGTTATATGTGTTTGTTAAGCATGCTTAGTTAAGATTAGTTATTGTTTGTGATTATTAGGATAATTATTAGCATGTTTAGTCCTCATTATTATGACTGATAAGTATGCTTAGTTAAGATTAATGGTTGTTTGTGCCACTAGGTTAATATTTAGCATGTTTTGATTAATTATAATTATTGTTAGAGTCCATTATTGTGATTAGTTAAATTCTCATCATGTTAGTTTAAGGTAGTGTAAACATGTATCAATCCTTGAGGTTACATGACCTGTGGTTGAATTACTTCATGATTAGTTTAGCCTATTGTAGTTGACTATAATCACTGTGTGATGTTTGTTAAGCACGATTAGTTAGGTCAAATGTTCATCATGTTAGTTTGAGAATTTGTTTAATCATATGTAGACTGCTTTAGTTGATTTAATACTCAATCTTGTTAGTTTTAAGAGTTCATGAGTTGAATATGTGAGCATGTGGCATGTTCTAGTTGATGTATGTGTTTTTCATATCAGTTTGAAATCTGTTGAACCATGTGTGGACTTGTTTGTGTTGGAACGATGCCTAGTATGTCAATTTGGAGTTTAGTTTTATGAATAGGCTGCTATAATTATTTGCATAATGTGTGAGTTAGTCTTTGAGAATCATGATTGGTTTGGATGTGGTGTAAATGCGAATGTTGTAACACCTAGTCTTTGTTAAGTTAAAATTGATCTAACATGTTCGATGTGTAAGCTCAGTTAGTATATTTAATTAAAGGTAATCATGACTCAGTATAAAAGATTTGTTATAACCATATTAGGATCACTTAATATCTTCAAAATAGATATGGTGTTGTGTTGAGTATCTGTTATAGTTGAATGAACACATAGGGTCTAAATAAAACAAAGAAATAACTTTAACATGCATTTAAGGGAGTCATGTGGGTCTTAATGAATAGAAGGCATGTCACATAATGTATATAAGGAGGGGTGTAAGTATGTAAGTGGGTCGGGTCTTGGTTATATTAGGGTCGACCCAAAAAATAGATAAGAAAGTGGAGTTCTCGGTTTATCGGCTATTGTCAGGAAATGGGTATTAGGAGGCTGTTTCGGGTGGAATCATGAGGAGTTGGGGTTAGACATTTTATGGAGGTGTTACGAGTGTGTTGAAGGTGGGGATGGTGCTCTGGGTTTGGTGGTTGAGTAGTGGCGAGGTGACGGAATAAGGCTAAAACAGTGAGGTCTCGGGTTTATCGGGTTCTGCCGGTAATATGGAGTTTGGTGACTGTTTCAGGTAGTTTTAAGAAGAAGTGGGTTTTGGCATTGTAAAGAGATGTCTCGGGGGTGTTGCGGGAGATTGTGGTGGTAAGACTTTGGTGGCTTAGTGGTGGTAAGGTCTCTAAGATGAACTGGGACAGTGAGGTCTGATAAAGGGAATTTGGTGGGGATATTGGTAAGGTTGGTTGTGTTTGCGTGGGGATGCGGGTGGATTCGGGAAGTGTCCCTTTAAATGGAGGTTGTAGGGATGGTGTGGTGTATAATGGAGCAAGGAAACAAATAACTTGGATGAGGAATGGACACGGGATGCTAGGTGCAAACCCGAGTACTCACCAAGTGCTATACGGTCGATATGGAAAGGATATTGACACGAGGGATTTAATGCTCGAGTCGACACCAAGATGCGTTCAGTCAATTGGACAAGGATTAGATTGAGGTTGCTGACTATAATTCTCAATACAAACCAAGTGATGGTGACCGGAACCTTAAAAGATAACACAAGATACACGGCCCTCCCAGAGACCAACTAATGTATACAACCCCGGGTTGAATACCTTAGCTTTTTAGTAACACTCACTTTTTATATATCATCAACAATTGCCCATTAAAATGTCCTAAGGGTCCTATTTATAGTAGCAAAAGGACCATTCTAGAAAGGATACAATTTAAGCCATGTCGGCCAAGGTGGGAACGGAGCTAATGGTTATTACATGGTTTTAATGTGTCCTAGGGGAACTATTAACTAATCTAGGAAATAGACTAAGCTTAAAAGAAAACAACACGGTCTCGGCCAAGACCACATAAAGGCCGACAAAGCTATTGTACTATAGAGTCTTCACGTCTTGTCCTTGACCCTACTCCATATTCCATTCCATGTTAGGCATGTTACCCTTGGGTGGTTGGCAATCTTGGGCACCCCTAGCAAATCGTCTCTCAGTTCTTGTTGAAAGATCAAGTTCACCTCCTTTCTTACATCAATCTCCCATTTTTTGATGAATTTGTCCTCAAATTCTCGTCGTCTAGATAAGGTGACAAGTCCCCAACATTAAATGTGGAGCTAACACATCCATACTCATCCTTAAGTTCGATGTTGTATGCACTTTCACAAAACCTTGCCAATACTTTGAAGGGACCGTCCATTCTAGGCATTAGTTTGTTCTTTTTTAGGTTAGGAAACCTCTCTTTCCTTAGGAGGAGCCAAACCAAATCTCCGGGGTGAAAGTGTGGTTGAGTCCTTGACTTGTTACCCTCCATTTTATACTTGTCATTGGCCTTTTGAATTTGTGCTTGGATTTATCATGCAACTTCTTGAAGGCCTCAACTCGATCCCTAGCCGTGAAGCTTAGGATCTCCTTTCTTGGAATTGGCACTAGATCAATAGGTAGGAACGGATTAATGCCATACACAACTTCGAACGGGGCTTTCACCGTTGTGAGTGATTGACTCCTATTATATGCAAATTCCGCGTGTGCCAATTTCATGTCCCAATCTTTAGTGGTTTTGCTCACCAATCCTCTCAACAAGGTACCAAGAGTTCTATTTGTTACTTCCATCTAGCCGTCCGTTTGAGGGTGATGAGAGGTACTAAATAACAATTTTGTACCGAGGAGCCTCCACAGTGTCTTCCAAAAATAGCTTAGGAACTTCATGTCTCTATCCGACACAATGGTTTTAGGAAAAACATGCAACCTTACTACCTCTTTCAAGTATAAATCCGCGATGTGAGTTGCATCGTCGGTTTTGTGACAAGCGATGAAATGAGCCATCTTGTAGAATCGATCCACGACTACCACGATGGAGTCCTTACCCCATTGGGTCTTTGGCAAGCCAAGAATAAAATCCAAGCTTACGCCTTCCTATGGTCATTCCAGAACCGGTAGTGGAGTATACAACCCTTTATGGAAGAAACTTTTCACCTTTTGGCATGTGGAACATCTACTCACTACCACATTCACATCCTTATCCATCCAGGGCCAATAAAAATGCTATTGGAGGATCTTCAAAGTCTTGACAACCCCAAAGTATCCGACGAGACCTCCAGAATGTACTTCATGTACAAGAAACTCTCTTATGGAACATTTGGGAACACATAATTTATTCCCCTTGAAAAGGAACCCTTTGACTAAGGAGTAAGATTCATGAGCTCCATTATGGCACTCGACCATTACGTCTTGATTATAAAATTCTTTAAGTACCTCAAATCCCACAAGCTTTAGGTCAAGGACAGTCAACATGACATGTCTTCGAGAAAGGGCATCCGCTACTATGTTAGACTTGCCATCCTTGTGCCTTGTCGAAAATGTGAATGTTTGCAAATAGCAACCCACTTGGTATGCCTTGGATTCAACTTCTTTTGCCCATGCATGTATTTCAAGGACTCGTGGTCCGAATAGAGAACAAAAGGTTTCGGCCTCAAGTAATGCTCCCATTGAGTCAAGGCCCTCACTATGGCATAAAACTCTTTACCATAGGTGGAATAGTTGAGTCGTGCATCGCTTAACTTCTAACTAAAGAAAGCAAGGGTCCGTTTATCTTGGATCAAGACGGCACCAATACCGATTCCACTCGCATCGCATTCCACTTCAAATAATTTTTCGAAGCTTAAGATGGCTAGGATCATGCTTCACACAACCGTGTCTTCAAGGTTTCAAAGGCCCTTTGTGCTCCGGGGCACCACTTAAACTCACCCCTTTTTGTGAGCTCCGTGATAGGGCCAGCGATGGTACTAAAATCCTGAATAAAGTGATGATAGAAAGAAGCCAATCCATGAAAACTCCTTACTTCTCTTGTATTTTTGGGTACGGGCCAACTTCGAATGGCTTCTACCTTGGACGGATCCACGTGAATTCCCTCGGAAGACACTATGTATCCTAGGAATTTGACACTAGTGATCATGAAGGCCACTTCTCCAGTTTGCCATATAACTTCACTTCCCTTAACTTTTCAAACACGACTTCTAAGTGGGACGAGTGGGATTTCTTGTCTTGGCTATAAATCAAGATGTCCTCCAACTAGACCACAACAAACTTCCCCATGAACGGTCGTAGCACCTCATGCATGAGCCTCATGAAGGAGCGTGGTGCATTGCATAATCTGAACAACATCACTAGCCATTCGTACAATCCATACTTTGTTTTGAAGGTCGTCTTCCTCTCTTCTCCTTCTCAGATTCTCATTTGGTGATAGCCGCTTCTCAAGTCGATTTTGTAGAACAACTTGGCTCCACTCAACTCATCTAAGAGGTCATCCAATCTTGGCATGGGAAATTGGTACTTTATGGTAATGTTGTTGACCGCTCAACTATTAATGCACATATGCCAAATTCCATCCTTCATTGGTATCAACAATGCAGGTACCACAC
The DNA here is from genome assembly GCA_034509755.1 of Anisodus tanguticus. Classification (NCBI taxonomy): domain Eukaryota; kingdom Viridiplantae; phylum Streptophyta; class Magnoliopsida; order Solanales; family Solanaceae; genus Anisodus; species Anisodus tanguticus. Next base: position 13,618,442 of record CM067548.1, on the reverse strand, counting down.
ATGGGCTAAGACTTTCTCGGACAAAGCCTTTGTCTAACAAGTCTTGTATTTTTCTTTGTAATTCCTTGGCCTCTTCTGGGTTGCACCTATAGGCCGGTCGGTTAGGTAATGAATTCCCTGGGATGAAATCGATGGCATGTTCAATACCCCTAATCGGTGGTAGACTGGGTGCAAGGTCATCCGGGAATACGTCTTCAATTATTTTCATGAGGGCCTTCAAATCGGCATCCTCGACCATCTCGCCCAAAAGACTCTTCTTAGCCTTGGATCTCAACGCATGGGAGGGACTCCCCTTCTTTAATTCTTTCTTGATTTCCCGTGCATCAAGTGGCATGGTCTCGGGCTCTTCCCGAGATTTGGCATCTTGGTCCTTTAACTTCTTCACATCAGTAGGCGTTAGTGGCACCAATCAGAATTTCTTGTCATCCTTTTGAAAAGAATATGTGTTCTTTTCCCCATCATGCTTTACCTTCTGATCAAATTGCCAAGTTCGACCTAATAAAATATGGCACGTATCCATAGGTAGGACATCACACCATAGTTCATCCTCATATTTGCCAATCTGAAAGTTAACGAGAGCTTGGGTTACGACTCTTAGCTCTCGTCCTCGTTCACCCATTGAAGATCATATGGTTGAGGGTCACTATGGGTTAGAAACTTTATCTTGCTCACCATTTCTACGGAGGCTAGGTTGGAACAACTCCATCCATCAATGATCAATGTACACACTTTGTCTTTCACTTTGCACTGGGTGTAGAATAGTTGATCTCTTCGTGATTCCTTCCGATTTTTGCGTGGAACTTCCAACTCACGTTGGAGTACCAAGCCTTCATGCCTTGGGTAGTTTGGTAAAAATTCGGGATGGGTGTGGCTACTCATGGTATGTTTCACAAGTTCCTTTTCCAAGGCTTGCACTCATCTTGCAAGAACATCACTTACGATCCTCCAAAACTCTTATTTTGTGTAGGTCATAGAGTTAATGCGTGGAACGGAAATACTAGGCTCTAATACCAATCTGATGTATATAAGGAGGGGTGTAAGTGTGTAAGTGGGTCAGGTCTTGGTTATATTCGGATCGACCTAAAAAATGGATAAGAAAGTGGGGTTCTCAGTTTATCGGCTATTGCCGGGCACTGGGTATTAGGAAGCTGTTTCGTGTAGAATCAGAGGGAGTTTGGTTAGACATTTTATGGGGATGTTACGGGTGTGTTTAAGGTAGGGATGGTGCTTGGGGTTTGGTGGTTGAGTGGTGGCGAGGTGACAGAATAAGGCTGAAACAGTGAGGTCTCGGGTTTATCGGGTTCAACCGGTAATGTGTAGTTTGGTGATTATTTAGGGTAGTTTTGGAAAGAAGTGGGTTTTGGAATTGTAGAGGGATGTCCTGGGGGTGTTGCGGGAGATTGTGGTGGCAAGAGCTCGGAGATGAACAGGGATAGTGAGGTCCGATAAAGGGAACTTGGTGGGGATGTTGGTAAGGTTGGTTGTGTTTGTGTGGGGATGCGAGTGGATTCTGGCAATGGCCCTTTTAATGGAGATTGGAGGGATGGTGTGGTGTATAGTGGAGCAAGGAAACAAATAACTTGGAGGAGGAATGGACACGGGATGCTAGGTGAAAACTCGAGTACACACCAAGAGCTATATGGTCGATATGGGAAGGATATTGACACGAGAGATTTATTGCTCGAGTCGACACCAAGATATGTTTGGTAAATTGGACAAGGACTAGATTGAGGTTGCTGACTACAATGCTTAATACTAACCAAGTGAGGGTGACCGGAACCTTAAAAGATTATAGAAGATACACGACCCTCCTAGAGGACCAACTAACGTATACAACCCCGGGTTGAATACCTTAGCTTTTGAGTAAAACTCAATTTTTATATATCATCAACAACTGCCCATTACAATATCCTAAGGGTTCTATTTATAGTAGCAAAATCACCATTCTAGAAGGGATACAATTTAAGCCATGTCGGCCAATGTGGGAATGGGAAAGGGGAGGGGCCTTCGGTCGAGGGGAATGGATGCCTCTCTTCTATGTATTCTACAACCTTCCTTGATGGCTTTCACATATGAACTAGTTAGTCCATAAATGGTCTTCTTGAAAAGTGGTGAGAAACATTCCCCTTGGGCATGAACCTTAGGCCGAATGAGCATGTGAATGCTCGGCCAACCTCCTCAACTTCCATGTGGTATTTCTTGATGTCTTCAAGTGTATGAATGGGATAATGTCTTAGGAGCCACACGTTCTAGATGTTTCCTTGTCATTTCCACATTGTTCACTTATGGTCAAGCCTCCTTTGGAGGAGCTCTCAGCCTAGTCACAATTTCCCTTGCATTGAACATATCCTGAGCTAAGGGTTATTACATGGTTTTAATGTCTCCTAGGGGAACTATTAACTAATCTAGGACATAGTCTAAGCTTAAAGAAAATAACATGGTCTCGGCCAAGACCACATAAAGGCCGACAAAGATATTGTACTATAGAGTCTTCACGTCTTGTCCTCAACCCTACTCCATATTCCATTCCATGTTAGGCATGTTACCCTTGGGTGGTTGGCAATCTTGGACACCCCTAGCAAATCGCCTCTCAGTTCTTGTTGAAAGATCAAGTTCACCTCATTTCTTACATCATCACATCTAAGTAATAAAATGTGGCATCTCCAGAAGTCACTAGGGGTTTGTGTAGGATGAAATTTAGACTCGAATAGTTCAAAATATGATGTGTCATGGATATAAGGCCAAAGATAAAATTATTTGAACCCTTAGAACTTGTCCCATAGGTTTGAATATAACTTATGTTGTTTGAATGGTATGGTGTCTTTGTTTGCTCTTGATTCAATATGTGATGTGTGTGAGAGTGTCATATTTGCAAACGTATGGTACTTTAGAATGTCCATGTAAGCTACTTTGAGGTCTATAGTGTAATTTAAGGGTGTGATAAGGTGTTAGGATCGACTTTTGATAAATCAATTGGTATGTGCATCTTAGGTTAGTCCTGTTAACTATTTGACCTGTCTCTAGATGTATGTCTCTAAATGTATCTCAAGTATAGGTAAACTTAAGGGATTCTAGTGTATGTTTGTGAGTTTCCGTCTTGGTATTTGTTAGCGTGATCTGTGGCTACACATGTTAATGTGTAATTCTGTGAAAAACATGCCTAAAATAACTTCTATATGCTTATCCATAATCTTGCATTACCCATGAACATAAGATTTAAGTCACAATCTTTGTGTGATATGATGTATTGGTTTCTGCATGTTTAAATAGCCATAAGTGAAACTGAATTCTCTTTATTTGCATATAGACATGACTACATCATGCCTACTTTAATAGAAATTGCTTGCATATTTTAAAGTGTCCTCTATTGTCCATTGCATACTCATAGAACTTGATTCACCTAATTTAGGTATACCTCTAGGAGGGATAGATTGAATACTTGTGTGGTATACATTGAGTTGTATTTTGTCTGTTTGCTGGCATTTATCTAGTCACAATATTTGTTTATGAAGCCATGTTGATATATCACAAGGTATATGGACTGTATACCAAGTATATAGATCTCATATGTCAAGTGTATACTAGCATGAACCTTTATATATCACTCATGTTTGCTATGATGAAAATATTTGCTGGGTCTGGCCCATTGTTTCTCGTTCCTTCCCTTTCTTATTTTGTTGTTGACAGTTTGAGCCCACTAGAGTGTCTTGCTTAATTTATTCTAATTATGGGTTGTTAGTTTAGTTTAATCTTTATTTGCATTAGATAATTGTGGGTACTTCTAACTTGCTTTCTCATTTTCCCATACTCTTTGCATCTGCTGCATTATGCTGAGATGAGCCCTTACTAGGCTCATCACTTCTTCCAGCTGAAGTCCAATCCCTCTTGAGTTTTGTACACTTAGCCGATTAGGTTGAGGCCCAATCAAATTTGTCTTTGCCGAGATTAATGAAAGGTTAACTAATATTCACATGAAGGCCCAGCTATGGGAAAAAATAGACAACTGGTGGGCTTCGGTAGGTCCACCGGTCTAAACCCTCTTTTTCATTTCATACCATTTTGTGTGTATATGTATATATTTGATGTAATAAAACTACTTTGATATTATTGGAACCTATTTATGATTATAACTTATGATAGGAAAACGATACATAGATCGTTTAGTTTAGATTGCCAAATATTGGATTTTCAAAACACTTTGTTCGAATCTAAAATCTATTTAAAAAGACTGTTCTGGACCGAAAAAATGAATTATGTTTGGATATAAAAATTGGAAATCAAGAAACGATTTTAGAGCTAAGTTTAAAACTGATTTTGGATTTGAAATCCGTGACTTGGGATTTGGGATTCAATTGGGATAAGTGTTGCTATTTAAAGGACCTTGAATTGGGCTTGAGTGATTTAAAAACAAATAGACTAAGGCTAATGTTTGAAATATTGAGCTGAAAGATTGATGTTTTTAAAGCTTAGTTGCGGGCTAAGCCCAATTAAATAAATTTGGACAATAAAATCTTATCTTGGATTTGGTTCATGGGTTTTGAAATGTGGAAATTGGTTTGACGTTGGGAATATGGCATGCAAAGAATAAAATAAATTATTTTTCTATCTTTTTTGTCAAAAACCAAACTTGTCATTTTAAATGAACTATACCATTTTCAAAATTTGGCAAGGATTTTAAAAAATGCAAGTGTGAAATCAGTCAATATGGTTGGACTAAATGTGGAGTTCCACTCAAATTCACATTTGAGTGTTCTTAGTCTGAAATCGAAATTGACTAAAATACCCCGTGCATACTATTTTTGGCGGAAGCCTAAGTCTTCATTTTAAAATAAACTATTGAGTTTGAATGAATGAAATGACAAGTTACTTTGCGGATTTTTAAACACAAGCGGATTTTTAAACACAAGCAATTTTAATCATTTTGAAGCATGCTATAGAACTCGTAGGTCAACCGTATTCTACAAATCCTTAATACTAGGGTGCTAACACCTTTCCTGGGGATCACCAGAACCCTTAGCTCGACTCTGGTTTAGATAGGATTTCTTAATGAATTTGAATAAACCCCTTTACACTAATTTTTCTAATTTACCTATAAATTAGGTGGTGACTCTAAAATAATTATCCGACTTAGAGCACCATCACAATTTCTTAGTAGCTCTTATGTGCTCACCCGCGTAAAAGCGAACTTAACATGTTGTAACTGGAAGACAATCTGGTAGCCATTGAAGCTTCGAAACTTCAATTTGGGGTTTTGAAATAGAATTTTATTTGGAGTGGATGTTGCTATAAAAGATTGGGTATATTCTAGATAGATTGAATTTTAAATTTGAGGGAGTTTGGAGGAGTTTCAAGGTGTGATTTGTTTGAGCTTGAAGGTGTTAATAAATCAATATAGTAGTATTAACATTGTATAATAATGTATAATTGTGTATATGAATGTATAAATATCTTAAACACTAGTATACAAGTTGATACATTGTTTACAGTAAGTTTAGTGGTGGACAGAAAGTGCTTTATAAAGAGGATACAGGGGCAGACTGGAGAATGGTTAGAGGAAAAAGAGGATATTACAACAGAAGCCATCAGATTCTTCAAGGATCAATTTGCAAAGGAAACATACCTTACTAAATTTGAGATTCTCGATCATGTCCCCAAAATGGTCACAGAAGAGTAGAATAGTAGAATCATTGTTATGCCAGATCAGGAGGAAGTGAAGGAGATTGTTTTTAAACTTAAACGGGAAAGTGTTGCTAGACCTGATGGTTTCACATGATTGTTCTATCAATTTTGTTGGAATATAATTGGGGAGGATGTAACTAACATGGTGAAAATCTTCTTTTGTGCTGCATAATTATCAAGATTTGTTACTCATACAAATTTGGTTATTTTACCAAAGAAGGATATTATAAATACCTTCTTTGATATGAGACCTATTAGTTTGAGTAATTTCAGTAATAAAATATTTTCAAGATTGATACATGGAAGACTGGCAGATGAATTACAAGATATGATATCTCTTAATCAGACAGGTTTTGTCAAGGGGAGAAGTATAGTGGAGAATGTGTTGCTGACATAAGAAATTATTTCAGACATAAGATTGAGGACTAAGACTGCAAATGTGGTTCTAAAACTGGATATAACAAAGGCTTATGATAGGGTAACTTGATTATTTCTGATAAAAATTATGAGGCAGTTGGGGTACACACATATGGTGGTGGATATGGTGTTCATCTTCTAGGGGAGTAAAGCATGGAGATCCCTTATCTCCTACTTTGTTAATATTGGCTGCAGAGGTACTCTCAAGAAATTTAAATCATCTGCATCAGATACCATAATTCAAGGGCTATGGGATTCCTAAGTGGAGTCCTAAAGTTAATCATTTGGCATATGCAGATGATATGATTATTTTTGATTCAGCAGATACTCTTTCCTTACAAATGAACATGGAAGTGCTAATAAGATATGAAGAAACGTCAGGACAGAAAATTAATAGGGACACAAGCTTAGTGTATATGCATCATAATGTCAGAGGAGATCTCAAAGATATTGTAGAGGTGGTCGCAGGAATTGAGAGAAAGGATTTTCCTTTTACATACTTGGGATGTCCTATTTTCTATAGTAGTAGGAGAAAGGATTATTACAATCCTATTTTGATCAAAATCATGAACATGTTGCAATCTTAGAAAGAGAAAATGTTGTCTTTTGGGAGAAGAGCAGTGTTAATTATACATGTCTTGCAAGGTATGCCAATTCATATCTTATCAGCTTTAAATCTTCCATACTGTGTAATTAAACAGATGCCTAAGTTATTTGCACAATTCTTTTGAAATAATACAGTTGGAGGAAAAAGCAGACATTGGTCTGTTTGGAATAATATGTGTGTACCAGAAAAATAAGGGGGATTGGATTTTAGATCATTGCACGATGTGTCAATGTCATTGTATTGCAAAAAATTGTGGAAGTTTAGAACTTCATCATCATTGTGGAGTGCTTATTTTAGTACCAAATACTGCAAGCAGAAAAATCCAGTAGTGGTGCAATATCCCAAAACTGGAAAAAATGTTACAAGATAGAGATCTGATAGAGCAATACATTTGGTGGTAAATAAAAATAGGCAATGCTTAATTTTGATATGATAATTAGACAGAATTAGGGGCTTTGTACTATGTCACAGCAGGAAGCACATATAATGACAGGATTTAAAATGTATATGAAATGGTGACTGATAGGAATTGGGATGTGGCAAAACTGGAGATTGTATTACTAGAGGATATAGTACAACATATCACCAGTACTGTTAAGCACCCTAGATATTTTGAGAAGATGGACACACACTGGTGGCTACTAGATAGCAAAGAGAATTTCTTAGTCAAAACTGCTTGGGATTATTTAAGGCTAAGAGGATAGGAGAATGAAATATACAAATACATGTGGGGCAAAGAATTGCCTTTCAAGATATCTTTTTTTTATGTGAAGATGTTGGAAGTTTAAGGTGCCATTGGATGATGTTTTGAAGAAGATGAATATCATCCTAACATCTAGATGTTGGTGTTGTTCAAATCCTAAGGAGGAGACAATCCAATATTTATTTGCTAGGTCTTTTTCTACTAACAGGACTTGGTCCTATTTTTCTTCTTTTGCATGTAATAATATTGAAGGCCTACAACTACAATAGATCATAGTTAAATGGTGGCAATAACCTGTTAATGATAGGTTTAAACTAATATTCCATGCTATGCCTGCTATAGTTTTATGGGAATTGTGGAAAAGAAGAAACGCCTATAAGCATGGAGAGAAGAAAACAATAGGAAGATGTATATATCAGATTTTTGCTACAATTCAGAACTTGGTCAGGTTTAGAAATCCATCAATATAACATATCCCTAACAGGTGGAAAGACATGTTATAATTGCTGAAAGGATACAGAGCTAAGGTGAGATACATGAAAGTGGTGTGGCAACCTCCTTTTATGAGTTGGATCTTGTGCAACATTGATGGTGCATCAAGAGGTAACCCTGGGAGAGGTGCTTTTGGTTTTTGTGTAAGAAATGAGAAAGACAATTTAATTTTTACCAGGGCAGAAGAGATAGCACATGTAACTAACAATGAGGCTGAATCAATTGAAATTAGATAGTGCAATAATAATCATATTAACAGGATCATGATTCAAACAGACTCACAGTTTGTTCATAGAATTCTCACAGAAGGGTAACCTCTTTGGAGCATAGCAAATTGGATTGATGAAATTAAGACTCTGGGAGAAGGGAAACATGGGACATACACTCACATACTCAGGGAGGGAAATCAATTAGCTGATGCACTAGCTAATATATCCCTTGACAAAGGAGCAGTGGTATATGAGCAGTTCATGGACATGAAAGTGGGACTAAGGAAGATCTTGAATAGTGACAAATTATAAATTTCATACCTAAGAGTTCAGATCAAATGACAACATAGCAGGAGGAGTCACACAACAAAATGGATTTTGAAACAGAGCAAAAAGTACGACGGCTTTATATAGATTCTACTCATATATATCACATGGAGACATCAACACAACACATCAAAGGGCATTTGTATGACCAAATTGAAAACACAAGAAAGCAATACCTGAGAGCGAAGCTGGGAGCTGATTTGTTGGTGAAAGAGCGAGAACGAGCTAATTTGCCACTAAAAGGGAGAGAACTCACCTCCTCAATCATCATCGTCAACGGATCCAACACATGCATGAGAAAATTGGGAGTATTAGTAGCTGAACATAAAAGAAATTGAAAGATACCACAAATACAATGACCCAAGCAGATTACCAGGACAAATAAACACAAAAAATGGAGGAAACGAATCAGAAGGCGTCCATGGTGGTTCAAACTCCAAGGTTGGCCTTTACATCATCCTTATTTCAGTGCAAATATTTAAGATAGAGAGATCAAAGCATAGAGAGAGACGACGGTGTAGGACAATAAAAGGAAATGGAACAACTTTCCTAATTCTTTACGCTTGCTACTTTTGTTTTGTTTTATTTTATTTTGGGTTGGGCCGTGTTTTTTGGTTCTAGTCATTGCTTTGTTTGTTAGACACTTTCATTATATAAAATACCCTTTTGGGTATAATTTAATTAAAAAATATATTTATACACACTTATACAATATAATTATGTAAAATTGTGTATAAGGATGTATATTTGTGTATAATGCTATATAATTATATATTTTTTCAGTTTATAAGGGTGTATGTGCATTGTCGGTATATAAAAGACCTCCATTAAATTTTTTACACTTTCTTTTCTCTTTTTTTACAGTCTACCTAGAAGGACCGAAGGATGTCATCAAAACGATGCATTTGATTTAATTGGTCATTGCAAAGATCATGTATGTGCTGGAAGGATTCTATAATTCATTTATCAAGTTTTATTTTTTCTTATGTTTTGTTGGATTGTCCTGTTGATTATCGGAGATGGCCCTACTGTGGGTCAAAGCTTTACAATGTAAGTTATAGGTTATATTTTTACAATGTAAATTAGCGAATTGTATGTTTTTTGAAATTACTTCCCATTTTAATCCTTGATATATGATCCGTATAACATCTATACATAAAGTGGATACTTTTGGTCCTACAATCTAATCTAATAGTAAAAGGGAAAAAAATCGTTAAACTAAACAAGCTTCACTCACAACTTGGAAAGAGGCTTCATGTATCAGCAAAATCAAGATACACAACAGGGACATGAAAGTGAGCTTCTCAAACTATTTTTCTCTGAAAAAAAATAATGGGAGGAAAGATTGATAGAAAGTTTTCCAGCCTAAGGAACCCAAATATAGGATTAAAATATAATTTTGATATTAATTGCTATCTCAAATTCCTATTTCCTTTTTCAGATTTAGGTCCAAAATTTGCCATATTAGCTTTTGAATCTAATTATTTAACGGTCTAAAATGCGTAGAAATTAAGCATAACGTTAGATCAACATGGGAATAGTTACCTCAAATATGAACTCAAATCTCCACCTTTCTTCTGGGAATCCTAGCTCGAGCTCAAATCTCAAAATTTACCAAAAAAACTGTTGTACGATCAAGTATTTATACTGCTACATTGCCTTCACACTATCCCGCTGCTATAATTTTTTTCTTCAGCGTTATCGTGCTAAAGGAGCACGATTTTAAAAGTTGTAATAATCAGGTACTCAAGAAAATCTTAAAAGTAAACATTTGAAAGTACAAGGCGGATGCGAGTGGCAAAACATTTTAAAACATAAGCGTGTATAGGACTATATGGTCGCCTCACTCTTAAAACATTGCTTAACAGTGCATAGTTTAATATATACACTCAAAGAGAAGGATTGCTTCACAAGAATGAAATGTGCAACACTTATGCAAAAAACTGCACGGAACATCTATTTTTCAAGTGCTGTTACATAAAACACACCTTGGAAGGCTAATGTACAGACAGAACAGAACCCATAGTTAAGCACCAAGTGGATTCTGTTTTGGTTGGGGCAATGAGGCTTGTTCACTCATCAAAGGTGCTAAGACATGAAGTCGAGAGACTATAGACCGATAATAGACACTATACCTACCAGATTATAAACAATGATACTATTCATCAAAATCGGAGTCTTCTTCATACTCTTGAAACTCTCCACTTTCCTGCATAAAATTTCCATCACATGGCAAGAAACACTACATCAATTTCTGCAATAACACCAGTTGAGGAATTAATGAAACTAGGAAGAGGAACCTTACCTTTCTCTTGTTGAAGTCCGCCGTGGCTCTATCAAACTCTCTTCGTTTCTCTGTTGCTATATCATAGTAATGCACTTTTTCCTAACAACCAGTAAAGTCCAATATAAATGGTTTCTTCTCGGATCTTCATAACTCTATTTCCAGAGGAAACAAGTGCTTTAACAGAAACAGATGTTGAATGATAAGCTATAATATGGTCCAAAAATGCAAGTGTCCCCTCATCAGGCAAGAATTTTAGGACTTATTCGGAACCAGTAGCTCAGTACAGATACTTGATCACCTTTTTTTTGGTAATAAGATGGCGAAAAAAAACTAAACTCTAGGAAGGCGACCATCTTCTGAAGCAAGAAGCAATACAGGGTCTCATCAATCCTGACCTTGCTTAAAGCCAATAGCATTTCAGTTCTTCAGCAGGTGATCCGAAATTAAGCTACCTACCATACTGAATTTACCTGCTGGAATTGGAATTTCAAAAACCTTGTCCAATAGTATTAGATCAGGTAGTGCTTAATGTGAATCTGAATTCTTAGAAGACCACTTCTGGCCAAAAAGATAGGACTAGCCCCCATGACTTAGGGAAATAAAATGGCGGCAAGGATTAAAATACATTCTCTCTGATAGTGCAAACTCAACAAGCTAGAAGGCTACTTTCCCTGGGGCATGACAACTAAGTGAGCTTCTCCTTAGTAATTTTGTGCCTCACCAGACTTACTACCAATGTATTGGTGAATAGTAAATCAGCAGGACCTTTCTACTATTGATTAAACAATTTAAGGTTCTATGACCTGAAAAAAGACAACAAGATGAAAGCAGAAAAGCTTGGAAGTTGGTAGTGGGGAATCTCTACACTTTCAGGCGATTTTTTTTTTTTTTTGTTGAAAAGGACTTTTCTTGAAAGAGAAAAAAAACTGAAGGAACAGATAGGTAAAATGTCCTTCAATAGAAAAACAAACAAAAGTAACTAGCAAACAGAACAAATATCCTTTTCTATCAGTGCCCTTCAATTGTGGCAGGTCTACTAGCACCACTTCAAAAGTACAATTACTCTTGGCGAAAAAGAAGCAAAGACTTGCAAACTTACATAGACACTGTTTCTTTTAGTTTACCCATGTTTGCTCACAATTCAGGTGCTGACAAAATATGGATAACTAGATTGTAAAAACTTGATTGATAAATGTTATTAGCCACTCATTCACTTCATAAATAGTAAATACTTTTGACACCATCTTGGGGTATTATTAGTGAAATGAACTTGACTTATCATCCAAAGAAAACTTGACCTAATTGGATTAATCTGGTCAGAAAAAACATAATCTAAGGTTTTCTTGATTTGATTTGAAATAATTTAATAGCTCTGATCTTCTCCCACTCCAACATATTACTCACAAGATAAGAGCAACCCACATAATGAGCAACTAAGCTCCAAATTCAGGCAAACAAAGAGATACACTTTCTTCTATTAACACTAATAACTATTCTAGACTTAGAAAAAAGAACCTCAATTATATAAAAGTGACAAGACATTATTTCCTCAATTCCAGGTCAAGTTCATGTTGGTGGAAACAATTGTACAACCAGCAAATGCTTTATTCATTTCTTATGAACAAAACTAAAATGACAAGTCAATTGTTTGGTCAGATAAGTTGAGAGAGAAAGCTTGCATTAACTTCACCCATGTACAAAATATTATAATTTTGAGTTCTTCCAAGGCATTAACCAAAGTTCTAATACCCTGATGTAGGTTGAACTACTATGGGGAGTATCTATTGAGTTGTTAGCAACAAAGATATGTTAAGGCTGGTCTTCCTTCTTTTGGCATGATCAGAATGAAACGAACGTAAACGAACAATATTCATAAGAATAGCACATATCTGATCCTCGTTGGCATGATCCTGAATGGGCCTTACCACACTGCACACATCGAGTCAAAAGTGAGCTCATCTGAATAGAATCTCTTCTATAATAGGACCTTGATGCTCGTGAACTCTGACCTAGTACAGATTGAGCAAACCTATCAACCCTCAACCTCAAATACTGTGATAGTGCACTAGTTTCCGGGTAGGATGGGTGCCTATAAAACTGTGTCAGGTGGTGGTGCATATATAACACCATAACCTTTCTCATACTCCATACAACATACATATATATATAATGCATGTAAGGTCATGGTATATACATGTATATAATGCATGAATGATATTAAGACACTCTGAGTCTATCATAGTGACGTAAGGTCGTTGCCCCTCCGATTAACATTATAGAGCTAACATCATCAACATAACTTACTTTGAAGAATCAACAAGCCATAAGATAAGATCACTATCATTATATAGAAGTCAAGAATATCAGCCTCTAACATATCTAAGAGTGGAGTCGTTATGGTTTTACACCTCGTAGTTTTGTACGTTGAGATTCGTCGTATGTTAGTCCTCCTAGTCTTGGACATCAGGATTATCTTCGAGGCCCTTATGTCCCATGCTTATTTATGATTATGTGGTGAATGTATGTCCAGTGGTGCTCGACAAGTAAGGTCAGACTGCCCGTCATGGCCCTCCGATTTGGGTCATGACTTATAGATATTATTCATTTACGTTCGTTTCATTATGATCATGCGAAAAGAAAGAAGAATAGCCTTAACATACCTTTGTTGATAAAAACTCAATAGATACTACCTATAGTAGTTCAACCTACATCAAGGTATTAGAACTATGGTAATGCCTTGGAAGAACTCAAAACATATTTCTAAGCAAGTGGCTCTCTTACGAAAAATTAGGCAGCACTTCCCCTACATTTCCTCACTTCCCAAAATTCAAAATAGCACAAAACAACAATATTAACAATATCAACAACCCATCCCATCCATTTAGCCCCTCAACAATGTAAGAACAATTCGAATAATTCAAAAAATAGTACAATGATCAATAAGCTTAATTTGTGATTAAACAATAATAGTTTTAAACCCCTTTTTCTTTCCTAAACTTATAAACAACATTAACAACAACAACAATGATGACAACAACCAATAATCACACGTTAAGCCCTTCAACAATATAAGAACAACCTCCACAATCCATTAGAACAACATTCAACACTAGATTACGATTTCTATTCGATGTTTCACCAGTTCTTGACAAAACAACATACGTAAAAAGCTTCAGCAAGCTCATATACATAATGAGGAAGAAAAACCATACCTTGATTAGAAGCCTTCCAATAAATCACAACAAGAGAAGCTCCTAAAAGTTTATTTTGCTGAAACGAGAATCATACTAGTGTACTTCTTATTCGTTCTTATTGAATAGTAGTTGCAAATATTAATCTATGCAGATAAATTCTACTTTTCTTCTGAAAGTTAGTATGGTTTGGTAGAAGTAATTATCAAGGACTCTAAACGTTAACTCATGTTTAATAAAACCACTCAGGGATAAGAGGAGTTTAACTTGGCATAATTAATCGTTCTTAATGACAGTCTTCTATATTTGGGAAAATCATAAAGATAAATACCTTCTAACTATTGGAAAAAATTAGGATGTCACATAGAGATTAAGTGCATACAATAAGCAATCCATAAGGAGTTTAATACGTTAATACCTAGAGCATAGCATCTAACCTAAGCGGGGACACAATCTTGGTTCTTTACTTATCTGAATTTAAATCAATTCAATATAGTTGTTAGGAATACACAACCTTTTACAACCTTTACAGAATTAGAACAAAGACCTACGTCAAGTGATATACTACGATAGTAAGATTTTCTCACCATATTCCCTGTGGGATTCGACTCCAACCTTGTTGGGTTACTATATTTGACAATGTCCATTTTACGCCTTAACTAAGGCGTAATTTGAGCGTATTAATACCCATAGGTATTACCACCCTTAATTTAATCACAACAAATATTATCAATAGCAAGTACCCTACTCATGAAATGCAACCCCACAACAACAATATGAAAAGCAGCCGCTCAGTCCATCATAGAGCCCCACATAACCAACCAAGAATCAAGTAGCATACACGATCCATCTAGTTACATATATTCAACCAAGATATCAATTCTCACGCAAGCATAAGTCTAATCATGGAAATCTGCATAATTCAATTATCCCAGTAAATCAGGGTTCACCCAAGTTCCAAATAATATAACATCACAAAACCGCAATCAATCAATGAAATGGCATATATAAATGTATGTATGATATGCAAGGTACCTTTCTCAACCTGGTATATAGTACATCAAGGTTTAATTATTATCCATACACCCATGGGGATCCGTAAAGTACATATACCACTCCTAGACAACTGAAGTTCCACACACGAATCCGACTAGAGCCATGACTCATTTGTCGAGCCACAATCATGTTGTAGGCGTGCACCTCCGGTCCCCACGTATCAATATCATCTCAAGTTCCATAATCTTATATTACTCTTACCTTTCCAGTCTCTTGGACCACAGCATATCCATACCACTCTCACATCAAGTAACAGAACCATGAGCGTATGTAAGCAATGACAACATAAAGTAAGAAATCATAATATAATGAGATGCAGTCAAGTATAGAGATTGTGTAAACATACTTTCAAGAATCAACAACACATAGGAAAATCTAAGTCAAATCAGGATTTCACTCGAAAGCATGTGTAATGGGTAAACAAAAAATAGTAAACATGGCGACAAGACCATATATGGCGGTAATCCCAAATAATAAGAAATCGAAACTAACATAAGGCTAATTTCCCAAATCATCCCATCAACATAGTTCAATATCGATAGCTACTCAGACGTTCTTCACAACTGCCTGAGTGGGACCCCCAAACACGCCCAATACCCCTCAATATTTATAACTAATTACGTATGTGTATCGAAGTCTCGAAAAGCTAAATCATAGCCTACCTCAATGCCGAGCAGGAGACGCGAACGGTCGATCCTCAATGTACGTGTCTAACTATGTGGAACTCCTCATAGTGAATTTAATCTAACACATAAATTCTACATATTAATAACAACCAAACATATACAAGAACTCGATACCCTACTTAAACATGAAGTACTTAACTTCCATTCCGGATGAACAATGTCAAAATTCCTCATTTATTAACTCAAGAGCTTCTAAACTAGATTATAAGAAAAAACCGTAAATTAATTTGGAAAGCGAATTCATTTAGTCCTTCAATTGTATAATACCAAAGAAATCCCAATTTACAACCCTAGGTTCTTCCCCAATTTAAGAAAATGTTTTATATAAACAAATTAATCACAAAACAAGATTTCTTTACCCACATTATAGCTTATTTAGAAGAATCATTCCTTACCCATTAAATTTTATTACAAAACATCATTTATGAATCCAACCATTTAAGAGTTCTTTCCTCTTTCCTCCACCTACAAGATAGAACCATAACACAATAACATAAGATGACAATCATAAGAGAGGAAAGAGTACCTTTCATGGAAGATTTTCAGATTGGAGGGACATGGCGGCTCCTAGTTCAGCTCCCATTTTGAGGCCACACCACTTTGGAAAGTGAGACAAATTTGGTCTTTAGTATATATACTGATCTGACAGTGCTTCTACCGCGGTAGATTCAATTCTGCTGGGTCGGATGTGCTGTGGCAAAGTAGGAAACCGCTAAGACAGAGGTACTTGACACCTCGCCTCAGCGCTAGGGCAGAAAAAGGCTTGCTAGAGCGGATTCCCTTAGTCCACTGGGTGGACATGAGTTTGTTGAGGCAGAAATGGCTATTCTTAGCAACACAACTTTAATCACTCTAATTACACAACCGTAGGATTACTTAACTCATAAATTTTACTAGAACAACATTGGCGAATGCGCAGAGGGGGAGCTATAATCGAATATTCAGGCGGAGAGTTCATAACAATCAAATGGGTCGTTACATCAGATACCAATTAAACAAATGTTCATCCTGGAACGACGATAACGGAAAAACAATGGGTATAATAATTAGGACTGGAACATGGTCCCTCAAGCGTTCTTTATCAAGTCCGTGCAATGCGAAAGGAAACATCGTTACACAATACAAGACCCACCATCATCCACTTAATTTAGGTTCTAGATACTGATACCGACAAGTCGGATGGGTTAACTGGAAACACTGATAACACCATACTAAAAGAAGAATACTTGCGCGTAAAAACCTAGACATCAATCATTTAGTATAGCACTATATCGTCGATCATACTACCACACGTTACCATTCATCATCATAATCGGTACTACTAAATTCACACATCATCTATCTATATAAGCTCGTTAATTATCCTCGGGCAAGGAAAGCACGACAGGGAATAGTAATAGGGGTCTGATGTTTCATAGGAATTATATAATGTTTGAGAGGGGAAGATTATCATACAAATAGATAGGACTAGACTCACCTAGAGAAATATAGCTTTTGAATAACATCGTACACAATGTAACTAAATCAAGGGACTCTAATACGGCGGACAACTGGTCTGCTGAGGCATTTTCATGCTCGCAAAATTTGGTTCGCTGAAGCAAACAACTGGGAGAGAAACATTTCACTGAAGCGGCATATACTCCCTCTCCTGCAAACTCGCTGGGGCGGATAATGGGTCTACCAGGGCAAAAGACACATAGATCAAAATATTTCCCCTAAAATTGATCAGTCACCTACTCCCTTCACTTCCTCAACTCCCAAACCCACTTCCAAGTCTCACCCTCCCTACTATAGTGCAGCATGAACTCTCATACCCTTCCCTCACAAATTTCACTCTCCCTCCACCCACAACTTCCCCATACCACTATTCTAGTCCCTTTTCGACTCGCTGGCGCCAACCCAATGGTGGAAAGCACACTAAGGCAACTGAAGCTCGCCCTCAACTCTTGCCACTCAAGTTATCCCCTCGGTAAGTTCACACAACTTCATATCACACGTTATTGAGTCATAAACTAGGGTAGAAGTATGGTAGTGGGTGTAGAAATTTCATAAACCTTGAAAATCTTAGGGTGGGGATTGTCATGGTGGTAGACTCACGGATGGGGTCAAAAATGGTTGTAATAAGGTTATACACTTCATGTAAAACACATGCACAAGGGAGTGAGTCTTCCATCTGAAATCGACTGAATTTTGTTGAAAACTCTGGCTGGGTTACTTGAAACAATGATCTCGCTCCAGCGGATATTTTTTCTGCTGGGGCGGATCCACTATGGTGTAAAAGGGGCTTGCCAAAGAAAAATAGATGGGGACATAATATTTCTGCCAAAGAGGACACATTCTTCACTGAGGCAAATTCTCTCCAACGGAAGACCATTCCCTCAAAGCGGAAACAACATAGTAGTAGTGATAAAATAGTAGCTTTGTACAGACCTACTTGGGTCAAATTTTATCAGTTTATTAGGCTTTTTAGGCACGTAATAACAGACACATAGACTTCTAACACCGAACTCGCATAGCTTTCATATTTGCAGGTATAACGAATCATGATCAATGGAAAATTTCGCTCAACAACACAAACTTATTGATGAGGAGCCAATGATTGACTACGATGAATTTTGGTTCATATCTCGGGATTCCAAAACTGTTACTTTGAGGATTTGAGAAGCAAAAAGTTGCTAAAGGAAAGAGGAATAAACATGACCGATGTAGAGGAGTTGCTTCCAAAATTTTACGCCCGAATAATGTAGACAGGCTGAATGTGCTTCACTCCAGCACATTGCATGGCCAACAAAGACTGGGTAAGAGAGTTTTATGCAAACTTGACAAAGGTAAGGTTATCGGAGGCAAATTCGGTGATAAAGATTAGGGGCAAGATGGTACCGATTGGGGCCAAAGTGATTAATGATTTTTATGGGTTGCCCAACCACCCATATAATCTCATGAGGGCCAAGGAAGATTGTGGAAATGGAGAGTGGCTAGTTCCACAACTGATGGCGGAGAAGCACCGAAACACGATTACCTGGGCCAATAAGAAAACATGGATCACAAATGAGTACTTCATGACTGAGGTAAAAATGTGGCACATTATCATTGTCACCAGGGTTAGAGCTTCTAGAAACAAGTCTGACTGCGGTTGCGTTTGCGCTCTCATGGTAGTATGCATTCTTGATGAGGTCCCAGTAAATGTGGGCTATCACATTGTTCAACAAGTGAAGGATTATTTGGACAAGGGAGGGTGATGTAAGCATGGAGGGGTGAGTGAGGGTAAGTGGGGCTGAGTTCGGCAGGGAACAAGTTGACGCAAAAATGGATGGGAAAAGGGGTTCTCTGGTTTTAGGTTTCTAGCCGGGCAGTGGGGGTTTGGAGGTTATTTCAGGTAGTTGTGTAGGAAATTGGGTCAAGACGTTTTATGAAGATGTTGTGGACACGTTAAGGGTTGTTTTTATAGTTGGGCTTTGGTGGTTTGATGATGTCAAGGCATCGGAATAGAACTGAAACAGTGAGGTCATCGGCAACGTGTGTTATGCAGACTATTTGGTGTTGTCAGGATTAGATGGGACTTTATGGTTTCGGTTGGGAACCTTTTGTGGGGATGCTTTTGGAGTCTTGTGGGATGTGGTGGTAGAATGAATGAAGTAGTTTGGACAAGGAATGACCACGGGAAGCGAGTTACAATCCAGACACACACCAAGTGTTGGTTGATACGATTTTGGGTGAAGTGTTTGGTTGTTGTGAAGTGCGTTCGATGAGCCCAGGGATAAATACATGGGGGTTTTACTGCCCGAGTCGACAACAAGGAGATGGTGACCAATTCCACAAGGTCAAGACCGGGGTTACTAAGTACAAGCCCGTTAACTAGCCAAGTGAGGGTGGTTGAAAGCCCTTTTAGTAACCCGAAGCTTGGGCTAGGTTGGTCCACACAGTTCCAACATTCACTAACCACTAAGGGGGTTCCTTGAGCTTAGGCTTTAATTAGGTCACACAGTCCTAACCAAGACTTACACCAAATGGAAACATTAGTTTGGATTCAACTAAGTCACACAGTCTTAGTTAAAGTTACACCAAGGGGCTTGGCTCACACAAGAACCAAAGGTACTCCCGGAGCACCAACTAAGAATATAAATCCCAGATTTAATGACTTAGAAAGGATGAGTAAACACTCAAGTTTTATATTCAACAAACTCTAACTGAAATTTAAAATATCCTAAGGCTTCTATTTATAGTACAAAAGAGACTATTCTATAAAGCAATTGAAAAGACACAATCTAACACCTAGTGTGAACACATTTGGATTGACTTGATGACCAAGGATTTTGGCTACCTCTTCCTCTTCTCTAGGCCGAAAGTGAAGTCTTCTATGTAACAATATTCAGGAACTTGATTCTTCCAACAACCTCGTCTTCTTGGAATGTGTTGGAAGCTTCCATTCTTGATATTTGTTGAATCATTTCGGTCAACTCCTCCCTTGGACGACTTTGAAGTTTAACTTCATGAACTTGTTAGTTCATAAAGTCTCTCATTGAAAAGACTCAATGCCCAAGAAGTTACACATTGTTGATTTTAGACTCCATCCCCATCGTCTAGATGTCCTTTGTCCTTGCCAACTTGTCTTGGACAACTTCACACGGCCTTGTCACCCTTTCGCCTTTGTCCCTTTATTACATGGTCTAGTCTTTACATGGCTTCCTAATTGTGTCCTAAATAGTTAAGCTAGAAACTAAGTAAGCTAAAATCTAAGTTAGAAAATAAGGACAAGCTAAAAGAACACAATATGTTCTCGGCCAAGACCAAACAAGAATGCCGAAAATACAAGACTACTTAGATCTTCACATCACAACTCCAACTCCATTCCATTTTCCATGCCATGTTAGGCATCTAAGTGTGGAATGACATGCCATTGTTGGCACTCTTAGGAAGGCACTTCCCGACTGATGTTGGGAGTTTAGGTTCACAAACTAATTTACATCAATCTCTTCTTCTTTGAAGGAATTTGACCTCAAATTCACAACGTCTAAATGTGGAAAAAAATTGAACAAGTGTTGATCTAATATTTTCCCCTTAGATAGGACCGAAAGTTTTATCTTATAGGCGCCTTCCTTAATTCTTGCCAAATATGGATCCGAATATGAGACCAATGGTTTTGACTCAAAATGTTGTCCATATTGAGTCACGGATCCCATAAGATATAATCCCTTGCCATAAATAGAATAATGCCATGGTACATCATTCAATCTTGCGTTAAAGAAAAACATGGCATTTACATTAGTCTCACGTTTGACTCCCAATGGCCCTCCATGGTTTGGCATAGATTCCATCGTGGTTGAATTATCATATATGCCCTCGGATGATGTGGTGCAAACCATAGATGGTTGTAGCACCTTGTGTATATAACTCACGAGGGGACTTGGAAAGTTGCACAACCCGAATGGCATCAAACCCGAGTTGATCTTTAAGATCATTTTCCATTCACCTTCTCCTCTGATTTCCATTTGATGGTAGCCACTTCTCAATTCAATCTTGATGAACAATTTGGCTCCACTTAATCCCTCAAAAAGGCCTATCAACCTCGGCGTAGGAAGTTTGTTTTCGATGGTGAAGATGTCGACCTCTCGGCTTTTAACACACGTGTGCCAAATTTCATTTTCTTTTGACTTCATCAAGATCATCTCCTTGGCCGGATTATGTGCATATTCTTGAGTTTTGGGTATGAATTTCTTGGAAATAAACCAAGAGAATGTTCACTACTTTCCATAGGTAGTGGCCAGGTTGAAAGAACATCCGTGCATGTAACTTCCAAGGGCTCCTTTGAGTCGGCACCTATCGTACTCCCCTTCTTAGATTCATTCTCTATATTTTGTGCATCAAGTAAGGGGGTCTCGATTTCCTTGGCTTCAGGTTCCTCCAAGAACTTTCCACCATCTTAACTTGTCACTAATTGGGGGTTAGGAAATTCTTGCCAAAGTGTCCCGATTCTCGACATTGGAAACACCTTTTTCTTCTTTGGTCTATCCCCGTGCTGACCTCTACTTTCTTCTACGTATTTCCTTTTTCAATTCTTAGATTATAAAACGGGTGAGTAGAATAGGTACTACACTCTTCCATTCTTGTATCTTTCATTATACTTCCACGGCTATTCAAGGGGTTAGTGGAAGAGGTACCGCTCCTTGCTTTAACAATTGAGGACTTGGCATAGGGAATTGGGGTACCTTTATTTCCATGTCTCGGGCTATGTTTTACAACCCTTGACTTGGAATCTTTACTTACGGTATGCTCCACAAGTTCCTTTCTTATGGCTAGTTGACGTTGGTACAAAACGTCACATACGGTTCACCAATACACTTTTCTCGTGATGGCCGTTGCGTCAAGGCGTGGGATGGGAGCGCCTTGCTCTGATACCAATTTGATGTAAGTACAGAGGGGTGAGTGAGGGTAAGTGGGGCTGAGTTCGGCAAGGAACAAGTTGATACGAAAATAGATGGGAAAATGGGTTCTCAGGTTCTCGGTTTCTAGCCGGGCAGTGGGGCTTTTGGGGTTGTTTCGGGTAATTTTGTAGGGAATTGGGTCAAGGAGTTTTATGGAGCTGTTGTGGACATGTTAAAGGTTGTTTTTATGGCCGGGATTTGGTGGTTTGATTATGGTAAGGAGTCAGAAAAGAACTGAAATAGGGAGGTCATCGGTAAGGTGTGTTATGCGGACAGTTTGGTGATGTCGGGATTGGATGGGACTTTGTAGGAGGTTTCTGTTGGGAATCTTTGGTGGGGATGTTTGTGGAGTCTTGTGGGATATGGTGGTAGAAGTAATGAAGTGGTTTGTTCAAGGAAATGACCATAGAAAGAGAGTTTCAATCCGGACACACACCAAGTGTTGGTTGATACGGTTTTGGGTGAAGTGTTTGGTTGTTTTACTGCACAAGTCGACATCAATGAGATGGTGACCAATTTCATAAGGTCAAGACCGGGGTTGCTAAGTACAAGCCCATGAACTAGCCAAGTGAGGGTGGTCGGAAGCCCTTTTAGTAACCAGAAAGTTATGCTAGGTTGGTCCATATAGTTCCAACTTTCGCTTACCACTAAGGGGGTTCTTTGAGCTTGGGATTTGATTAGGTCACACATTCCTAACCAAGACTTACGTCAAAGGGAAACATTAGTTTGGATTCAACTAAGTCACACAGTCTTAGTTAAAGTTACACCAAGGGGCTTGGCTCACACAAGAACCAAAGGTACTCCCGGAGCATCAACTAAGAATATAAATCCCGGATATAAAGACTTAGAAAGGATGAGTAAACACTCAAGTTTTATATTCAACAAACTCTAACTAAAATTTAAAATATCCTAAGGCCTCTATTTATAGTACAAAAGAGACTATTCTACAAAGCAAATGAAAAGACATAATCTAACACCTAGTGTGAACACATTTGGATTGACTTGGTGACCAAGGAGTTCGTCCACCTCTTCCTCTTCTCTAGGTAGAAAGTAAAGTCTTCTATGTAACAATATTCATGAACTTGATTCTTCGAACAACTTCGTCTTCTTGGAATGTGTTGGAAGCTTCCATTCTTGATGTTTGTTGAATCATTTCGGCCAACTCCTCCTTTGGACGACTTTGAATTTTACCTTCATGAACTTGTTAGTTCATAAAGTCTCTCCTTAAAATCACCATCTTGTAGATGTCCCTTTTCCTTGCTAACTTGTCTTGGACAACTTCACACAGCCTTGTCACCCTTTCAATTTTGTCCCTTTATTACATGGTCTAGTCTTTACATGACTTATTAATTGTATCCTAAATAGTTAAGCTAGAAACTAAGTAAGCTAAAAGCTAAGCTAGAAAATAAGGACAAGATAAAATAAAATGACATGGTCTCAGCCAAGACCAAACAAGAAGGCTGAAAATACAAGACTACTTAGATCATCACATCACAACTCCAACTCCATTCCATTTTCCATTCCATGTTAGGCATCTAAGTGTGGAATGACGTGCTATTGTTGGCACTCTTAAGAAGACACTTCCTGACTCATATTGGAAGTTTAGTTTCACGGACTGATTTACATCAGAGGGTCAACACTGAAATTCCCTTCTCTGATTATCGAGTTACGCCGGAGGGCGGGTGCGACATTTAAGCCTGATGATAGTTGGAGATATCCTAATGGGGTATTCCACCCTTTGAGAGTGTCAGGGGCGGGCACACTGGTGAAGGGTAAGAAGATGAGGGTACACCTAAATATGAGTGGTGAGGGTACTGAAGATGGGTCGTAGTCACATATGCAGGGGCAGCCTCTGGGGCCACTTTTTGCTATGGCTTTGCAGTTACAGGATATTAGGGACTTGGTTGTTGGACTTCCTAGACCTTCTATCGAGGCTAGTTCTTCAGGTGCTCATGTTGACTACTTCTCCCGTGAGGAGATGAAAGAATATCATGAGTCTCATAAGGCCCTACAAACCTCGGTTGGTGCACTAGAGACATCATACAAGGGTTTGGCCAAGGACCATGGTAATATCTGCACAAAATTCAAGAAGCAAAATAAAAGGAACAAATCCTAGGGCAAGCTCTTGTTCAATCACTTAGATTTCAAGGACCCCCTTCCCGTATAGGATGAACACGATGATGAGGATTACTCCTTCCGGCACAGGGCGGATGATAGTAGTAGCAGCATTGAGGGAGGTGAGGATGTGGCTAGCTCGAGGAGACAACATTGAGCCCATGCTTGGTATTTTTGGTTAGCCTATGTCGGGCTTGTTTTAAATAATTTATTTTTCTAGTGTTAGTTGGATGTTTCAGATATTTGCTTTTGGTTGGATTGTTTTATTTTTTGTTGATTTGGTCTAGTGAGTGCTTGGATGATTTTGGGATATTCGTAGTAATTTCTCATCTTTGTTTGGTAGACATCATCAGATATATATTATTTTGGCTATCTGGAATTTCTTTCAATTTTTGCTATGACTTTATTGGTGGTTGTATATGTTTATCAATGCACACATGTAGAATATCAAATAGAGGAAGAACTTACTGGTTTCTGCCCAGTGATTCCACTGAGGCAGAGATGAGAAACGCTATCGCGGGCTCGCCTTGGTAGAAGAATCTACGCAGGGGTGGATTTTGATATGGCACAGATTTCTATTACGACGGAAGATATTACACAAAAGCGGATTTGCCAAGGTGGACAATACTTCTCTGGGGCGGGTTCAATGACACAATAGAGAATCTCTCCTGCGGCCCACCATTTACTGGTGTGGGCCTGCGGGTGTGGAAATACATTTGTTGGGGCGGAACCCCTGAACCAGAATAAAAAATCAAATTTTCTAGCCTTAAACCTTGCGATATCCTTCAGACATAATTACCACACACAACCATATACCAATTGGAATCGACTAGATACCAATTTGAATCAACCTAGTATAAATTGTAAACGAGTAGGAACGATAGGAGTGAAAGAAGGGAATAATTCCTAAAAATGCTTTATAGCCTCTCGAGGATGGATATGGACGTCATCGTACCAATCTGTGAGACTTTACTACACAATGTCCTTGTATTCGTCAGACCGATGAATGTAGAGCTCTGATACCAACTTTGTCACGACCCAAATCATGAGCGTCGTAGTGGCACCTACACCCCCCCTGGTAGGCTAACCAGTTTCCCAAAACATCTTTTAAAATGGTTTAAATAAATGCGGGAAGAATATCAAGTTACAATCGTGACGAATTTCATTAAATCATAAGAATGATAAATTCGTACAACAACCTTTCATTCCCAGAACCTAGTCTGGCGTATACAAGAACTCTAAAATACAATATCTGAATGCGGAAAATACTATATTGTCTGAATGAGGGAACAATTACTTAAGATAAGAATCAAGGCCACTGGAAAAGTTTTTCTGCCTCAGCTTCCTGCGCTCCAATCTACAACCCGATAGACCGAATACCCGCATCTAGAAAAGATACATAAAGTGTAGCAAGAGTACAAAACATACCTCCGTAAATACATAGTCAGAAATAAATACCAAGTTGAGTCCACATAACCTATCTCTAGCAATTTAATAAACCTACTAAATGCTACCAAATATACTATACTTCATATAATTATCAAGACACCCTTGTCGCATAAGATCCACAAACACGTAAGATTTACCCACATTAGACTCTAGTTCCATGTTGCCAACAATCACATTAAGCCGCGTGATTATATAACTACCACCACCAGTACATCAAGAACATTCAAGAACTCATAATGAATAAATTCTAGAAGTCCCCTAAACTGACACATAGACTCAATAGTACCAGAACATTGCCAGACCCTATTATACCAGCCGACGTTACAACATGTTAGACCACATTTCTTTACCCTATTACCTTAGTATTTAAGTATAATTCTTCCAGATACAATCCCGTTGTTTACCATTATTACTACTAACCTCATACTTAAATAATTCCCATCAATAGACGAGCAAGATATTCGTTTCATTACCTAAACTCTTATCAACTGACACAGGTACCCATAGATATTACCACCCTTAATTAATCACTAAAAATATGATCAACAACAAGTACTCTACTCATGAAATGCAACCCTACAACAACCATATGAAAAGCAGCCACTCAGTCTATCATAGAAGCCCACATAACCAACAAAGAATCAAGTAACATACAAGATCCATCTAGTTACATATATTCAACCAATCTATCAACTCTCATGCAAGAACAAGTCCAATCATGGAAATCAGCATAACTCAAAATCCAGGCAAATCAGGGTTTCACCCAAGTTCCAAACAATATCACATCACCAAACCACAATCAATCGATGAAATGGAATATATAAATGTATGTATGATATTAATGCAAATGCAAATGCCATGCATATGCAAGGTACCTTTCTCAACCTAGTATACAATACGTCAAGGTTTAATTATGATCCGTACATCCATGAGGGATCTGCAAAGTCATTATACCGCTCCTAACCAGCCGGAATTCCACACATGAATCTGACTACAACCATGAATCATCTGTCGAGTCTCAATCATGTTGCAGGTATACAACTCCGCTCCCCGCGTATCAATATCATCTCAAGTTCCCTAATCTCATATTACTCTTACCTTTTCGGTCTCTTAGACCACAACGTATCCATACCACTCTCACATCAAGTCACAGAACCATGAGTGTATGTATACAATGACAACGCAAGGCAAAATATCATGATATAATGAGATGTAGTCAAGTACAGATATAATGTACACATACTTTCAAGAATTCAACAACACATAGGCAAATCCAAGTCAAATCTGGACATTACTCAAAAGCATATGTGATGGGTAAACAAACAATAGCAAACGTGGCAGCAAGACAAAATAATCAGCAATCAAAACCATCATAAGGCTGATTCCCCAAATCATCCCATCAACATAGTTTAACACTGGTACCCACTTAGACGTTCATCACAACTGCCTAAGTGGGACCCCCAAACATGCCCAATACCCCCTCAGTATTTATAACGAATTATGTATTTCTATCAAAGTTTCGAAAAGCTAAATCGTATCCTACCTCAATGCTGAGCAAGAGCCACAAACAATCGATCCTCATTGTACATGTCTGACTATTCGAAACTCCTCATAGTGAATTTAATCTAACACGTAAGTTCTACATATTAATAACAACAGAACATATATAAGAACTCAAAACCCTACTTAAACGTGAAGTACTTAACTTCCATTCCGGACCCATAATGTCAAAATTCCTCCTACATGAACTCAAGAGATTCTAAACTAGATTATTAGACAAAACCCAAAATTAATTTGGAAAGAAAATTCATTTAGTCCTTTAATTATATAATACCAAAGAAATCCCAATTTACAACCCTAGGTTCTCCTCCAATTAAAGAAAATGTTTTATATAAACAAATTAATCATACAACAAGATTGTTTTACCACATTACAACTTATTTAGAAGAAACTGTTCCTTACCCATTCAATTTTTATTACAAAAACATCATTTAAGAAGTTGCAACCATTTAAGGGTTATTTCTTCTTTCCTACACCTTACAAGATAGACCCACAACACCATAACTATAAGATGACAATCATAAGAGAGGAAGGATTACCTTTCATGGAAGATTTTCATATAGGAGGGATAGGGAGGCTCCTAGGTTAGCTCCTATTTTGAGGCCACACCACTTTGGAAAGTGAGACAAATTACTTCTTTAATATATATACTGATCTGTCAGTGCTTCCGCCGCAACGGATTCAATCCCGCTGGGGCGGATGGGTTGTGGTGAAGTAAGGAGCCACTGAGGCGGAGGTACTTGACACCTCACCTCAGCACCAGGGCGGAAAAAGGCTCGCTAGAGCGGACTCCCTTAGTCTGCTAGGGCATACATGAGTTTGCTCAGGTGGAAATGGCTATTCCCAGCAACACAAAACATCAATCACTCTAATTTCACAACCGTAGGAGTTACTTGACTCGTAATTTTTGCTAGAACAATATTGGTGAATGCACGGAGGGTAGCTATAATCGAAAATTCAGGCAGAGAGTTCATAACGACTAAACAGGTCGTTACAAAACAAGTATATGAGATGAATATCACATGCTTTCAGGAAGTCAATAACACATAATCCAAATTCAATCAGGATATCATATCGGAAGCAATGTGATGAATAAGCACAACAATTGCAAATATGGCGACGAGCCCATATAATGGCGACAAGCCCAATCAACAACAGTCTGAACCAGCTTAAGGTTGATTTCCCAAAATACCCATCATCATAGTTCAACACCGGTACCTACCCAAGCATTTAATACAACCACTAATATGGGACCCCAAACACGCCCAATACCTCTCAACATTTATAACTCGTTACATACTTCTATCGAAGTTTAATAAGAACAAACCTAAGCCTACCTCAAAGCCGAGCACGTGCCACATATAATCAACCCTCAGTCCAAAAGACTTAGTCCTTAAACAATCCAAAAGACTTAGTTCTAATCTCGTAGTCTAATACGCATAGACTATACATTAATATTAAGCTAATACATAATACAAGGACTTAGTCCTTAAACAATCCAAAAGACATCCAAATCAACCCCCAGGCCCTAAAATTAATTAGAAATCTAGAACTCATTTTCTCTGAACTTTATTACTCAAAAAGCAAAAACATATACTAGGAAATCACATCCTAGAATTAATTAGAAATCTAAGCTCAATTGAACCCTTAATTGCAATGTTGAACAAAATCCCGAATTCAAAAACCTAGAATTTCCCCCAAATTCAAAAGGGTTTCTATATTCAAATTAAACACTACAACATGATCATCTATCATAAATCAATGCTTACTTATAATATCAAGAAAAACTAACTCATATTACGCCCTTAAATCAAAGTTTCATCCTCTCTTATTCTAACTTGAAGACTAGAACTCATTTTCCCCAAATTATAGTATATACTAAGATTAGAACCCTTAGAATTGGAAATATAATCACAAGGGTGAAGAATTTTACCTCTAATGAAGAACTTAGATACAACCTTCAACAAATCCCCCTTAGGTAGCTCTAGTACCGAGATAAGATATTTTTGGAAAGTGATTCGACCTAGAGCATTTAAAACATTGCCAGAAATAGCTATCCCACTCGTACGAAATTAACTCTGTAGGAACGGTCTCGCTTCGGTGGAAAGGGAGTCCGCTGAGGCAAAGTCACTTGACACCTTGCCTCAGCACAAAAACATAAAATCATTCTACAGAGGCACATTCGCCTCTGCGATAAATCTTCACAGGGGAAGAAACTCAACATTTACTCCAGGCTTGCTTCTGCGAGCCAACCTCTGCAGAGGCGTGAAGGAAGAGGTGGCCCATCACCCAGTGGTGTAGACACCAGATACCAACAACTTGGGATTTTACACTAACTTCTACCAAACATCTGAAACACTCCCGACCCCCTAAATATAAACCAGACATGCTCTCGAAAGATAAATACTATTACGAACTTGCTCGCACCCTCGAATTTCTCTTACAACCGAGCTAAGACACATTTTTCTAAAGAATCTCCCAAAACATTCAAATAACCCAAATTCACAAATAAACCCTCCGGAACTACAGGAAGCGATGGAATCCAAAAATGAACCCATATACTTGAAAGTCAACTTTGAGTCAAACTAATCAACTCTAACATTACTCTTTTGGGTTTATCATCCGAAAATCACATAAAAAACCTCGGGCTCCTTGCCACACATCCCCGTGCATCAAAAACCCCACACAGAATCTATAGGAATGGAAATTTAGTCAAATAATGTTCTTTAGCTAAAAATAATAGGACGGGTCATTAAATCAGATACAAATTAAATAAAGGTTTGTCTTCAAACGGAGAGAAACAAAAAGAGGAAATGTACCAAAAGTAGTAAACAAGTCAGGGTATCTGCTCTGCTTGTCGGACTCTGTCTCCCATCTCGCCTCCTCAACAGGACGATGCTTCCTTTGCACCTTCACAAAAGCTATCTCCTTAGTACTCAACTTTCTCACCTACCTTTCCAAAATAGCCACAGGCTCCTCCTCGAACTCTAAATTCTGATCAAGCAATACGGAGTCCCACTGGATAATATGAGAACCATCGGCATGGTACTTCTTAAGCATATACACTTGGAACACTAGATGGACACTTAAAGACCTAATGGAAGAGCCAACTCATATGCCACCTCTCCAGCCCTTTAAAGAATCTCAAAAGATTCGATATACGTCAGACTCAACTACCCTCTCTTGTTGAACCTCATCACACCCTTTATAGGTGAGACATTCGATAGAACCCGATCATCAACCATAAACTCTATGTCCTAGACCTTTCGGTCTGCGTACTCCTTCTGCTTGTTCTGAGATGCCACGAGCTTGTCCTGAATTGCCTTTACCTTTTCTAAGAAGTCTCTCAACAAATTGGTACCCCAAGGTTGAACTTTGGATGTATCAAACCAACTAATAGGAGAACGACATCTACCATACAAAGCCTTGAACGGTGCCATCTCAATACTGGAGAGATAATTGTTGTTGTACACAAACTCTGCCAGAGGTAAGAACTTGTCCCAATAACCACCAAAATCGATCACGTAGTCTCGTAACATATCCTCTAATTCGTTAATAGTCTGCTCAGACTGACCTTTGATCTGAGAGTGAAAAGTTGTACTGAGATTCAAGTGAGTACCTAACTCTTTTTGCAAAGTCTACCAAAAATGCAAAGTAAACTGAGTACCCCGGTTTGAAATAATAGAAAAGGTACATCATAAAGGAGAACAATCTCCCGAATGTAAATCCTAGATAACTTCTTTAAATTGGAAGTTGTCTGGACTGGAATAAAATGCGCGGACATGATCAACCTATCAACAATGACCCAAATAGCATCAAACTTGCCCAAAGTCTTGGGAAACCCCACAACAAAATCCATGGCAATCCTTTCCCACTTCCACTCGGGAATGGGCATCCATTGAGACAAACCACTGGGTCACTGGTGCTCATACATGACCTGCTAACAATTATGGCACCGAGACACAAACTCAACAATGTCTTTCTTCATCCAACCCCACTAATGTTGCTGCTTCAAGTCACGGTACATCTTAGTAGCACCTGGATTAATCAAATATCTGGATATATGGGCCTCCTCCAAAATCAACCTCATAAAATCACCAACTCTAGGAACACACACACCACCATTGATCCTCAATACCCCTCGCTATCAATCATAGCCTCCTTGGCTTCACCACTCATCACCTTATTTCTGATTTTGCACAACTTCTCAACATCATACTGGTGGGTACTAATATGCTCCAAAAGAAATGACTTCTCCTCAACACAAGCCTAAATCCTACTCGGATTTCAATTATCAAGAGTCACAAAATGGTTGGCCAAAGTCTGGACCTCCAATGCCAAAGGATGCCGAGAAATAATAATACAAGCCAAACTCCCCATATTAACTGCCTTTCAGCTCAAGGCGTCCGCCACCACATTAGCCTTGGATGTATGGTACAAAATAGTCATGTCATAGTCGTTAAGAAACTCCATCCACCGACGTTGTCTAGAATTCAAATGTTTCTGATTGAACACGTGTTGATGGTTGCGGTGGTCGGTATACACCTCATAATGAGCTCTATAAAGATAATGCCTCCAAATCTTCATAGAAAATACAACAACAACCAACTCCAAGTCATGAACAGGGTAATTCTTCTTATGCACCTCCAATTGCCTCGATGCATAAGCTATAACCTTACTCTCTTGCATTAACACACAACCCAACTCAATCTTTGAAGCATCACAATATATGGTAAAGTCCTTCCCCTCTATTGGAACATATATAATTGGGGTTACGGTCAAATGAAACTTAAGTTGTTGAAAGCTCTCCTCACACTCATCAGACGACTGGAAAGACACCTCCTTCTAAGTCAAACTCATCAGATGAGAAGCAATAGAGAAAATCCTTGAAAAATCAGTGATAGTAACTAGAATACAAGTGGCTTTATATTGGAAAAGTGCTCGCAAATCTTTTGTTCATAGTGGGTCATAGTTGTCCCTGCAATCGGTCAGAGACCAAACTTGGGAGCCAAAACATTATCCATACGGGGTGCTGACATAGTAGCTAGCTGAACCCCTAGAGTATGAAGCTCGAGAGTCTATCCCTTTTCGACTCAGGTGTGTGTCCCACCCAGAGTAGTGGATGCACGTCCGCCTAGGCAAAACCATTGAGCACACTTAACAACTTGACCAAAGTGTCTTGTAGAAATGGAGTAGCTACAAATCTGGGCTGATCCTGGGCTGGCCCATCTCCTCATCCAATTGCTCATATTGAGGATTAATATAGGGCTTGGGGGACTCTAATATAGTATGAGCCTGACTAACTCTCTATACTCAACCCCATACCGGTGTAGCTCCTCGAGCTCTACCTCAGCCTCGAACACGTCCTCTACCATTACTGCGCATTATTGGTGCTGGTGTCGGTGCCTCATCTCTCGCTACATAGGCACAGTCCTCACCATCTGTGAGGAAAAAGAAAACAAAGGTCAGATACTAATTTGATTTAACTTAGCATGAAGGAATGAAGAAAGTGAAATTTTCTAAATGTCCCATAGCCTCCCGAAGATATGTACGGACGTCTCCGCACCAATCCGCAAGACTCTACTAGACATTTCTCTTGTATTTAAGAGTGTTTTACCTAAAACTCTGATACTAACTTTGTCACGACCCAAAATAGCAATCATGGTGGCACCAATACTATTCCCACCGGTAGGCAAACCACTCCCAATTCATGAACAAGATATAAGAATGAGTGCAAAAAGAACAATATACGTAAATAAACTATCTGATCATAATATAAAATGATGAAATATAAGTCTGAGAATCATAAGTACAACCCTAAGAATCTAGTCAACAATACAAGAGTTATAAACCGAATATTAGTCTGAATAGAGGAGAACATAATCCATGTGTCTAACAACAAAATACGAATGTCTGAACATGTCTCTCGAAACCAAATAAAAGATAAGGAAAGGGATATGAGCATCCAAGGGTATGCTGGAAGGTAGTATCCTCACCCTGAATAACTCTCTAACTGCCGGCTCGGACTCAACCACGTAGTCCTGAACTAGTGGAAGGCGATGTATCTACATCTAAAGAGAATGCAACAAGTGTAGTATTAGTACACAACGTACCCCCATAGGTATTATAGGCCGAGAATGATGGATAATACACAAATAGAGATAAATATCAAGTTAACACCAACAATCCAAATACTAAGCAGTTTGATAACCTAATAAGTCATGTTGTCCACATAATAGGTCACTGAATCAACAAGTCAATTTGTTTCTATAAGGTTCCATGATCATATAAGTTACCCCAATTCTAGAAGAGTTCAATAACAGTAACTCAAGTATCAAGTGAGCAATTAACAATGCTTCTTCATCAAGTCATCAATAAATAATTAATGAAGTGATGTATATATGATATGAATGCAATGCATATGCCAAGTAACTTTCACCTTCAGTATACAAGCATTCAAATTCTATGAACTGCACAATCATGGGGGACCAATAAAGTCCATATACTCCTCTGGAATTTCACAACAGAGCCAAGCTCTTGACTTATTAATAACTATTGCAGGCATGAAACCCATTCCCCCACGTATGATCATCATCATCTCAATGTTGCCATCAATCTCATATGTATTCTTAACTTCCCGGTCTATTAGACCCATATCATTTCCATACCACTCTCATATCAATATCATCAGAACCATGAGTGTATGAATGCAAATGATAATACAAGTCAAGAAATCAAGATGTATGAGATACAACCAAGTATAAGAGATAAATATCACATGTTTTTAGGAAGTCAATAACATGTAATCCAAGTTCAACTAGGATATCATATCAAAAGCAATGTGATGAATAGTAACAATAATAGCATATATAGCGATGAGCCCACTTAATGGTGACAAGCCCAATCAACAGCAGTCCGAACCAGCTTAAGACTGATTCTCCAAAACAACCATTATCATAGTTCAACACCGATATCCACCTAAGCATTCATCATAACACTAAGGTGGGACCCCTAAACACGCCCAATACCCCATCAATATTTATAACTAGTTACGTACTTCTATCAAAGTCTAATAAGTAGAAATTGTAGCCTACCTCAGAGCCAAGTAGGCGCCATGTACAATCAACCCTCAGTGCTGGCCTTGCACATTAGGAGAGCCTCGTAGTAGTCATAGTCTAACATGCATAGACTATACATTAATATTAAGCAAATACACAATACAAGGACATAGTCCTTAAGTAATCCAAAAGACAAACAAATCAACCCCGAAGCCCATTGTATGAAAATCTAAACTTCATTACTAAAAAAGAATAAACACATACTAGGAAATCACATCCTAGAATAATTAGATATCTAAGCTCAATTGAACCCTTAATTGCAAGGTTGAAAAAAATCCCCAATTCTAAAACCTAAAATTTCCTCCGAATTGAAAAGGGTTTCTATATTCAATTTAAACACTACAACATGATCATCTATCATAAATCAATGCTTATTCACAATATCAAGAAAAACTAACTCATATTACAACCTTAAATCAAAATTTCATCATCTCTTATTCTAACTTGAAGACTAGAACTCATTTTCCCCAAATTATATTCTATACCAAAATTAGACCTTAGAATATGAAATATAATCATCAAGGGTGAAGAATTTTACCTCTAATGAAGAACTTAGCCATAACCTTCAAGAAATCCCCCTTAGGCAACTCTAGTACCGAGATAAGATATTTTGGGAAAGTAATTCGACCTAGGGCATTTAAAACGTTGCCTGAAATAGCAATCCCGCTCCTGCGAAAT
Organism: Anisodus tanguticus; assembly: GCA_034509755.1. NCBI lineage: Eukaryota > Viridiplantae > Streptophyta > Magnoliopsida > Solanales > Solanaceae > Anisodus > Anisodus tanguticus. Next base: position 13,583,446 of record CM067548.1, on the reverse strand, counting down.
TGACTCTATAGGTTCTATCTCACTTTTATGGAAATGGATTCTGCTGAGGCTCAGTAACTTGACACCTCGCCTCATTGCAGAAGCAGAAAATCACTTCGTAGAGGCGAATTCGCCTATGCGAGAAATCTTCACAGGAGCTGAAACTTAACAATTACTTAGGGTATGCTTCTGCGAGACAACCTCCACAGATGCGAGCATACAGAGGCAGCCCACCACCCACTGGTACGAACACCAGACACCAGCAACTTGGGATTTTACACTAACTTCCACCAAACACCTAAAACACTCTCGAGACACCCCAGACACAAACAAGGCATGCTCTCCTAAGGTAAACAGTTCTACAAACTTCCTTGTGCCCTTAATTTTCTTATACGACTAGGCTAAGACACATTTTTCTAAATAATCACACAACATTAAAATAACCCAAATTCATAAATAAAGACACAAAATACATTCGATTATCTTAGGAAGAAAACTAATGACTTGAATAATTCATAAATGACCCTCCGGAACTACCGAAAGTGAAGGAACCCAGAAATAATCCCATATACGCAAAAGTCATTTTTGAGTCAAACTAATCAACTCTAATATTCTTATTTTTGCTTTTTCATACAAAAATCACATAAATGAACCTCGAGATCTATGCCACACATCCCCTCACATCAAAAACCCCACAGTCTACGGGAAGGGCAATATAGTCATATTAGGGTTTTTAGCTAAAAATGACTGGACGGGTCGTTACACAAACAGCTCAAAAAATGATTCCTAGCTGTGTTAAAATGGCATGTTGGATCTCTTGTCTGTATATTTGTGCATATCCCGGTTGAAACTGTTTGATAAGTTCAAATGACCTACTTGAACATTTATTTAAAGTAAGGTTTGAAGTCTACTTGGTCTTTGGTTTGGTCTTGTTAACCTGCTCTTACTCTACATATTGTACAAGTATGTTTCTGCCTACATGACTAGGTCTTAGGAAGGTCTGAGAACTGCTATTGAGAAAATGAGTTAATTGCATGCCTCTATTGTATAATGTTATCTGTGTTGATACTGAAGTCTTAAACAATAACTGTGATAGCTTATGTGAACTTACTTAATTGGTCTAATTGCTATGTCATTGAGCTTGCCTTGTATTATGTTTGCTAAAGAATCCTCTTAGGGACCATATTGTTAAAAGCACTATGTATATACTTAGGATTAATAAAAAGGGGAATTAATCTTGCTTCTTGTATGTTGTTGAATCACCATGTTTGGGATATGTCTAATAGCGTGCTATTCCCTAAGCCGATAATTTAAAAAGAAGAGCCATGTTAGTACAACTTGAAGTGTTCTTAATTTTTTTGCTATTTGTTTGCCTGCTTGTGCTGACTTGTTCTAGACATATTTATTTAATAAAAGAGTTAGGCTAACTGATATAAATAAATCTAGAATGATACACTAAACTCCAGGCATGTCTCTAGGATAACACAATGCGCTCAAGTTCTAGTCTTGACATGTATGACCTAAACAATGCGTGTGACATCTGGGGAAATGCCATGAGAGTTGTTGCTCTTATTTGATGCACTTCGGTCTGTTACTGGTGTTGTAAGTCAAGCCTAAACCTCAAAAATACAAGAATAGTGATTTGTTTGTCCTGAATGCTTATTTTAAATAGCCATGGAGGCATGTAAATAGGAATTAAGAGTCTGTTGTGATTTGCATGTATGTATGCCTATATTATTCGCCTTTTTCCATCTTCTACTATGTGTTTGCTTAAGGTATATGTAGGATATACAGACGGTATACCAAGTATATTTGATATACAAGGTATACGGTCCAAGTATACTGCTGTGTATATCATCTGAACTAACATGTCATATATGTCTGATAGCCCTGTCCCATTACTTATTCCTTTTTTATCATCTCTGAGTTGTCACTGTTCTATTCAGGTCCAGGCCCATACTTGTCTTTTTTTATGTCGTGTATTAATGGTGCTAGAATTTGACCCAACCCATGTTTTATATCTATATCATTAAGTTTGAATTATGGGCTGCTCCTTTCAGCTGTGCCTTACCCACGATTGAATTTTGTTTCCTTTTATGTGACTAATTATGCATGTTATATACCAATTATAATTATTTGAATTTATATTAGATAGGTATAGGTACCTTCTAATTTTTTCCTCTCTTTTTCTTTGCACGATTGGATCATGGGATACTTGGGCCAAGATAATAATCCCTTCAGTTGGGCTAATGGACCAACATCTTTCTTGATCGAGTTTGAGAGGATAGCTACGTATAAAGGCCCAACTATGGGTGAAAATAGCAAACTAGTGGGCTTCAGTAGGCCCACCAGCGTAACCTTATCTCTTTCCATTTCAAAATATATACTTGTATAAATACATATTTGATATACATTATTGGAATAATTATGGTTGGGACTTAAGATAGGCAAACGATATGTACATTATTTAGTTTAGAATTGTCATGAATATGGATTTCAAAACAAATTAGCTTGACTTATACATTTTATGAAACAAGAGAACCTTTTTGAGAAAAAATCTGAATTTGGACTGATATCAAAACATGAAATAATTGGACTGCTTTGCCTAAATAAATATTGGGCTTGATTTATGTTGAGAAATCTAGATTGTTTTAAGATAAATGAGCCGAGCTAAGTCAAAATGGATTTCAAGCTTTAGATTTTATGAAAATAGATTGTTTTTTAAAACATCAAATTGTTTTATTCTATGGGCCAAGCCCAACTGATGGATCCTTTTTTGAAACAAATTAAACCTTGATGACTTTGTTACGCCCTGAAGTTTTACACCCAAATGAGAGTATAGTCAGCGATGAGAGTTGTGAGAACTTATAATCTTTTCTGAGGGTTCATAAGACGTATAAGGATGTTAAGGAATGGTTTTTGGAAGGTTGGAAGTCAATAGGACCAAAGGATGTACAACTCGACAGAAATTGATGATGTTTCGACGATATGCTAAGCATTTTGCATCGCGGATGCTATTCCGCCTCACGGATGTGGCTGCGGATCAGGGCCATTTTTCTACCACCTCACTGCCACCATATGCGGTGGCATATGTGTCCGCATATGGACATATGCACCACATATTTGGCTGCATATGTGAGGCGGTTGGGTTGGCTATTTAAGTCCCAAGGTTGGCCAATTTCATTTTAATCTTTTGTCATGTTAAGACCCCTTGAGCTCCAAAACACTCTCAAATACCCTCCAAATCCCTTTCAATAATTTAAGAACGTTCCTACTTGTATCAAAGGTGATTTCTCCTTCAAATAATCTAGAACACCTAAAAATCTTCGTTAATTGGCTCGGTAAAGTCGTAGACTTCTTGGAGATTGAATTGAAGGTTGTTATGACAGTCTTCTTCGCAACTTAAGGACAGGTTTCATCCTTTTTTATATGTCCTTTAGATTCCCTTATCTTGGCTTGATGAATTGATGGAGGTAACTTGGGAATTATAGGAGTTTAGTGATATGATCTTGGAGAAACATCTCTTGTTGTATGAAGTTATGTCACCTTGCTGTTTGATATTGTTGTTGGAGATTAAGAGTAAATAGTGGTGTTGAATCATGTTGGTGAGATTTTGAAGTTGAGTAAAATATAATGGAAGATGATGGTGTTAATTTGAGAAATAATCCATGATAGGCTAACTCTAGAATACCACGTACACAAGTTGTTAGATGAATTGCTTAAGTGAAATCACTTATGAAGTATGAACTTGATATTGATATGAATCTCTTATTTTATGTAGTTAACTATCCATGGAACGTACAAGGTTCCACAGAACGTAATTAGCTTCATCGATAAGGTATGTAGGGCACTTCTTGGCATGACTTGACATAAACACTTCTTTGAATAGAATCTCACCTGGTGAAATCAAATAACGATACATATTTCTTATCAAATGTATCATAAATCTTGGGTGTTTCCTAACCATAGCATCTTTCGGATATCTATATATTCTAAATGGTTGTATCAAGGTTCATGAAGATAGCGTCAATACCAATAGTCAGAGGATAACGATGTAAGCTCACTCCGGCTCTGCTTGTAATGTCTTTTGGAGTCTGTCCTGCATTGCATTTAGCGCTATGTATCTATTTTCTTACCAAACAGTGCTATAGTCATCCAGGTATAACACTTATATATGCACACCACTGTAGTTGATTTTTACATTACCGAGTCCTATCAAGGCCCGGTACGACCGAGTCCTCTATGAAGCTGGGTGCGATATACTATGATATGATTTGCCCCACATAGTGGCTTGATACTATATTATATAGCCCAGTTGAGTGTCTTATATATATATATATATCCATACTTATGACAAGGTTTACCCTCAGAGGATTCTTATGAGTTTTAGGTTAATTTCTGTGCCCATATCTCTTATGTTATATCCTCTATTTACATATGTTATTTGCCTTACATATTCAGTATATCTTTCGTACTGATGCCTCCTTTTTGGGGTACTGTGTTCTTGCCTATTTGTATAGATAGACAAGGTGGTGCTCCTCCTCAATAGGTTGTCTGTTCAACTATGATTGTCACACTCCTCTCATTCGGGTTTGCTACACAAGAGTCACCAGGTACTATTGTACATATTCCTAGTATTTTGGATATGGCGGGGCCCTATACCGACTGGTTGATGTATTACAACACTTTTAGAGGCTTGTAGACTTGTGTACAGTGTATGTATGTATGTCGTGGCCTTATCGGCCCCGTTTGTTAATGGTGTACTACTCTTGTGGCCTTGTTGGCCTTGGTTATCTGTATATATTGTCTTGTGACTCTTCTGCGTTCAGGTTGTCATTTATTCTTGTCTTATTGTGGTCATATGGAGGCCTTGTCGGCCCAGGTTTCGTATTACAGGTTCTAGATACTATAATTGGTTTACTCAGGCCATCGGGTGCTGGGTGCCGGCCACACCCCCATGGTTGGGGTATGAAAAACTTGATATCAGAGTAGGTCTATCCTAGGGAGTCTATGAGTCATATCTATTAGATTCTTATTTATGGGTGTATTGTGCACTACACTTTTAAGTAGGAGGCTATAGGATATTTAGGATGGTTACATTTCTTCCTGATCTAGATCATGCGATAGCTTTGAATCATAAGTGTTCACTCCTAATCTTGATCTTATTTATGTTCCGAGCTATGTCTGCTACTACTAGGCGACATACGGCTCTGCGGAGGTTAGATGAGGAGGTGGGTGAGGGTGCCAGTCAGGTACCACCTGCTCACCCGGGGAGATTGGACCACCAGCATCAGGCTGTATCTCGTGTCTCTAAGACTCCACCCCCACCACCACATCTAGAAGGGCATGGAGGAGCTGATGTACCTCTTGTTCCTCCCTCGATTGCTCCTAATTAGGACTTAGACATGTGGAGTGCGGTGAAGTTTTTGCCTAAGCTAGTGGCCTCTCAGGCCCAATAACTGACCCCTGGTACTTCTAATAGAGCCGTCAGCGTGAGAGTTCAAGATTTCATCAACCTGGACCCTCTAATATTCATTGGATCAGACCCGAAAGCGGACCCGCATAAATTTTTTGATCAGATGCAACGTACTTTATAGGTTATGTATGACACATATGTTGAGTAAGTAGAGTTAGCTTCTCATAGCTTGCGTGATATTTATGTGACTTGGTTTGAGACTTGAGAGCAAACTCGAGGACCCCATGCCCCAGTAGCTAAGTGGAAGGAGTTCTCCGAGGCATTCTTGATATAGTATCTTCCAGTTGATCTTTGACGAGCTAGGCAGGATAGGTTCTTACACTTGAAGTAGGGTAATATGAGAGTTCAAGAGTATAGTTTGCAGTTCAATTCTTTGGCTAGGTACGCTTCTACGATTGTTATTGAGATGCGTGATCGGGTCCATCAGTTTGAACAAGTGCACTACAACTTCATTGAATCCGAATATGGATATCTCTTGCATACATGCCTATGCAAAGAACCTAGAGGACAGTAAAAGGAAGCGGCGGGCCAATCGAGAGCATGATAGGGGCCAGCATAAGAGGACCTAGTCCAAAGGTGATACATGAGAGTTTTGAGGTGGGTTTAGGATTTAGTTTCCTAGAGTCCCATCTTATCCGGTGGCTAGTGCACCTCCATAGGTTTAGGGACATCGTCATGATTAGACCATTTATTCTGGTCAGGGTCAGAGTTCATCGGGCACCAGGCCTGTAGCACATAGGAGATTATAGTTAGGTGAGGCCACTGAGGCCTTATTGGGCAATGCTGCCAGTGTTCAGATGTGTGTTATTCATGCGGGCAGCCCGACCGCATCAGTAATTTTGTCCGACGAGAGGCAGAGGTGGTATGGCGCAACCAACAGGGTCTGTAGCAGCTTCATCTTCATCACTACGCCCTCTTGGGAATGGTTCGCAGACATTGATTGGTAGGGGTAGAGGCGGAGATGTAGCATCTAGTTCGGGCGGTCCTCAAAACCGCATATATGACTTGTCAGGCTGACATAACCTTGCTTCATCTCCGAATGTGGTTCGAGGTGTATTATCCGTCATCTCTCTTGATGTGTATGCCTTGATAGATTCGAGTTCTACCTTGTCATGTATTACCCTTTTTGTTGCTGGTATGTGTTGAAAGGATCCTGAATTGTTACATAAGTCGTTTAAAGTGTCTACGTCCATGGGTAAGCCTGTAATTATTGGGTGGGTGGATAGGAGTTGTGATGTAAGGATTTATGATCTCCATACTTTAGACAATTTGAATGTATTAGAAATGGTGGATTTTGATATTATTATGGGTATGGATTGGTTGGCTTCATGTAATGCTAATGTGGATGGTTGACAAAAGTCATTCGCTTTAATTTTCCAGGCGAACCTATCATCGAATTGAAGGGAAAATGTTGCAGCACCTAAGGGGAGGTTTATTTCCTACCTGAAGGCTCAGAAGATGATTTCAAAAGGATACATCTATCACCTAGTACGAGTACAGGATGTGGAGCCAAAGCCTCCAGCCCTTCAGTCAGTTGCTGTTGTTAAGGAATTTCCCGATGTATTCCATGATGAACTTCCTGGCATTCCTCCCGAAAGAGAAATCAATTTCTCTATCGACTTGCTCCAAGATACCCAACCTATATATATTCCTCCGTATCGAATGGCTTCTACCGAGCTAAAAAAGCTAAAAGATCTTCTAGAGAAGGGTTTTCTTAGGCCCAATTCTTCCCTGTGGGGTGCACCTGTGTTATTCGTTCTTACAAGGATGGTTCGTTGAGAATGTGTATCGATTACCATCAACTGAACAATGTGACAATTTAGAATACATACCCACTTCTCAGAATCTACGATTTGTTTGATCAATTGCAAGGCGCCAAGTAATTCTCAAAGATCGATCTTCGATCTGGATACCATCAACTGAGAGTTTAGGAGAAGTATATTCCAAAGACAATTTTCCAGATCAGATATGGCCACTATGAGTTTCAGGTTATGTCTTTCGGTTTAACTAACACACTCGCAAATTTTATGGATTTGATTAATTGGGTGTTTAGGCCATTTATGGATATCTTTGTGATAGTATTGTCATGACCCCAATCACGGGCATCGTGGTGGCACCTACACAATCCCCCGGTAGGCGAACATGTTTCCCAAACAACTTTTAACAAGGTTTAAAATAGATGTGGAGGAAGAATCAAGTTATAATCGTGAAGAATTTTATTAAATCATAAGAATAATGAATTCATATAACCACCCTTCATCCCCAGAACCTGGTCTGACTTATACAAGGACCTTAAAATAAAATGTCTGAAAGAGGAATATTCAATACTGCCTGAATGAAGGGAACCATTACATAAGATAGAAACCAAGGCCACTGAATAAGGTAGTCTGCCTCAGCTCAAGTGCTCCAAACTGTAACTTGATAGACCGAATACCTGCATCGAGAAAAGATATAGTTTATGTAGCATGCGTACATGATGTACTCCCGTAGACAGCATAGACCGACAATGACAGAGGCTACGTAATTAGAGATAAACACCAAGTTGACTCCACATAATCCTATCACTAGCAAATCAATGAACCGAATACATCATATTGTTATCACAGTGAATTACGGAAATTACCAATCAACCTCAGCATATAACAGGTCACTGAACACGTAGAATTCACAATACGTAAGTCTACTATACCATAAATATACTAGACAATAAGGTAACGATACTCATGCAAGTCATGAAACACTTAAATACAACAACATTCTAATTCTTCAGTAATCCTTTACTCTCGCACCTAGACTTAACAATTCGGAAAATCATATTAGACCTTAATTCATTGGTTCGACAACACAATTAAGATCACATGGTTCATTATTTCATTTCCTTTGAACTTCCATAATCTACCTGTTAAGAATAAGTAACACATTATTTACTATTATTACCTATAGTCGTTAACCTAAGTGTGTCCAATTCCATTTACAAATAAACACGTTTTTAATACATTAGACTCTTACCACAGTTATCAAGTAGTTTCCTAATCCGTACCTTTACCGGCCAACATCAATAACACATTAGACACCCTTAAGCCAGACACACAAAGATGTATACATACCACCAATCCACATAGATCAAGTAAATCAGCCGATCGAGTAAGTCAACATAATCAATCAAATCAATGTACTCAATTGTGACTAAATGATCCCTAGTACCAATCACCAATCCAAGTCACGTTACGAAATACTTCACAAGAATCAATGTATGGATGAATGTATGAATGAGGATGCAATGCATATGCAAGGTACATTTCCATCAACCGATATACACACTTCACAGGGGTATGCCATATGAAAGTGACGCATGGGGGATCTGTAAAGTACATATACCCCTCCGCTCTGGAATAACTCATCGCATCATGGAGCCCAGCTCTTGGCTGTAATAATACCATGTTGCAGACGTGCAACTGTGAGCCATCCCCACGTATCAATATCATCTTAGTGTTGCCATAATCTCAACAATGTCCTTACCTTTCTTGGTCCCTTGGACCCACAACATAATCATACCACTCCAATATCAATATCATCAGAACCATGAGTGTATGAATGCAAATGATATATATAAGGCAAGAATCATGATATAATGAGATATAACTAAATAAAGAGATGAAATATCACATGCTTTCAAGAATTCAATTCACATATCCAAATCTAAGTACAATTCAGAATATTATATCGAAAGCATGTATGATGAGAAAACATATCAAGCAACTATGGCGACAAGCCCATATACGATGATAAGCCTAAATAATCAGCAATCAGAATGACTATGAGGCTGATTCCCCAAATCCCATCATCACAGTTCAACGTTAGTACCCACTTAGACGTTTATCACAACCGCCTGAGTGGGACCCTCAAACATGCCCAATAACTCTCAATATTTATAACTAATTATGCACTTCTATCAAAGTCCCGAAAAACTAAACCGTGTCCTACCTCCATGCCGAGCAGGAACCATAAACAGTCGATCCTCAAGTACGCATCCGGCTCTTCGGGCTCTTTATGGCAAACACAGTCTAACACATAATTTCTACATATTACTACCAAGAAAGCATATACAAGGAACCAAATTGTAATCATACATAAAATACCCAACCTTCAACCCGGGCCCATGGTGCCAATATTTATCCTTTGATACCCCAAAAGCTTCTAAACATGATTATTAGTCACTTCAATCTAATACTCATTACAGATCAACTCATGTTTCTCATAGGTTGTAATATTTCTCTTACGGGGGGAATGAAATCAAATAATATATAGACTAGTAGAGATTCCACTTGGTCTAATTCCACGCGTTATGACGAAAGAGGAGTCAGCGTGGCGTAAAGTGAAGATTGGGGGGAGTTGCCAAAATTCCCTTATGGGGTATTCCGAAGGTGTAACCAAGGCAACAAAAAAGGGGCGTGATACTTCAACTAGAGGAGCGACCAGTTGGTTCACCAAACCCCTGTAGTTGTAGTTAAGGATGAATTAGCACTTTTTATTTGTGAAGATCTACTAAAGTACCAAAGGCGAAAGGGGCTCCCAGGCCGGGATGTCTAGCAGAATGCTTGGCCTCCTACGCTGGAAGCGAGACCCGAAGGGTGAGCTTATGGCAGTTAGCTTCTAGCACTAAATAATAGGCATTAGGATATTAATAAGATAATAATATCTCTCTACTTCCTACATAGATAAATAATAAAAGGCTTATCATATCCTATATAGATAGAAATCAGAAGCATGTGCTCAATCAGTATTCTCTCTTGCCAAAAGTCCAACCATCTATGAACACCGTTCTGTGTTTCAAGACTTCTGATCCTTTTTCCCTTCTCGGTTAGGCTTACAGGGATACGGCTCATAAACCCTTTCTTTTATTTATCAATAGGGCCCTGCCCTGGTCGGTTATTTTACTAGGCCGGAAACGATAAGTGAAAGTCATAAAAAAAATCTTTCTCTTTGCACCTCAAACCAAAAATTAATTTGAAAAACAACTTCATTTAAACCCCAAATTTCATGTTACCCAAGAAAACCCAATTTATAACCCTAGGTTCTTCCCCAATTTAAGAAAAGGTTTGCTAAAATCAAATTAATTATTACAGCATGACTATTGTGTCCACCTACTAACTTATTTAGAAGAATTTAGTCTTCACCCACTCATTTAAATTAAAATTTCAAGATTTCAACCCTTAAAGAGTATTTACTTCTTTTTCTTCATTCAAAGCTTTTACCCCCAATTACTAGAATGTTAAAGAAACATAACAAATGGGAGGAATAGATTACCTTCCATAGAGGAATATTAGGTCAAGATTGCAGGAAAAGCTCTTTAAGGTAGCCTCCAAGTCGAGATGTAACAATTTGGAAATTTTTAGGGCATTTATATCATAGGGTTGTCAGCACTTCCGCCGCGATGGACATGATTCTGCTGGCGCAAACTCACTGCGGCAGAAGATGGGCCACTGGGGTGAAGGTACTTGGCACCTCACCTAGTGTTGGGGTATAACAAACTCCGCTGGAGCAAAAACTTCTTGTCAGCTGGAGCTGACATGATTTCACTGAGGCAAAAAATACTTTTTTCAGCAACACTTTGCTTCAAGAAATCTTCTTTATAATCTGTTGTAGCCATTGAACTCATAATAACCACTAGAATGTCATTGGCGAATGCTTAGAGGAGAGTTATAATAGGAATTCAGGTGGAGAGTTCATAATGGCTAGACAAGTCGTTACAAGTATTTATTGATGACATCTTGGTGTATTCCTACTCAGAAGTAGAGCACACAGATCTTCTAAAAGCTGTATTACAAATGTTCCAGGATCGCAAGTTCTATGTTATGTTCTCTAAATGCGATTTCTGGTTGATATCGGTGGCTTTTCTAGGTCATGTGGTATTGGATGAAGGCATTAACATTGATAGCCAGCAGATCGGGGCAGTAAAGAATTGGTCGAGGCCTACAATTCCTATGGAGGTGTGTAGTTTCTTAGGACTAGCAGGTTATTATCGGAGATTGGTAGATAATATTTCTTCCATTCCCGTATCACTGATAAAATGGACTCATAAAGTAGCCAAGTTTCAATGGTCAGATGCTTGCGAGAAGGGTTTCTAGGAGTTGAAGGGAAAGTTAACATCAACACCTGTTCTGGCACTTCCTGAGGGATCTGAGGGCTATGTTATATATTGTGATGCTTCCAGAGTAGGATTGGGTTGTGTGTTGATGCAGCATGGAAAGGCTATTGCGTATGCTTCGAGGAAACTAAAGAAACATGAGCAGAATTACCCGACCCATGATCTTGAGTTAGCGGTTGTTATATTTGCTCTAAAGATATGTCATCACTATCTGTACGAGGTACATATTGATATATTTACATATCATAAGAGCATGTAGTACATATTTAGGTAGAAAAAGTTGAATATGAGGAAGAAAAGATGGATTGAGCTACTGAAAAACTACGATGTCAATATTTTGTACCATCCTAGCAAAGCAAACGTTGTAGCAGACGAGTTAAGCTGGGAGTATATGGGATGCCTGAAGCATATGGGAGTTGATAAGTTGTAAATGTCAAAGGATTTGTATCGATTGTCCCGTTTGAGCGTGCGATTGATTAATACAGGGGATGAGAGTGCCATAGTTCAGAATGCTGTTGAATTCTAGTGGGTAAAGGCACGATAATTTGATGATCCATCCTTGGTAAGAATTAAAGAAGGCATTATCTTTCAAAAGAAGCAGTTGTTCGAACTATCGAAAGATAGAGTTCTTATGTATAAGGGTCGGTTAGATGTGCCCGACGTTGCTGGACTTTGAAGAAAGATTATGCAAGAGATTCACCAGTGCAGGTACTCCATTCATCCTGTACTTTGAGCATCAGGAACCTGAAGGATTGCTACAGAATATGGAGATTCTGACAAGGAAATGGGAAGCGACCAACATGGACTTCATTACGGGACTACCTAATTCTCATCCAAAGTTCGATTCTATATGGATTATTGTGGACCGGCTTATGAAATCAGCTCATTTTCTACCCATCAATACTACAAAACCAAAGATTATGCTTGATTGTATATCAAGGAGATAGTCTGACTTCATGGGGTTCTAGTATGTATTATATCTGACTGAGGCACTTAATTTATAGCTAACTTTTAGAGGTCATTTCAGAAAGGTTTAGGTACTTAAATTAGTTTTAGCACAACCTTTCATCCACAAACTGATAGGCAAGTTGAGTGCACTATTCAGATGCTTGAAGATATATTACAAGCATGTGTGTTGTACTTTAAGGGAATTTGGGAAGATCATCTACCGCTTGTTGAGTTTTCTTATAATAACAGCTACCATTCTAGTATTCAGATGGCGCCGTATGAATCCCCATATGAATGGAAACGCAGGTCTCCTATTGGCTAGTTTGATATGGGTGAGACAAAGTTATTAGGACCTGACTTGGTGCAACAAGTCATAGAGAAAGTGAAAATGATTCAGGAGAGGTTGTTGATAGCTCAAAGTCAACAAAAGTCCTATTCAGATAACTAGCGTTGAGACTTAGAGTTCGTAGTGGGAGACTGGGTATTCCTAAAGGTGTCACCTATAAAAGGCGTGATGAGATTAGGCAAAAAGGGCAAGCTTAGCCCCAGGTACGTCGGACCATATCCGATTGTTCAAAGAATAGGACAAGTAGACTATAAGCTTGAGTTTCCCCTAAAGTTAGAAGATATTCATCCTGTATTTCACATATCCATGCTTTGTAAATTTCCGGGCGATCCCTTCCACACTACCCCTGTTGAGGATGTTCAAGTCACAAAAAACTTATCGTACAAAGAAGTTTCCATTGCTATCCTAGATCGCCAAGTATGTAAGTTGCGAACCAAGGAAGTCTCTTCGGTTAAGGTACTTTGTAGAAATAATAACATAGAAGAGATGACTTGGAAGGACAAAGAGGACATGAGGTTTAGATACCCTCATTTGTTCAAGGCCTCAATTTTATATCAATATTTGTGCGCTATGATTCTCTTATTCCTATGCTATCCATTGATCTTAATTCATATACCTATTTAGGTGTTAATGTTAAGGCAGAGATGTCAAGCGCAGCTTAGAGTACGGCAAATGATTGTTAAGGTGAGTTATGGCTAACCCTCTTTGATTCTTGCGTACATTGACAGTCGTGTGAGGCCAATTAGATGTTGTTATGCTATTTTGTATCCCTGTGTGGCATTAGTTATCTGTTTGGGATGGTTGGCAGGTTTTGGATAGCCATGTTTACCGGGAAAACTCTACCAAAATTTTCTAAAATCCTAAGCGTTAGAGTAATATTCAACATTCGAGGATGAATGTTCTTAAGGAGGGAAAGATATTATGCCCCATAGTTTTGCACCTGAATAAGAGTATAGTCATCTGACTTGAGTTGTGAGAACTTGGATTAGTTTCTAAGGGTTTGTATGACGTATAAGGATGTTAAGGAATGGCTTCTTAATATTAGAAGTTAATAGGACCAAAGGAATTACAACTCGATAAAGATTGATGAAGTTTCAACGATACACTAAGCGTTTCGCTTCGCGGATGCCATTTTGCCTCGCGGATGTGGCTGCGGATCAAGGCCATTTTTCTACCACCTCACTACTACCATATGCGGTGGCATATGCAGCTGAATATGGGCATATGTGTCTCATAAGGGGCCACATATGTAAGGCAGTTTGGTTGGCTATTTATGTCCCAAGGTCGGCCAATTTCATTTTAATCTCACTCCTCGACACCTGGAGCTCCAAATATTCTCCAAAGCCCTTTATATCAGTGAAGAACATTCCTACTTGTATCCAAGGTGATTTCTCCTACAAAGGATCAAGAACACCTCAAAATCTCCATTAATTGGATCGGTAAAGTCGTAGACTTTCTTGGAGATCGAATTGAAGGTTGTTATGGCAGAATTCTTGGCTGGTTAAAGTAAGGTTTTATACCTTTTTATGTAATAAATGATTTGATTGAATGAATGCCACCTTGGAAGTTTTCAAACAAATCCAATGTTGGGCTAACCCTTGCCAGCCGGTAATAGCCGAAGTGTCCTTTAGTTTCCCTTAGCTTGTCTTGATGGATTAATGGAGGTAACTTGGGAATTATAGGAGTTTGGTGATATGATCTTGGAGAAACATCTCTTATAGTATGAAGTTATTTCAACTTGTTGTTTGATATTGTTGTTAGAAATTAAGAGTAAATAGTGGTGTTGAATCATGTTGGTGAGGTTGTGTAGTTGAGGAAAAGACTATGGAAGATGGTGGTGTTAATTTGAGCAAGAATCCATGATAGGATAACTCTAAAACTTCATGTACATAAGTTATTCGACGAATTTCTTTAAGTGAAATCTTTTATGAAGTATGAACTTGATATTGATACGAGTCCCTCATTTAATGTAGATAATCATCCATAGTACGTATCAGGTTCCATGGTATGTAACTAGCTTCATCAGCAAGAAATGTAGGGCAACCTTCCTTCTTGGCATGACTCTACATAAACACTTCTTTGAATAGAATCTCACCTTGTGAAATCGAATAATGATACGTCGTTCTTGTCATAAGGATCATAAATCTTGGGTATTTCCTAACCATAGAATCTTTTGGATTTCTATATGTTCCAAATGGTTGTATCAAGGTTCATAAATGTAGCGCTAATACCAGTAGTCAAAGGATAACGATGTCAGGTCACTCCGGCTCTTCTTGTACTGTCCTTTATAGTCTGTCTTGCATTGCACTTAGCTATATATACATTTTTTTCTTACCAAGATGTGCTATAGTTGGTCGGGTATGACACTTATATGTGCATACCACTTCAGTTGGTTTTGACATTACCGAGTCCTATTAAGGTCGAGCACGACCGAGTCCTCTACGAGGCCAAGTACGATATACTATGATATGATTCTCCCCACAAAACATCTTGATACTATATTATATAGCCCCGTTGAGTGGCTTGATTTTATAGACATGCATATATATATATCTATACTTATGACAGGGTATGCCCTCAAAGGCTTCTTATGAGTTTCAGGTTGACTTCTATACCCATATCTCTTATGTTACATCCTCTGTTTACATATGTTATCTACCGTACATATTCAGTACATCTTTCGTACTGATTCCCCCTTTCTGAGGCACTGTGTTTATGCCGCAGGTACAGATAGACAAGGCGGCGCTCCTCCTTAGTAGGTTGTCTGTTCAGTTGTGATCGTCGCATACCTCTCTCTCGGAGTTGCTATACAGGAGTCACTAGGTATTATTGTACATATTCCTAGTATTTTAGGTATGGCGAGGCCCTGTCCCGACCGATTGATTTACTACATCACTCTTAGAGGCTTGCAGACTTATGTACAGTGTGTTTATATATGTCATGGCCTTATCAACCCCTTTTGTTAGTGGTGTACTCTTCTTGTGGCCTTGTCGTCCTTGGTTATCTGTATATATTATGTTGGGACTCTTATGCATGCAGGTTGTCATTTATTCTTGTCTTGTTATGGTCATATGGAGTCATTATCGTCCTAGGTATTGTATTATAGGTTCCAGATACTACAATTGGTTCACTCGGGCCTTCGGGTGCTGGGTGCCGGCCACAACCTCCAAGGTCTATGACAACTTTCACTAAAATAAACTAAGGAAAAGACTCATATTTTTATAAAAAACGAAAGTATGCCATTTCAAATGAATTGCACTCTTTCTCTTCTAAATATTTTCAAAAGTAGATGTGTAAGTGATATTGGACAAGTTATTGGACTAAACGGTGGAGTTCTACTCAAATTAATTTTTGAGTGTACTTAGTCTGAAAATAATTTGACTTAATCACCTCTATATGTACTATTTTAGGCAAAATTCAACTCTTGGTTTTCAAAACCCTTTAAGATTTGAAATGAATGAAATTGTTACCCCTAATGCTTTCGAGTGTCGTCGCTATCATAACATGGCCAACTTAGCCTAAAAGATGGTAAGACCCTCTATAGGGTTTATGAAGTTTTACGGATGTATTACGCAAGTTTTGGGAAGGTTTAATAATAAACGGATCAAGGAAATAGGTTTCGATGAAAGTTCTTTAATACGTCGCCTTTCAGAGCTTTTTGTGAATCGCGAGGCATATCTTACGACCCACAGGCAGTACCTGCAACACACAAAACTACCACAGGAATAGACAAAGAGTTTATTGAACTCAGGGCACATCCTGTGGTATTCCTGCGAGACACAGGACAATCTTGTGAGTCGTAGGAAATGCCACGGGACAGGTCAGTGGCTTTTTCCAGCTCCTTAAAATAAACACCCTTCACGAAATTAACTCATTTTATCTCATTCTCCTAACCCTAAAAGACCCTAAGTTCTCTCTAAAAAAGCCTCCCACTGTACAGGGATAACAGTGAAGGAAAACCAAGGGCAAACTACGCAAATCTGACATAGGGAATCTCGTGATCATCACTAGATCGTTTTCTTCCTTGTTCTAACAGTTTTGGAGGAAGCTTGGTGGTGAAGTAAGACATATTTTGGTTCCTGTAGCCTAAGGTAAGTCTCATCTTCTATAGCATCTATCTAAGGTTCTACACGTGTTTAAGATGGAGTTGTTGGAGGTTTCTTAAAGAACAAGTACTTGTAAGGTCTTGAAGTATGTCTTATTGTTGTGGGTTGTTTTATATGATTTGAAGGTGATATATGGAGTTGTGGAGTTATGGAGTTATGGATGGGATTGTGGTGATTAGCAGAAGAAGTATGAAGATTGTTGTGATATTAGGAATAGATTTTGAGCTATAAATGATCTCATGAACTTATGTACGCAGGTTTCTCGATGAAATGTTTAAATGAACTTTCTTATAAGATATGAATCCAATATTGAAACAAAGTCTTCATATGATGTAGATAATCACTCGTAGAACATCCACGGACTCTTGGAATCAGGCTAAACTATAAAACAAGGTATGTAAGCTTTACATTCTTATTTATTATTAGCATGATTCAAGTTAATCGTCATCAAATTGAACATTCTGAAAGAAACTCCTGTTCGTATAAGATTCAAGCATTGTTGCTCTTAAGAGTAGTTATTGTATTTATTCTTAACTCTTCCAATTGTCTTTGTGAGCGTCATACATCCTTGTTGAAAGTACTCTTTGCATTATGTTAAGATTGTTGTACTTGTTTTCTTGTCAAAGATGTTCTTCATATTATATTGAAATCTATTGGTTTGTTTTTCGGGTTGAAATGGTGTATCATTCTTCTTGGTAGTCTTGGTTATACTATTGTGTTCAGAGTTCATGATGGATTGTAACATTTTCTGTAAATGAGATCCATAATGATCGACAGAGGGTTAACGACCTTGTGTCACCCCGTCTTATTCTTAATGGTTTCCCCAAGGTCTTTCATGCATTTTTTAATGGAACCACCTAGTTCCAAAATTAGAACATGGGTGGTATTTTATTAATGATTGGAAAAATAATACATGAAGGGGAGGATATAAACCTTGCCCATATGCTAATATGAAACTGGACAAGCCCAATTTTGATACATGTTGGCCGAAGCCTATTTAAAATGTTCCCAAAATGTGTACATGATGCATGCTCTATGGGGTAAAAAGGAATCCTTCCTATACAAAAAGAAGGGGTGAGCCTAAATTATGATGTATGATACCTCAGTACAAAAGGCGTAAACACTTAATTTTAATTAGTGATGGAGCCTTTTGTATTACCAGAAGAAAACTAATGCAGACGAATAACAAGCAGTTCTACTATCAATGTGGAACAAACTGATACAAGTTATTGTGTTTTGCTTTGTTTCTAAGCTGGGCAGTCCCCATCTATCAATGTTGAGTATGCCTCTCACAACTTTTGGAAGCTCAATCAAGTTATTGTAAGAGATAATGTCATTGTGCAAGTGACTAAGTTGTGCCAGTTTATTATCTAACTAATTTGTCTCCCTTAGGCAGTATGTGATTTGGAATTGGTTCTGGTTTATTGTTGTCTGTAACCAGCTCACAATTTAAGCTAAAGTTCCATGGTATTTTAATTATTACTAAGATTTCTTGAACTATCAATAGTGAATCAGATTCAAGTATGATCTTCTCCTCTCTATTTGCAAGCCACTACTTCACACCACGTAGTAATGCATGTGTTTTTGCCTAGTTACTAGTGCCTTTTCCCAGTATTGTGTTGTAGGCATGAACCATTAGGACTTTGAGGTCTCTTATGACTCCCCCTCCTCCACAATATTCCCCTCTAGAACTCCCATCACTATTCAGTTTAACAAAAACAAGGGGTGGAGGGTTCCATTTGACTGTTTTCACACTTATCTTGAAGGAGTTTATCATACCCCAACCTTAGAGGGGTGTGGTCAGCATCCGGCTTAGGGCCCGAGTGTACGACTCATGATATCTGAAACATATTCAATAATACATGGGCCAACAAGGCCCCTAACGAATGATTATCTTGTCTAAAAGATGTGATCACCTGCACATAATACAATATGGCTGACAAGGATGATATAAACATAACAGTCTACTGAAAAAGATGATAAGGCCACACATGACTACTATATATAAGACAATTGTCTACAAGCCTCTCCAGAGTATATTAACAACATCTGGTTGGGACAGGGGCCCACCATAACCAACTATTCATATTTATACAATCACTATACCTACAAGCTCACTAAACTGCTTTGGAAGAAAAGAGAGTGACAACCTTCAGCTGAGTTGAGTCACCTAGTCTGTATCCCTATCTTTACCTACGAGCATGAAATACGGTGCCCCAGCAAGGGATCGTCAGTACGAAAGATGTACTGAATGTGTAAGGTTGAAACTGTAAATAAATGCAATATTGTGAATAAAGCATAAGACTGAAACTATAACTGAGTGCAAGACTATAATAGAATCATGGAAAATCAACCTGTACTATGGATGCCTCTGCGGGCAAAGGATATGCATACTTTACTTTAAAACTCTTTGTTTATGTATATAAGTATATACATATATACATATATCGGGGATACTTTGTCATCATTACGCTTTTATTTGGTGTTATCATCATAAACTTCCCAACTGCAGTAGTGTGCACATATAAGTGTCTATTTGACCGACTATAGCATGGTGTACTGTCATAAAATAGTTACATATATATATAAAATGCATGCAATGACGCTGAAGGTCCTTATGAATCTAATCAAAGTGACTCATCGTTATCCGCCGACTATCATTATGAAACTGTATTTGTATCAATGAGATAAGATCAAGGAAGCCATAAGTAGGCACAAGAATCAAGTTACTATTAAGTTGAGGACAATGCTCCCGAAACAGAACAATAAGAGTCATTAGCCATAACAATAGGATACAAAAGTAATTTTAAGCTTAAACTTTAAGAATAGAGTTCCTTTTGAAGGGAAGTCATTATGGTGACACATATTTATAGATCATGACAAAACAATGAAAGAATGAGCCTTAACATACCTTGTTGATGACCAATACAACTCTTATCGCTTCCTGCTTATCTTACTATTGCCAACCTAAGCCATAAGGACAATCCATATAAAAATTCATTCAAGAGTTTCAAGAACTAGTTATCGTGACATTCCGTCGAGCACTTAGCATGCATGTTTTATCCCATTTTAATTCATAGAGACTTACGTTATTCATACCTCTTTTACATTATCCATAACACTATAAAGACTACAATAATCATATCATATGAGATCTAGTCATAGTTAACTCAAAAACTTCTTTAAAACCATCCAACAATCAACACAACCACTTACCATGAGCAACTATAGAGTTGTCTCAATTTCTCCATGGATTTCTTTACCACGTGATCATTTTTAAGCTAGGAAAGCTTAAGAACACTTAAGAACAACAAGAATCATACGTTATTCAGGAGTAACAACTCGAAATCCAAGGTTATCTTTGCTCTTGTCCATCCTTGATCACTATATCTTTCCAAACAAGTATTATCTACAACAAAACAAGCTTTAAGTGTTGAAATATGATGATATTACATGGTAATAACTCTCGGACCTAGGGAGAATGCCTAGGGACGTTTTGACAGTCTCAGGGAGAGATTTTGGTAGAAATAGGGTTAAAAAGGTGAGCCACAACTTAAATAGCCCAAGCTGGTCGGCCACCACTCTAGACATGCGATGGCATATGCGGTCGCACATGCCATATGTGGCCGCATATCCAAGGGCATATCAGGGCAGTGAGCTGGCCTAATTCCTATGGCCATATGCGCCCCCATCCGCGAGGCAGATCTCATCCGAGATGCGAAATTATCTAGCATATCGACTGATCTTCATCGAGATGTGATTCCTTTGATCCCAATGATATATAACCATCCTTAGCTCTTCTCAACACCCATTTATGCCATAAATGACCCTCAAAACATGGCTTGAGTCATTAGAGCTCAATTTGATTAACCATGTTATTAAACATGCATGAACGGCGGTGTAACTCAGAATCTTGTAGATATATCTCCAGTTCTTGTCCCAAGGCCTTCATTATCATTTTGTGAGCATCATATTTTTTCATATGACATCGACTTGACAAGACGCACTCAATGCAAATACTATAAACACGAAAAACTTCATGGCTCTTAAACTCTCACGATCTCCTCAGGTATTAACTCAATCATCTCAAAATCATCCCCAAGGAAAACTTGCCCAAAGTACGGGGCAATCCTACCACGAAATCCATGTCAATCTATTCCCACTTCCACTAGGGAATGGGCATCCTCTGAAGCTCACCACCAAGCCTCTGGTCACTTATTGACAATTTAAACACCAGGACATGAAATCCACTATGTCCCGCTTCATCCTGCACCACCAATAATGCTGTCTCAAGTCACGGTACATCTTTGAAGCTCCCGGGTGGATGGAGTACTTTGAATAATGGGCCTCATCTATGATCAATTTGGTCAAGTCACCCACCCTAGGAACACAAATCTGACCCTTGATCCTTAGGACACCATCACTATCAATCACTTCCTATCTCGCCTCTTCCCGTAACATATTGTCACTGATTTTGCACAATTGAGCATTGTCAAACTTCTAGGATTGAATCTGCTCTAATAAGGAATACCTCGCCTCCACACAAGCTAATACCATACCATGATCAAATATGTCAAGCCTAACAAACTGATTTGACAAATGCTGAACATACATAGCCATAGGACTCTCCACCACATGTAACATCGCCAAGCTACCTATGCTAACCACCTTACGACTCAAGACATCCGTTACAACATTCATCTTACCTGGGTGATACAAGATAGTTATATCGTAATTCATCAGAAGCTCTAACCACCGATGTTGTCTCAAATTAAGATCCTTCTAGTTGAATAAGTACTAAAGACTATGATAGTAGGTGTAAACCTCACAATTCACACTATAAAGATAATGTCTCCAAATCTTCAAGCCAAACATGATCGCTGCTAACTCTAAGTCATGGGTGGGATAATTATTTTCATGAACATTCAATTGCCTCAAATTGTAATATGTGACTTTCCCTTTCTACATCAACACACACCCCAGACCTACCCAGACTATTCGCAATATACAGTATAGCTCTCTTTCTTGACCGACAATCTCAAAATAGGAGCGGTAGTCAACAATGCCTAGTGCTTTTGAAAGCTCACCTCACAAACATCATACCACTCGAAAGAATCTTTCTTCTAGGTCAATCTAGTCAATGGGGATGCAATGGATGAAATCCCTCCATAAATCATCGATAATACCTCGCAAGTCGAACAAAGCTCCGAACCTCGATAACTGAAGTAGGCCACATCTAATCTCAAACTGCCTCTATTTTCTTGGGATCTACCATAATATCATCCTTAGTCATGACATGACCCAAGAATGACATCGAACTAAGCAAAAACTTGCACTTCGAAATTTTTTCATAAAGTTGCTTCTCCTTCAAAATACCAAGTATGATCCTCAAATGCTTCTCATGCTCCTCCTCACTCCACAAGTATATCAATATATCATGGATGAACAAAATCATGACAAATCCAAATATGGCCTAAACACTCCATTTATCAACTCCAAAAAGGCTACAGGTGAATTGGTCAACCTAAATGACATTACCAGAAACTCATAATGTCCATATTTGGTCCGGAAGGCTGTCTTAGGAACATGCTCAACCCTGATCTTCAACTGATGATAGCTGGACCTTAAGTCAAACTTTGAAAAGACAGAAGCACTCTATAGCTGATCAAATAAGTCATCAATGCATGGTATTGAATACTTGTTCTTAATAATCACTTTGTTTTGTTTCCTGTAATCAATACACATGCACATAGACTCATGTTTAATCTTAATGAATAACATTGGAGCACTCCAAGGAGAAACACTGGGCTGAATGAATCCCTTACTCAACAAATCTTACAATTGTTCCTTTAACTCTCTCAACTCAGTCGGTGCCATCCGATATAGAGCCATAGAAATGGGCTGAGTGCTTGGCTCTAGATCAATACAAAAGTAGATATAACGGTCTGGTGAAACACTAGGAAGGTCTGTAGGAAACATATCTGGATACTCACGAACTACCGGAACTGAATCTAAGGAAGGAGTCTCCGCACTAGTGTCACGAACATGGGCCAAATAAGATAAACCCCTTTCCTACCATCTTCTGAGCTTTCAGAAATGAGATTACCCTTTTCGGATACTAGCTAAGAGTATCCTTCCAAATTAGCAGAGGAATACCAGGCATGATTAATGTAACAACCTTGGCATAACAATCCAAGATTTTATGATAAGGAGCTAACCAATCCATAACTAATATTTCATCAAAGTCTACCATATAAAAGACTTTCAAATCTACCAGAGTATCATACCCCAAGAATGTAATAACACAACCCAAATAAGCTTGATCTACCACTACAGAATCCCCAACAGGTGTAGACACATGAATAGGTATGGCTAGAGACTCACTCATCTAATCAAAGTTCAATGCAAAGTAGGAAAACACATCAGATTAGGTAGACCCTAGATCGAATAAAATTATAGCAAGTTCATGGCAAACTGAAAAAGTACCTGTGATCACAACATCGGAGGCCTCTTCCTTGGTTCTGCCTAGAAAAACATAGAAATAATCGTGATCACCCCCATGTATGCCGCTTCATCCATACTGAGCACCGCATAAACCCATCTGAGGGCCACCTCTACCTCTCTGAGCACCACATCTAGCTCTCTGAAATCCACCTCTAGCCCCACCCTACTGCTCTAGCTCCAAAACCCTGAGACTGTCTACCCCATCTAAGTCTAGGGAAATCCCTTTTGAATTTACCAAGATCCCAACACTCAAAGCAACCCCCTAGAACTGACGACGGCTGGGAAAAAGAAGTACTAGCCCGAATGACCACTATAAATAGATGGCCGATAAGAACTTGGGAATAACTGCCCGACCCCTGAGAAGTACGCGCAGACTAGCCTCTCTCTGATGTAGGCATAACAACAACAACGGTTCTGACACTTGGATAGTGATGACATCTACTATAATGTCCCTGACCTCCAGATGAGGCAACTACATGAGTGCTAAAATATGGTCTCTTGACCGCTCTCTCATCCTAATCCTCTCTCCGAATGAACTTAGCATGTCTTATAGCATCAAATATCTACTGGTAGGTGAAACCGGTGGCAGTCATCGATGTTGCAATCAACTGAAGAGGATATATCAAACCATTGGTGATCCTCCTCACCCTCTCAGCCTTATATGGTAAAATCATCAAAGCATATTGAGACAAGGCATGAAACGTATCTCATACTCGGTCATAGACATACACCCCTAGCGTAACCCCTCAAACTGAGCCTGTCTCCTCTGTTTGACACTATGAGGCACGAACATTTCCATAAAGATCTAGGTAAATAAAGCATAGGTCATAGTAGGGGACCCTGCTGGTCTAGACTCAAGATAGGACCGTCACCATTACTTGGCCGGCCCAACCATTTGAAAAGTAGTATAATTAATACCATGAGACCCCACCAGTCCAAGGTTATGTGACTTCTCATGATAGCTGATTAGGAACTCATAAGCGTCATCCTCTGGATCCCCATCATATCTGGAAGGATCCAACTTCCTGAATCTCTCAAACATCTTCTACTTCTCTATGGACATGGCAGGCTGTGTGACTGGAGGTGTAGTAAGTCCAGGTATAATTGTGATTAATTGATGATTCGGAGTAAGTTGTGAAAGCATTTTCGTAATTGAGACCCGTAACCCTATGAAATTATGATGATAAGATTTGTGGGTTGTTTTGCTTGGATTAGGAATTGATATTGATAAGTAAATTGTTTATTGGTATTGTGAGATTAAGAAGGTTGTTTCGGAGAATCGTGGGATCAAACTACATAAGTATCTTTTGGTCAAAAATTTGAGAACCCTTTGTGTTAAGACTATTGATAATATACCTAAATGAGGTTTCTTTATGGAATATGAATTCGATATTGATATCGACCCCATTGTTTGCTATAGATAACCACCGTATGGAGTACGAGGACTTGTAAGGCAGTTGTAACTTCAAGGATAATGTATGTAAGACAAACCTTCTTTATTGGCACGGCATGATACATCATTTCTTTGATTAGAAATCTTTTTGGCAAAATAAAGTAGCGAAAGGCCTTCTTGACAAAATCGATCATAGTTTTTGAGTACTTTATTATCCAAGGCATCTCTTGGGTTATATAAGTCTCGAATGTCTATATCAACATTCTTGAACATAGCGCTAATAACAATAGTCAAAGGATAACGACGATAGATCACTCTGTCTCTGCTTATGGTATTTGATAGAGTCTATCTTTCATTACACTTATATTTGTAGTTATTTTCTTACTGAGCCGCGCTATAGTTGGCCAGATACGTCATATAAATATGCACCCATCTGTAGTTGGTCTGATCTCAGATATTACTGAGTCCCATATTAGAGAGGGTACGATCAAGTCTTCATCGATGATGAGTATGATATATACAGTATGATATGATTTTCCCCACGGAGTGGTATGAGTTTTACAGACATGTACATACATATGTTTCTAATTATGACAAAGTTGGCCCCCAGAGACTGTTATAAGTTTCAGGATGATTCTGATCTCCATATCTCTCATGTTATATCTCATGTTTACATATGTTACCTGCCTTACATATTAAGTAAATCGTTTGTACTAATGCTTTTCTTCAGGGAACTATGTCCATGCCCACAAGTACAGATAGACAGAGCGGTGCTCCTCTTCAGTAGGTGATCTTCTCAACTATGATTGTCGCCCTCCTTTCTCTTAAAGTTACATTTTGCAAGATTCTTAAGTACCAATGCATGTGCTACTTCTATTTTGGGTATGGCAGAGCCCTATCCCAACCTATTATTGTGTATATGTCACTCTTAGAGGCTTGCAGACCTGTGTGTAGTAGATGTTGGTATGTCGTGACCTTGTTGGTCCTTTTGTTAGAAGTATACTCACATTTTGGCCTTGTCGGCCTTGTTTATCTGTTCATATGCATATATCCTGCTGGGACACTTCTGTGTGTAGGTGATCTTTCAATCTTGTCATATATGGTTAGTTGGAGTCTTGTCGGCCCAAGTTTCATGTTTCAAGGTTTGGGTACTATAGTGGTACCCCTAGGCCTTCGGGCACTGGGTTTCGGCCACCTCTCCCCTAAGGCTGGGGTGAGAAAAACTTGATATTAAAGCAGGTCTGTCCTAGAGATTCTACAAGACGTATCTTGTAGAGTCTTATTTATGGGTGTGTCATGCACCACACTTATAAGCAGGAGGCTAAAGGATATTTAGGATGGTTACTTTTGTTCCTGATGCGATAGCATTAAAACACAAGTATCCACTTCTAATCTTAATCTATTTTATATTCTTAGTTATGTTTGCTACTACTAGACGATTATAGGCTTTACGGAGATTGGACAAGGAGGCGGGAGAGGGTGCTAGTCAAGCACCACCTGCTGATCTAGGGAGACAGAAGAACCAAGATGAGGTTATATCTTAGGCCTCCAAGACTCCACCCTCAACCCCACCTCCAGAAGGAAAATGGATAGCTGATATACCTCTGGTTCCTCCTCTAGTTTCCTCGATCAGGATATGGATATACAGAGTGCGGTGCAACTGTTGACTCGACTTGTGGCCTCTCAGGCCCAGCGTTAGACTCCCGGTGTTTTTGATAGAGCTGTGAGTGCAAGAGTTCTGGACTTCATTAACTTAGATCCTCTGGTATTTATGGGAACAGACCCTAATGAAAACCCATAAATTTTTTGGATAGAATGCAGCGTACTTTACAAGTTATACACGCAACAGATGCTGAGAGAGTAGTGTTGGATTCATATAAATTGCAAGATATGGCCGCGACATGGTTTGAGACTTGCAAAAAGACTCGAGGACCCCAGGCCCTAACCTTAGGCTAGAGGGAGTTCTCTAAGGCATTTCTACAGCAGTATATGCCGATCAAGCTTCGATGAGCCAGGCAAGATAGATTTTTACATTTGGAGCAGGGTAATTTGAGTGTCAGAATATAGCTTGTAGTTCAACTCTTTTGCTAGATATTCTCCCACGATTGTTGCTAACATGAGCGATCGAGTACATCAGTTTGTTAATGGTTTATTGCCACATTTGGTGATGAGTGCACGATAACTTCGCTAAATTCGAGTATGGACATCTCACGTATTCAGGACTACACCCAAACTCTAGAGGATAGCAAGAGGCAATAGCGGGCTGATCGAGAGTATAATAAGGGCCAGCACAAGAAGACTTAGTCCGCAGGTGATGTAGGGGAGTTTCGAGGTGGGTTTAGGCCTCAGTTTCTGAGACGACCATATTATCCGATGACCAGTGCACCATCGTAGTTCTAGGACCAGCATCGTGACCAAGCCACTTATTCTAGTCAAGGTCAAAATTCACGGGCATCAAGCCCATATTATAGAGGGGAATCTAGTCAGACCAGGCTACCACTGACATCTTGTGTTCGATGTGGTAAGAATTATTTTGGGCAGTGTCGCCAAGGCTCAGATGCATGTTATTCATATGGGTAGCCTAGGCATATAATGTGGTTTTATCCGATGAGTGGTGGGGGAGTATGGCACAGCCGACTGGGTCCATAGCATCATCATCTTCATTTGTACGCCCTTCAGGATAAGGTACACACGCACTATCTAGTAGGGGCAGAAGCAAATGACCAATATCTAGTTCGAGTAGTCCTTAGAACTGCATCTATACTTTGTCATGTCGATAGGACCTTGAGTCATTCCCAGATATGGTTACAAGTTTATTATCCATTTCCTTTTCTGACGTATATGCTTTGATAGATCCGGGTTCCACTTTGTCCTATATTACACCCTTTGTTGCTGGTAACTGTGGAAAAGAACCTGAATTATTACATAAGTCATTTGAAGAATCTACACCTATGGGTGAGCCTGTAATTGTTAAGCGGGTGTATAGGGATTGTGATGTAAAGATACATGATCATCATACGGTAGCGGACTTGAATGAACTAGAGATGGTGGAATTTGATGTTATTATGGGAATGGATTGGCTGGCTTTTTGCTATGCTAATGTTGATTGTTGGACAAAGCTCGTTCGCTTTAACTTTCCAAATGAGCCCGTCCTTGTGTGGAAAGGCAATGTTGCAGCACCCAAATATAGGTTTATTTCCTACCTTAAGGCCCAAAAAAGATCTCGAAATGATATATCTATCACCTCGTGCGAGTTCAGGACGCAGAGGCAAAACCTCCAACTCTTCTCGATGTGTTTCCTAATGAACTTCCTGGTATTCCTCCCGGGAGGGAAATAGAATTTGCTATCGATGTGCTTCCAGATATCCAACCTATATCTATTCCTTCATATCGAATGGATCCTGCAGAGCTAAAAGAATTAAAAGCCTAATTGAAGGATCTTCTTGAGAAAGACTTTATTAGGCCTAATACTTCCCCGTGGGGTGCTCCAGTGTTGTTCGTTCGTAAGAAAGATGGTTCATTAAGAATATGTATTGATTACCATAAGTTGAATAAGGTAACCATTAAGAACAAGTACCCGCTCCCCAGAATCGACGACTTGTTTGATTAACTACAAGGCGCTAAGTATTTTTTTAAGATTGATCTCAGGTCTGAGACCCAAATTCTCCATTTTTGGTAAACCCCAAAAACTTCTATTTCACCGGATTAAAAGAGTCTATCTTCTTTTGGGTGAGTTGTATAACTACTTTTTCTTTCTTTCATTCTATCTGTCTTGCTTGATTGGTTAAAGAGAGTGCTTTGATAAGACTATTTCGCAGAGAGTTGGGCTAAACACTTCTTCAGGAACAACCAGTTCAGATATTCACGACCAAGAAATAATGGATTCTCTTTCAAATAGGAAGGTTGGAATGCCAACAGGTGTCAATATGGATACCTTCAGTTGTGGGTTAAGGAGAAAGATATTCCAAAGACTGTTTTTCAGACTAGATATAGCCATTATGAGTTTCTTGTTATGTTTTTTGGTTTGACTAATGCACCGGCAGCCTTAATGAATCTGATGAATCGGGTATTTAATTTATTCCTGTATATCTTCATAGTAGTGTTTATTGATGATATTCTAGTATATTCTAGATCTGAAGCTAAACATGCGAATCATTTGGGAGTAGTATTACAGACGCTTCAA
This sequence comes from Anisodus tanguticus, assembly GCA_034509755.1. Classification (NCBI taxonomy): domain Eukaryota; kingdom Viridiplantae; phylum Streptophyta; class Magnoliopsida; order Solanales; family Solanaceae; genus Anisodus; species Anisodus tanguticus. The sequence continues at coordinate 13,554,363 of CM067548.1, read as the reverse complement.
GACCATAAGTTGTATGCCAAGTTTTCTAAATGCAAATTTTGGTTACACTACGTTGCCTTTTTGGGCCATATTGTCTCATCCAAAGGTATTAAGGTGGATCATCAAAAGATTAAAGTTGTAAAGAATTGACCAAGGCCCACGACCCCTACTGAAGTATGTAGATTATTGGGCTTAGCAGGATATTACCAGAGATTCATGGAGGGTTGTTCTTCTATTTCCGTACCTATGATCAAGCTCACTCACAAGGCAGCTAAGTTTCGGTGGACAAATGTGTGTGAGCACAATTTTTAAGAGTTGAAAAATAGATTGACATCTGCACCTGTGTTAGCTCTTCATGAAGGTACCGATGGTTATGTGGTTTACTGTGATGCCTCCAGAGGTGGCCTAGGATGTGTTTTGATGCAGCACAGAAAGGTCATAGCATATCCACAGATCATAAGAGCTTACAATACATATTTCTCCAAAAGGAGGTAAATTTAAGGCAAAGAAGGTTGCTAGAATTATTAAAGGATTATGACGTCGATAATTTATACCACCCCGGTAAGCCGATCGTCGTAGTTGATACCTTAAGTCGCAAGTCTATGGGGAGTTTGGATGGTATTGAAGCCAATAAGTTGGAAATGACCAAAGAAATATGTCACTTAGCCAGTTTAAATGTGCGACTATTGGATACGGATAATGGAGGAGCAGTGGTGCAGAATACCGCGGAATCATCCTTGATAGCAGAGTTGAAGTCAAGACAGTTTGAGGACCCTAAGTTGATCCGAATGAAAGAAGAAATTCCCCTGCAGAAGAAGCCGAAGTTGGAGCTTACGTGAGACTGAGTCCTAAGATATCAGGGTCGACTATGTGTACCAGGCGTAGGGGGACTCTGAGAGAAAATCATGGCTGAAATTCACCATTCCAGATATTCCATTCAGGTTTGACAAAAATGTACAATGATCTCCAACAAGTTTATTGGTGGAATGACATAAAGAAATATATGGCAGCATTTGTAGCTCACTGCCCGAATTGTTAGCAAGTTAAGATCGAGCATCAGAATCCTGGAGGGCTGCTATAGCATATAGAAATCCCTACCTGGAAGTGGGAAATAAGCAATATTGATTTCACTAGTGGATTACCTCATTCCCATCAGAATTTTGATTTTATTTAGGTTATCATCGACAGGCTAACAAAATCTGCTCATTTCTTACTTGTTCGTACTACCCTTTTTGTTGAAGATTACGCCAAAATGTACATTAAGGAAATAGTTCGGTTACATGGTGTCCTGGTCTTTATTATATCGGACAGAGGTGCTTAGTGTCGGCTCATTTTTGGAGGTCGTTTCATAAAGGGTTAGGCACCTAAGTGAACCTTAGTACAACTTTTCATCCACATATCAACGATCAGGCCGAGGACACAATCTAGACACTCGAGGACATTCTACGAGCTTTTATATATGATTTCAAAGGTAGCTTGGATGATCATTTTCCCCTTATCGAGTTCGCTTATAATAACAACTAATATAGCATCGAGATGGCCCCGTATGAAGCATTGTATGGATGTAAATATAGATCCTCAATTGGATGGTTTGAAGTGGGTATAGACGGGTTACTAGGTCCCGATTTGGTCCAGTAAGTAGTAAAAAAGGTAAATCTAATCCAAGAATGTTTATTGACTGCCCAAAGTCGACAGAAGTCTTATTCAGATGTTCGATGCCAGGACTTAGAATTCGCAGTTGGTGATTCAGTATTTGTAAAGGTTTCTCCAATGAAAGTAGTTATGAGATTTGGCAAGAAATGGAAACATAGACCCAGTTACGTAGGCCATATAAAATTCTCCGCAAGATAGGCCGAGTGGCTTATGAACTTGAATTACACTCAGAACTGGAAGTAGTTCACCCGGTGTTCCATGTGTTGATGTTGTGTAAATACATAGGAGATCCCCTCCATATTACCCCCATAGAGGATGTGCAAATCACTGAAGATTTAACCTATGAAGAGAATCTAGTAACCATTCTAGATCACCATGTTCGAAAACAGAGAACTAAGAAGTTTCCTCCATTAAGGTACTATAGAGAAATAACAATATAGAAGAAATGACTTGGGAGGCCGAAGAAGATATGCGATCCAGATATCCTTACTTGTTTCAGTCCTTAGGTCTATACCGATACTAGTGTGATACGATTCTCTCATTTCTATTATATTCGACCGTCCTAAATTCTATACATTATTTATGTATTAATGTTGAGACAGATATGGAAGGTGAAACTCAAAGTACGGTGAAGGATACTTAAGGTGAGTTATGGATAACTTTTTAAATTTGATATATACCAATGATCGTGTGAGGCCGAGTTGATATTGTTTTATTGTTATGTTGCCCTGTGTGGCATGGATATACGTTTGGGTTGTTTAACAGGTTTCGGATAGTCCTGTTTACAAAGAAAACTCTGCCGAATTTATTTTTTTAAATCCCCGAGAGCTAAGAATATATTTAACATTCACAGACTAATCTTCCTATGGGGAGAAAAATGTTACACCCTGCAATTTCACGTTTCATCGAGTCGTTAATGAATACCGAGGTTTCAAGAAGAGGTATGCCTTTATGGAAGGGTAATAAAGGTTTACGGCTTGTTTATAGAAGTTTCAGAGTATTTTAAAGTCAAATAGATCAAATAAAGTATGTTTTGATGAAAATCAAAAAACTGGGCAGTTTGATGGCAGAGTTGATGGATGGTCAAAGTGTTTGACGGACCATCAAAGTGCAAATCTAGACCGTCAAATTTTCTGAGATTTTTTTATCTCTGGAGGCAATCTGATAAGAAGGTTGATAGACCATCATATATTTGACAAACCTTTAAAGTTCCCCACCCTGAGCCATTAATTTCCCCTGGCAATTTGACGGGAAGATTGACGGACTATCAAAAGTTTGATGGTCCATCAACTGAACTGTATTTTTACAGCGGTGGAGAATTTTTCTGGGTTAAATATGGGTTATGCAATTTTTCAGCCATTTCACCCCCAACACCAGATCCCAAGCTCTCTCTAACCCTTTCAATCATACCGTATCATTCCTAGATCAATTAATAGACAAAATGCGTGTGATTAATCTGATAATCCCCTCAGATATCGTAAGAATCCTCTTCTCTATAAGGAATTGATTTCGGAAACCCTTGAAGATGGAATAGCCCATTGTTTTATGGGGATTTTTAGGAGTAAAGGTAAATTTTAACCTCTTTTATCTATAATTGCGATTAATTGATGATTCGGAGTAAGTTGTGAAAGCATTTTCGTAATTGAGACCCATAACCCTATGAAATCATGATGATAGGATTTGTGGGCAGTTTTGCTTGGATTAGGAATTGATACTGATAAGTAAATTGATTATTGGTATTTTGAGATTATGAAGGGTTATTTCAGAGAATCATGGGATCAAACTACATAAGTATCTTTGGTTAAAGAATTTAAGAACCCATTGTGATAAGATTATCTATAATATACCTAAATAATGTTTCTTTATGGAATATGAATTCGATATTTACATCGGCCCCGTTGTTTTCTATAGATAACCACTATAAGGAGTACTAGGACTTTTAAGGTGATTGTAACTTCAAGGATAAGTTACATAAGGCAAACCTTCTTTCTTGGCATGATTTGATACGTCATTTCTTTGATTAGAAATCTTTTTGGCAAAATAAAGTAGCGAAAGGACTTCTTGACAAATCGATCATAATTCTTAAATACTTTCTTATCCATGGAATTTCTCAGGTTATATAAGTCCTAAATGTTCATATCAAGATTCTTGAACGCAGCGCTAGTAACAATAGTCGGAGGCTAACGACGATAGGTCACTCCGGCTCTGCTTGTGTTATTTGATAGAGTCTGTCTTGCATTGCACTTATATATATATCGGTCAGGAACATCATGTAGATGTGCACCCAGTTGTAGTTGGTTTGATCTCAGATATTACTGAGTCCCATAATTCGGTTGGGTACGACCGAGTCCTCATCGAGGATGGGTATGATATATACAGTATGATATGATTTTCCCAACAGAGTGGCATGATTTTTACAAACATGTACATACATATGTTTCTAATTATGGTAGAGTTGGCCCCAGAGGCTATTATAAGTTTCAGGTTGATTCGTATCTCCACATCTCTCATGTTATATCTCATGTTTACATATGTTACCTGCCTTACATATTTAGTACATCTTTTGTACTAATAATTTTCCTCGAGGCACTGTGTTCATGCCCACAAGTATAGATAGACAGAGCGGCGCTCCTCCTCAGTAGGTGATCTGCTCAGCTATGATTATCGCACTCCTTTCTCTTGAAGTTACATTTTTCAGGAGTCTTAGGTACCGATGCATGTGCTACTTGTGTTTTGGGTATGGTGGAGCCTTGTCCCGACCTATTATTGTGTATATGTCACTCTTAGAGTCTTGCAGACCTGTGTATAGTAGATGTTGGTAAGTCGTGACCTTGTTGGTCCTTTTGTTAGAAGTATACTAATATTTTGGCCTTATCGGGCTTGGTTATCTGTTCATATGTATATATCCTGCTGGGACACTTCTGTATGCAGGTTATCTTTCAGTCTTGTCATATATGGTTAGTTGGAGACCTTGTCGGCCTAAGTTTTATGTTTCAGGGTTCAGATACTATAGTTGTAAACTCAGGACTTCAAGCACTGGGTGTCGGCACTCCCTAAGGATGGGGTGCGACAATAACAATAAGACATAGTTTGTGAATGGAAAAACATAGCAATAAGGAAGAGTGGAGTTCTAGTACCTGGGAAGATGTTGCGGCTCACCTTGGACTCCAAGTGCCACTCGCTTTAATGAGAGGGGAAAAATCAAGCTGCTTGGGCATTGCCTCCTGGCTAATTACCTGCATATATAGTGGAGCAAGCGAAGAGTGAGTATGGAAAATATGTGAACTCAGCAAACATCGTCGACTGACCCTAGCTATAACAGTGGTAAGGACTGGTACTTTACGATACCTCTCTATACTAGTTGGTTACATAAGTATAGAATAAAATAGTTAACCAACCTATGATAAATCTATAGTTTAACTCATTGTAAGTACTCTCAAGTCATACGTCACACAAGTCCAACATAAACCCCATTAGGTAGTCTAGATCCCTCAAGTCATTTTGTTCAAGTCTTACACAAGGTTAAGTATAAGCTAATTGTATACCTTCTAACAATTCAAGAGAACAAGTATAATAGAGTTCAAGCAAGGCACATATGTCATAAAGCTCATAACATGGTATAAATGTATGCAATGCAGAATGAAATGCATGAATGCAAGTGGCCACAATACCTAGTATACACACGCTGCAGTAGATGTCACGTGACCCATGGAAAACTCATGAGGTCCATATACCCATCCCATATCATTGGATAACAACTCTATGGCTGCAGTGTCATATCGGTCATCCCTCTCATAAACATGTATCATATCCTTTAATCCGACTTCCCAAGTCATTCTCAATGATTTCACCAATAACCAATGCCATGTATATATAATATATGAATGAGATAGATATGCATACACCATGCAATCAACATAATTAGTTATTCAGTATTTATCAGGTATTCGGACAAGGTATAGAGTGATGAATGCATTATAGTCAAATCAGGATATCATATCAATGGCTACAAGCCCAAGTAAACAGCAAGCATACCAAAATAAGCGGACTCTTGCACTGCACATCGTGGCCCGAAGGCTAAATACATAAACTCCTCCACTTGCTATACTATTAGTTCATTGATTACCCACTTTAGTTCACCCAAGACTCATATTAGTGCTCGTCACCTCACTAATATGGGACCCTGATGTTCCAAATAGCCTCATTAGTTCATTAATTAAGCATACCAATACATAACTAGAGTCTAAAAAGTCTCAACCTATCTGAATGAAGCCGAAGACTCAAGCAACAGCCTTTCTTTTCTGCTTAGCCTCCTCATGAAGCCACTCTGATCCAACATATCGAGTAAAAATGAGATTACAATGTAAGTTACCCATAATCCCCCAAGGTAGATTACAAAGGAACCCCGAACCCATATTATCAAAATGCTGACTTTTCTACCCTAATTGTACTATCACAAGATAGATATGCATAATCCCAAATTAATTGAACAACAAAGCCCCAAAGGATCTTCAATTTAAAAATTTATAGAAAATCCCCAATTCTAACCCTAGATTTTCCGCCAATCACAAAAAGGGTTCTTAACATGAAATTGATCTCATAAACATCATCTACTAGATGACTATAATATTAGTTTAGGATAACAACAACAATAATACGTTGATCAACCCTAAATCTCCAATTAGAACTCTCTTAATCTCAACAAACATTTCTACCTTTCCCCCCATTTAATACACATGCTTAAGAAGTAATACACTAACATTCATTAATGGAAGGAAAAATGATTACCTTAATGGTGAAAATCTCTTGAAGTTATAACTATCTTGCTGCCCAAGCTCGAGTCTCAATGAGGAATGAATGTTGGGGAATGAAATGAATGCTAGGTCTAAACCCTTGTTGAATCTGCACAGCGGTCTGCTCCGGCAGTCTCAATTCAACTGGGGAGCATCCGCTCTAGTGAAAACCATATCCGCTAGGGCGGAAGTCACTGAAATCCCCATTTCTATTTTGGTGAGACACCTCCACTGAGGCAGATCCGCTGAGGTAGATGTCTGGTCGCTGGGGCGGACACTAGAAACCCAAGGACACAAAACACTCAAAACACTCATTGGATATCCAAGACACAAACCAAATATGCTACCCTATTAGAAAACACATTCTGGACCTGCTCGCAGCACTCAGATTTCTCAAAAAAGGTCTCTAAGGCTCGAGTTTGACTAAGGTCAACACTGAAGTTCTAATTCCACAATTTTACAAACTAATCCTCAAAACACATTGGGATGCCTCGAGACCCGAATCAAAGGCTTGACTAAGTCATACATGTCATTTTGGAGCTAATGGACCGATGAAACTATAAACGGAGCCCGTTTACCCAAAAATCAACTATGGGTCAAACTCTTCTTTATTCTTAACTTAAGATTTCTCAACTTAACTAAATGGGTCTGAAACCTACCCAAGCATCTCGAGAACCATGCTACCCATCCTCACAAGTCACAAGGAAGTAAGTAAGGGCTCGGGGAGGGGAATTTAGGGATTTGTAGGCAAAGCAAGCAAAATTACTTTTCGAGTCCTTACAAAAAGACTGGGTGGAGGATACTTTTAGATCAGTTCAGAAATTTACTAATCTAAAGGAGAACAATGATGAGATAAAAAATGTTGATGTTGAAGTAGATCATGTTTCATCAAAGGAGCAGGATGTGAATTCTACTAAGCCATAAGAATCAATGATCTAATGTCTGTGTTGAGGATTACATATGTCATGACTTTTAATGTGTTGTCAAAGGAGCAAGATGATGAGATTTTATTCAGGTAGAGACTTAGACAAAATGGAAGATGGTGGTGATAACAATTCTACTGTTATTACTACTCATGCTGAGATTGAGGAGAATGCATCTGCATGTGGTAAGGTCATTGGTCATACTTATAGTAATGAATAAGCACATTCTAGTGCATACAAATAGGAGATCAGGTGGAGAAATCATGCAACACCATTTCAGCTAAGGAAATTCTCAATGCAGAAGGGGTGAGCAACATTAATATAGAGGTTATAGTTGATAAGAAATTTATTGATGATGGCATAGATACAAGTAGTAAGGAAATCTCTATCATATTGAGTATTGAGAACTCTATTACTTAAGAAGAAAAAATAGGTAAGGGGGTAGAGGTCAGTACTATTGGAGATATCACAGTAAGTCCTATAGTGAAAGCTCTAAGGACTGGTTGTTATCCTCATTCAAATGGAGATGGTGAGGTAGTCCAAATACCTTCTTTAACAAGAGCTTTGGTGATGAAGGAAAATATTCATGATATGTCTGTATTGAAGTAGTCTTCTACAAAAAAAAGAATTACATGCTTTAGTGTCACATGATATGAATAGGTTGGATACTGGATCAAAAGAGGATGTTGTGCATAGAGGAAACTGTCCAAGTTCAGACATGAAGTTAAGTGAAGAAAAAAATGTGAGCCAACACTTATCTGATGTTTGCAAGTAGGCTGATATAACTTATTAGGAGAGTATCAAAAATTCTAAGAAGGGGAAAAAAACTAAACATGGTGGAGAAGTTCTGACCACTAAAGTCAAGAAAACTCAAACAGTTGTCAAGAATAGTGAGCCATTAAGGATACTACAAAAGATGAATTCTTCTAATAAACCAAATTCTCAATGATGATTAAAATATTATTTTGGAATATCATGTCAGTGAAAACTCAGAAGGCTTTACACAGAGTTCAAATGTTAAAAAAAATCACAAGTTTGTTCTTATAGCTTTGATGGATCCTTTCCAAAATGCAAGGCATATTAATAGATACAAGAAGAGGTTAGGGATGAAGTTTGCAAAGTATAACTGTAATGGGAATATTTGGTATTTTACTGCTAATGGTGTGGTTGTAGATGTTTTAATGGACACTTCTCATCAAGTGACCATTAAACTACTACTCCAAGATAGTGGAAAATCTTTAATTGAAACCTTAGTTTATGCTAAGTGTAATGTTGTTGAGAGATTGCTGATGTGGGATGATATTTATAGCTTGTTTAATCAGATATAGTTACCATGGATGATTGGAGGTGACTTTACGGAAAAGATTGGAGGATTGCCTATTCATGCTGCAGAATATGAAGACTTTGCCTTCTGTATGAACTTTTGTGAACTAGCTGAGGTTGAATTAAAAGGTAGTACTTTTACATGGTGGAATGGGAGAACACGTCAGGATTGTATATTTAAAAGATTAGTCAGGATCTTATTTAATCAATCCTTCCAAGACATGATTGATAATCTTAGTATGAAGTATTTATCAAGGATTGGATCAGGCCATGCCCCCCTATTACTGTCTGCTGGAGAACAGGTTCTACAATTTCAAAAATATTTCAATTTTTTGAAGTTCATGAAACTTTCTTAGAAGAAGTTGAGTAGAATTGCATAACTGATTATTTGGGAGATCTTTTTCTCACTTTTAAATTTAAGACGAAAAAGTTGAAGAATGCTTTGTCTAAATGGAGTAGAAGTACTTTTCGAGATCTATTTATACAGTTAACAATTAGGGAGGATATCATGAAGATTAAGGAATAATTATTTGAAGAAGATCCCTCTAAGGAAAATAGAATGGTACTACAAAGGGCACATGCTGAGTTTAAGAAATATACACATTTTGAAGAAGAGTATTGGAGACATAAAGCATGTATTCAATGATTTTCTGAAGGTGATAGAAACACAAGATATCCATAGTCTTGTGAAGGGGAGAAGGAAAAGGCTGCAAATTTCTAGAATTCCAAGCTCTGAAGGAGAATGGTTAGAGAATACAGATGACATTGCTTCTAAAGTTATTTTTTTATCAGAAACATTTCACTCATGAAAAAGTATTAGAAAACTCTAGCCTTCTTGATCATGTTCCTGAGAAGATAACACATGAATAAAATTATATTTTATGTGCTTTGCCTATATTAGAGGAAGTGAAAAATGCAGTGTTTGCATTATCATGTGATAGTGCTTGTGGTCCTGATGGTTTTTCTGGGGTATTTTATCAAAAGTTGTTAGGATATTATAGGAGCTGATGTTTATAATGTGGTTAAAGCTTTCTATGAGGGACAGACTTTGCCAAAGTCTGTCACTCATACTATCTTAGTCTTGCTGCCAAAGAAGGAGATCAACACTTTTGCTGATCTAAGACATATCAACCTCAGTAATTTCACCAACAAAGTTATTTCAAGACTTTTGTATGATAGATGGGCGTATATTCTGCCTTCCTTAATATCTCCAAATCAATAAGGTTTTGTGAAGGGTAAAATATTAGTGAGAATGTACTACTCACTCAGGAGTTGCTCACAAATATTAGGAATAGGGAAACCAGCAAATGCTATCATAAAACATGACATGGCAAAAGCATATGATAGAGTTTCTTGGGGATCTCTTGTTCAATTTTTAAGAAATATAGGATTTTTTGATACATATATGGATATGATATGGAGAATTATTGCTAATAATTGGTATTATATTCTTATCAATGGGCAGTCTCATGGTTTTTTCTATTCTACAATGGGAGTCAAGCAAGGAGATCCTTTATCTCCAACTCTCTTTATTCTATCTGATGAACTTTTATCTGCTGCTTTGAACTTTTTATTTTACAAAAAGAGCTTTAGAGTATATGGGATGCCAAAATGGAGTTCCAACTTGAACCACATAGCATATGCAGATGATTTTTACTTCTGCAGATAATGTTTCACTACATATGATTATGAAGGTATTGCATGAATATGTGAGATTCTCTGGCCAGAAGATAAATATAGATAAGAGTTCATTTTATATGCACTCTATAGTAGCTAAGATATTAAGTCAGGAGGTCCAATAGACTACAAGTTTTAGTAGAGGAGAAAGTCCATTCACAAATCTCAGATGTCCTATATTTCATGCTAGAAGGGAAAAACTATTCTATAAGGATTTGATGAAGAAAGTGAGGGATAAAGTACATGTTTGAAAGGGGAAGTTACTACTCTTTGGTGGGAAAGAAGTCTTAATTTCTAGTGTTTTACAAAGTCTTCCTATCTATTTGCTACACATTGGAATTTATAGGAGTTTATGACTGATACACATTGGAATTTTCCAATGTTACAAGCAGCTTTGCCTGGTCATATTGTGAAATGTGTGAGGCATGAATTGGGATACTTTGTTAGAATAAAAGTAGCTGACAAGCCATGGTGGAAAATTACAAGTTCAAGGAACTTCACAGTGAGTGGTTCATGGAAAGAGATGAGACAAAAGTAGCAAATATCAACATTGCAAGGGAAAATATGGATTAAAGGTCTACCTTACAATAGTTCATTTTGTCTTTGGAGAATCTGGTGTTGCAAGTTGCCTATAGATGTAGTATTGATGAGAATGAGGATCAACATAGCATCAAGATGCTGGTGTTGTTTGGATCAACAAGTGACTATGGAATATGTGTTCATTACAGGTCCATTTACAAGAAGAATATGGTGCTATTTTCCAACTGCAGCTGGTCTTATAGGATCTTATCTACATATAAAGCAGACAATTTTGGTATGGTGGAATGTAAAGTGTATAACAAGGTTGAAGCTCATATTTCAGGCAATTCCAGCTTTGGTCATGTGGCAACTATGGAAGAGTATAAACATAAGGAGACATGGAGAAACAATGTCTGTTAATAAAGTGATTCATGAAATTAATAGACATGTGTTCATGTTTGCACAATACAAATATTCTTGGTTAACAGATTTGCCAAATTGTTGCCCTTTCATGGTTCATTATCTGGAGAACTATAGGATGCCTTTATTTTGTAGACATGTGACTTGGAAGCCTCCTTAGATTGGTTATTATAAATGTAACACTGATGGAGCCGTAAGAAGAAATCCAAGGCCTAGTTCAGTAGCTTTTTGTGTGGGAAACATTACAGGAGATTTCATTTATGCAAAGGCAAAAAGAATTACTGATACTACTAATCTCATTGCAGAAGTAGTAGCACTGGAAGAGGGGATCAAGTATTGTATTTCAAATAATTTATTACCTTTGATAATGGAAATAAATTCACTCACTATGCAGAAGATATTGGATGGAATATGGGAGGTGCCCTAGAGTGTTACATTGATAGTTAGGAGTATTCAATATTGGATGAAGGATAAGGAAGTGATGGTGAATCTGTGTTGAGAGAGGGGAACTGTGTAGCAAATTATTTCACTAACTTGATTTTTTATTTTGCAGGTACAATAGAATATGATCATTTTTATGATGTTCCATCTTAGTGAAGGAAATTGATCAACATGGATAAGAGACAAACACCAAATCTAAGGATAAGAACTGCAACACATTTTCAATAGGCATAACTCCAGCAGCAATCACTGAAGAAAAGCACAATCAAGTGAAGGTCCGAAAGTGCTTAAAGATGCCCAGAACATCCCATATCATGATATAGATTTGATCTAGTTGGAAATGGTGTTAACTCCACTTTAGAGTTAAAACCAATTCTAGGTAGATCCCAAACAATGTCAACATCATTACCAGTAACAAGTCAAGCATCAGAGGGTTGGTTTAAACTGGAAATAACTTTATTTTCAGTGTGTGGTATTAACATGGGTTCAACATGCTGAAAACACTGATATTTCTGGTTGAGAACCACACATAACAAGTTCTGGTTTTATGAAAATTATATCAAGATATAGAGGAAACTGTATAGTACTATCTGAGGCATCTTCAATAGCTTTGTAGTTGTTTGTTGATCCTACATAGATCACAGAAGGAGTATGATGATACACAACAGGCATCAGCTAGAGATAATCACGACATATGCAGTACTGGAGCATGTTCATTCTTCTCAACTAGCTAGCACAACATGTTAACATCCACAACAAGGGATGCAACTACATTCTTCATTGCCTGAAGAGTAACTTCATGAGAGTTTGATCCATTCCACCTGTGAGACTTGAAGGTGTGAAAGATGTCAAGGCTCATTGAAATCTAGTTGTTTGATACTTGTTAGGATTGAATGACTAGCTAGTTTTCCATTTTAGATTTTATTAGCTTGATTTTGTTGTTTTATTGCTTGCATTCTTATGTAAATATTTGGATTTCTTTAATAAATTTCCCACCAGTTTATGGTTTGGCTAAAAATTAAATAAATAAATGTTAATGTCATGAAATATAGCTATCATGAATTCATATTAAGAAACAAAATACTAAAAAGAATGCTTGAGAGGAAGAAAAAAACGGGCGACATCTTCTAATCTTGAACACCTATTCGGAAAAAGGATAAAAACAGTTAACTAATTATGACAATATATATTCGACAACATCAATTTTGATTTAGGTCATAATATTGATTAGATCAACAGTTACATATGATGAAAGTTTCTTAAGACACGGGTTTATAGTCTTTGATATTTTGGGATGTTTAGCTGCGCCCCAGACTTGCAGATACCCATTTTGATCATAACGTGTTTAATGGTTTTCCTTCCTTTTCGAATTCTTTTGTGCCTCAAAATAGAGTGGTGTCTAAAGCACAGAGAACTGCAGCCCAAAGAAGTAATAGGTATGATTTCTGGATGGTAACTAATCTACATTCTTTGTTGCTCCACATTCCAAAGTATGTGAACTATCCCAACTCATAAACAAAAGTTGGTAAATTATTTTATGTACTCTCATGGAACTTAACAAATTTTGTATTCGAAGATGTTATATTGTCACTATTACTATTTCTAGGGAAAATATGTTATATTTGCTGTGTTGGAATTGACTTTTGCTTCTTTACTTTTGAAAATATAATCGTCTCTGGAATAAGAAATACTGCGACTCAACAATCTTCGTGATGGAGCAAGTGAGAAAAGGCGTAAGAAACAATATCATTTCCTCTGGTATGAATTTTACCAAACTGAGCAGTTTTATTATTGAAGCATTCACACCATTGACTGTGAGTTGGAGTAATATGAGAGATACAAATTGTTAATGTTGGGTTTGGTGTTGTGACATTTGACCCAACATATTTTCTAAAGGATTGATTTGAATGTATAAAAATGTTAGGAACAAATGTCACAACATTCAGACCAACATTTTTTTTATAACAGTTTTGTCTTACTTCACGTTAAGAAGTAATATTTTACTGTGGGAGTAAAAATGACTTAGGCGTGGTGAATTGGAGATGTGTAAAACGTGGGAGAAAGAGTCAAAGCTTGGGGAAGAAGTCGAGTGAAGAACAAGTCAAAGCTGTTGAGATTTCGACTCCATGATCTTCTCCAACAAACACACCGGCTGCCCACCTTTCCCTCAACCTCCTCAACTAATCGATGAGTTTTTCCAGGAAGACTCTCTACTATAAATAGAGAGGCCACAACAGTGAATCTATCATCATGAATTAGATTGCAAAAATATCAAGAGAGCTCTCGAATTTCAACCCAGAAATCTAGATCACAAGTGTTTTCTGAGTGTGTTGACAATATTCTGTCCAACATTACAATTTCTCTTTAGATTCTAGATTAGTTTTGCATGGAGCGATTGTAATGAGAGGTTGTCTATGTCTACTTAGTTAGATTTTTCAGGCAGCAGTCATTTGCGACTTCACATTTTAATTCCTTTTATTTTATCGTGTAAAATTGTAAAGAAAGGAATTTGTATACTTATATATGAAATATATACAATTCTTCTGGTCATTGACCATCATAAGTTATATCAACATATAACTTATGAAAATATAAACTTTTGTGTTCTTTATTCTTTCCGCTGGATTTTACTCTTAAAAGTTTTCTGTTATCGAGTGTTGTCACTTGTGACAGACGACATTGTCGCTGACATTCGGAAACAGAATTGACATTCGATTTATAACATCTCTTGTTTTTACTTTAAGTAGTTGTTGACACCCTTCAAGTGGTATCATAGCCGACACTTAACACAATAAGTGCTTGGTCCTGTTGTCATAAGCTATGGATCTGGCAAATCCAACTATTGGTAGACTTTCTATTTTAGATGGTTCAAACCATGCTTATTGGAAGATTCGCCTACGTTCTCATATGAAATCAATTGATGTTAGGGCATGGAGATCTATAACCAATGGGTATGTTGTTCCAATATTACCACCGGATGAGGAAGGTGACATTCTAGTTAAACCTGAATCTTAATGGACTATGGAAGAGACCAATAATGATAGCTTTAACGAAAAGGTCTTACATGCAATTTTTGGATGGGTTGATCTTTACATGTTAAAACTCATTCAAAACTGCCCCACACGACTAAGGACGCATGTGATACTTTACAAATTCATTATGAAGGTATCTCAGGTGTTCGTCGAACAAAGCTACGCATCCTCATAAGTAAATATGAACGTTTAAGGATGGAAGAAGCGGATGATATTAAATCTTACTTTGAAAAGATGATTGACATCTCAAATGAATGTCAAGTGCTTGGTGAACCTTTAACCAACACTCAACGTGTTGAAAAGGCTCTTTGTTCTCTTTCTGAAAAGTTCAATTTAAAGAGTTGTGCCATTGAAGAAGCTCACAATCTTGCCATAATGGACCTTCATAGCTTAATGAGCATTCTCAAAACCTATGAGATGAACATTTAGAATCAAAGGGAACTATATAAGAAGCAAAAATGTGGCACTTCAAGTTCAATCCTCGGAGAGTCAAATCGAAGAAGAGGATGAGAATCTTGAAGAAATTGGTGAAGGTGCAAATGTTGCCCTAATCACTTAAAAATACAATTCGATGGTGAGGAAGCTTAACAATGAGAGAAATCAATCTAAATCTAAAGAGCACCAAGACCAAGTCTTCAATCAAAAGCCCACTAGATTCTTTCCAAATGTACAAAAAGGAAATTAACTAAGAAGAACCAACTCAGATCGTACCAAATTTGATCCCAAACAACTTGAGTCTGTGCAATGTCATGCATGCTCGGGTTGGGGTCATTATGCCAATGAATGTGCAAACACTCTTAGAAAATTTGGTAAGAACCTATGAGTTTCCCTTAGTGATGTTGAAGATGAAAATGAAGGAGATCGTGAATTTGAAACACAAGCAATGTTGGCCACTATTTTTGAACAGTCTCTATCGGATAATGAAGATGTCATCTATAATGTTGTCTCAGATGTCACGACATTTTATCCAACATCAGCAACGACATCAACATCATCAGCGACAACCGAAAGGTATGAATTCTTTAACTATTCTGATGTTAATTGCTTTAGTGGTTCTATTTCTGTTAGTGAGGCTGATTGTATGAATCAAGTTGAAAGCAAAGATGATATGATTAATGAATTGCAAAGTATTTGTAAAGCCTTAATCATAGAATCTAAGCAACTTGACACAAAGGTAAAATATTTAACTCGTGAGAACGTAGATTTAAAAGGCACAATAACCCAAATAGAGGTTGCACTTACCAAAAAGGATACTGAATTTGGTAAGATTCATGCAAAATTGGATTTAGCCGAAGCAACCTTCCGCAAGCTCAACACAGGATCTTTTAAATTGAATGAGATACTCAACTTTAGTAATCCTTCACATGCAGGTATTGGGTACGAAAACTCTCTTAAAACTATATGCTCTAATCTCTTTGACACAAATGAGAAAATGAACTTTGTAAAGGAAAATGGGATGAATTGTAGGTTCTCGTATATGTCAAAGAATATGAAGTTTGTATGTCATCACTGTAACTCCCCTGGACACTTAAAATCATACTGTTTCAAACTTCAAAATTTTGTGAGCAAAATGTTTCCTAAATTATCGTCCAACATTTCGAATAACAATCGGAGCAACAATTCTGAGCCAAAAGGTAAAAAAAATATTTCAAGAGAGTTTGGTTTTCCTAAAATAAATTTATCTTGTAATGTCTGTATAACTGCATTAAGAAATAACATTTCAGGTTCTTGGTACTTTGATAGTGGATGTTCTCGCCACATGACAGGTACAAAAGGATTTCTATGGAACTATGAGTCATTCAATGGAGGAAATGTGACTTACGGAGGTGGTAGTAAAAGTAAGATAATTGAAAAAGGGATTTTGGATGTTCCTAGTTTTCTAGCCTTAAGGAATGTCTTACATGTTGAGGGTTTAATGGCTAATTTAATTAGTATTAGTCAACTGTGTGATGACGACCTTGAGGTCAAATTTAATAAGAATGTTTGTAAAGTTACGAATGAAGCTAATATGTGTGTCATGACAGGTACAAGAACAGGCGATAATTGATATCTTGTTGTAAGAAAAGAAACATGCAATAGTTCTAAGATCAATGACACAACACTATGGCATTATAAGTTGGGGCATGTCAACTACCGCAATTTATAAAAATTGGTCTCATATGAAGCTGTTATAGGCATACCCAAACTTAGCCATAAAGGTAATACTTTATGTGAAGACTGTTTGAAAGGTAAGCAAACCCGTGTCTCTCATAATGCTATCCAACATGATGGACAACATTCAGGTGCGTTTCACTATTTTCAATTGCTACATATGGATTTAATGGGTCCAATTGAAGTAGACAGTCTAGAAGGCATGAGGTATTCCTTTGTGATAGTAGATCATTTTTCTAGATATTCTTGAATATATTTTTTGAAAGAAAAATCACAAACTTTTGATATGTTTAAAATCTTGCATTCTAGAATTAGGAATTTGTTCTATTCTCCCATTTTTCGGATTAGATCCGACCATGGAAAAGAATTTGAAAATAGTTCATTCACAAACTTTTGTGATAAAAAGGGAATTTTTCATGAGTTTTCTGCCCCCAAAACTCCTCAGCAGAATGGGGTTGCAGAACGGAAGAATAGGACATTGCAAGAAATGGCTAGAGTAATGCTTAGTTCTAAACATTTGTCAAAACGTTTGTGGGAAGAAGCCTTGAATACTGCTAATCACATAGCTAATAGAGTCTATCTAAGGCCAGGAACAAACATGACACCCTATGAGATAATAAATGGAAAGAAACCAAACTTGCGTTACTTTCATGTTTTTGGGTGTATTTTTTTATAACTTAAATGACATGGATTATTTGGCAAAGTTTGACTCTAAGAGTGACAAATGAATTTTTGTTGGTTATTTACAAAATAGTCATGCTTATCGAGTATACAATCTGAGATCTAGAACTGTACAAGAGTCTGTAAATGTTATCTTTGATGATCTTTCTGATGTTTTAGGAAAAACTATTGAAAATAACATTATAGATACAATGGAAAGTCCACAGATTGCAGAAGAATCAGATGTTGCCACAAATGTTGCCACACCTGATGCAACATCTAAACCTAAGATAGAGACCACAGAGGCCATGAATGAGGAGTCAAATGCTGAATTACTAGATCAAGTTCAAAGGGACCCCTCATCAAAGATTAGGAAGATTCATCCAACATGCCAAGTGATAGGGGGAGTTTTTGAAAGAATTAAAACAAGAGGAAAAGAACCACTCAACTACAGAGATATGGTAAGGTATGTTTGTATGTATACCATACACCAAGAGGTTAGTCTTAATTGTTTTATATCTACCTTAGAACCAAAAAATGTTTTAGAAGCACTCAAAGATAATTTTTGGATTCAAGAAATGCAAGAAGAACTTGAACAATTCTCTCGAAATGAAGTGTCGGACTTAGTTCCACATCCAAACAATACAAATGTAATTGGAACTAAGTGGATTTTAAAAAATAAATCAGATGAATCAGGAACAGTTGTCAGAAAGAAAGCTCGTCTAGTTGCACAAGGCTATACTCAGTTTGAAGAATCGATTATGACGAAACCTTCGCACCTGTGGCTAGAATTAAGTCAATTAGACTTTTACTTGCTATTGCTTGTTGACTAAAAATTACTTTACACCAGATGGATGTGAAAGGTGTATTCTTAAATGGTTATCTAGATAAGGAAGTCTATGTTGAACAACCAAAAGGATTTGAAGATATTTACCATCCAAACTATGTATACAATCTCAAAAAGGCTTTGTATGGGTTGAAGCAAGCTCCTCGAGCATGGTATGATCGTTTAACTAACTTTATTCTTGAATTTAGTTTAACCGTAGTGAAGCTGATCGTACTTTATTTATTAAATGACACGGTGTAGATATTATAATTTCTCAAATCTACGTAGATGACATAGTCTTTGGTTCGACCTCACATTCGTACCTTACTTCTTTTGTTGAAGCTATGTCATCAACATTTGAAATGAGCATGATTGGGGAACTAACTTTTTTCTTAGGCTTGTAGCTAAAGAAAAGTGATGATGGATTTTTTTATCTCACGGAGTAAATATGCCAAGAATCTAGTTAAAAGATTTGGTTTGGAGAATGCTAAACAAATGTAGACGCCAATGGGTTCGTCACAGAAAGTGTGTAAGGATAATGTTGGTGAAAATGTCGACCCAACATTATATCGATCTATGATAAGTAGTCTTCTTTACCTTACTGCTAGTCGCCCAGATATTATGTTTAGTGTTTGTGTGTGTGCCCGTTTTCAAGCCTGTCCCAAAATATTTCACTTATAGCTGTGAAACGTATTATTCGATATGTTGCTGGCATATGTGATTTGGGAATTTGGTATTCCAAAGACATTAATCCTAACTTAATAGGATTCAGTGACTCGGATTGGGCTATGGATGATAGAAAAAGTACAAGTGGGGGATGTTTTTATCTTGGCAATAATCTTGTTTCATGGTATAGTCATAAACAAAATTGTGTCTCACTTTCAACTGCTGAATCTGAATATGTAGCAGCTGGAAGTTATTTCTCTCAATTAATATGGCTAAGACACATGTTAGACGACTATGATTTTTCTAGCAACATTTTGATTTTGTATTGTGATAATTTGAGTGTTATAAATATTTCTAAAAATCCAGTTCAGCACTCACGTACAAAATATATTGATATTAGACATCACTTTTTAAGAGATTTAGTTGAAAAATAGCTAGTTAAAATTAAACATGTAGATACTCTTCATCAACTAGCTGATATTTTTACAAAATCTTTGGACCATGAGAGATTTTCTAGTTTGAAGAAATCTCTTGGTCTTTCTAATCTCTAAAAAGACAGTTTTGGTGAATGTCAGCTGAAACGTTATCTAACATTTTAGGTGACATTTACCTATCTTGTATCACTAACTGATTATTGTTGTTGTAAAGTGCCTAACTTTTGGTCACACAAGCATGATCCTTCCATAATAATATGTTTTCAATGTGATATCGTTCTTTGCGATGATATATATCATAAAAAGGGAGTATCAAAATAGGCAAAGCCTACACAAATAGTTGGCAACCGTGCAAAATGGGCAAAAGCCCTTGAAAAGATAACATTCCTATTTTATAGGAGTATCAAATGGTTAAAAAGAATTTTAATAATACTAAATAAGTTCTTATTTTTTAACACAAAAAATTCTTATGTATGTGTTTTATGGTTAGATCAAGGACACGATGGGAAAATGTTACATTGGTCCAGTGGTTAAACTCATAAAAATACGTATAAAACGTGTCTTGATTTGTTGCCAAAATGAAAAATTCTTGAAGGATCAAAAAACTTGTGTCGTCCAAAATGTTGCCAACATTGTTGTTGACATTTTCAGATAGTGATATTTCTTTTGGGATGTTGTTCTTAACTGATCTTAGAAAAAATAGATTTTTCTCCCTATTTTTATGCCTCGTTTTAATAGGAATTTCAAAAGTTACAATGATAAGTCTAAATTGACTTACTACTTGATGTTCATCTTTTTATCCCAAAATTTTAGGTGTAAGTTATTAGATAAATCTAAAACTACTCAAATTAAGGAATTTTTGTTGCTTAAAAAGATTTGTCATGTATATAAATATTCCTCTCATATGCAATTTTTTCATATTCGATTTTCCTAAATGAAAATAAAAAAAGATGGAAATCACATCATACATGGGGTATAACCCTACCTACCTAATGGAATCATCTCTAAATCAAACTCCATCCTCAATATCAACCCCTTACTCCTCAAAACCCTATCCTTAATTCTCACCAATGGAAACTTCTCCAGTGTCAGAACCCATGTCAGCCAACATTTCATCCAACACCCTTATGAGCATCAGCCCTCCTTCGAACATACCTCAGCAACTGGGCCAATCCTCTTCCTCAAATCTCCCCGAGGATCTTTCTAAAGCGATAGTGTTTAAAGATTTTGATGAACCTTTAGATATCAGTTATCCTGGAGATAACAACAACCCCATAGATGTTGATGAGACTGCTGATTTTACATCCTTAGGTAAGAGGCCCAGATCATCAATCTTTTATACTCGTCGTTCGAGTAGAGTGTTCGAGAAATCAGTCCAAGAAGATTTGAGTAGCAAAAGGACTAAATGTGAAATATCTAAACCCACCTACTCAAGCAGTGATAGTGAAAGTACGAACTCAGTTTTCTCAACTGATGAAGAACAATCTGCTTCGATATAGTCAATTGTGTCTCAAGAAGAGAAAATCCCTGATGAAACCCCATTGAAACAATTCCTTCTGAAGGGAGTTTCCAGATCTGCAAAGTCGAGTGTTATTCCAAATATTGCCCCAGATGCCACAATATCTCAGGCAATATTTCAGTTAACATCAGAAAATACACAAATACCTTCATCCTCCAATAGTACAGAATCAGAGAGTGAAGCCATGTCCGATTCAGACGTACAGGTATCTGCTTTCTCCGATAAATTCTATTCTATAGCTAAACATGATAAGTGGGACTTTTATAAGAATAGAGTAATTAGGCCTGAGAGAGTGTTAGATATTGATTCATGTGCTGAATATGGATTGGTAGAATTCTTAAAGGACAGACAGCTTCTTGGCCCTGTTACTGTAAAAGAACCATATGTTGATGAGATAATAAGGTTGTTTTATGCTAACTTAAACTCTGCTATAGAGGATACCTCCTCAAAGAAATTTGGAAAGGTATATCTCTATAACAAGATGTATCAATTTACACCCTCAATTATAAATCAATGTATGAGACTTGATACTGAAGAGAGAATGAGAGATGTAGAACGAGTCACATAATCTAAGGATACAATGATTGAATACCTCGCTGGAGGAATAATGAAGAAATGGATCCCTAGATGTCTAGCCTCCAAACTAACAACTCTATTTTCCACCATCCACAAAATTGCTATTCATAATTGGCTTCCTTCCTGGAATGAGTCGGTTGTGACATCTGAAACAAGCCTCCCTGCTGTTTAAAATTGGGAAAGGATTCAAAGTTGATTTAGGAAAAATGTTTTTTTATCAAGTGGCCAACTTGGCTGAAAAAGATTCAACTTTAATCCTTCATTTTCCCTCTCTGATCTACAAAGTATTAACTACCCAAGCCTTTGAGCCAAAGAAAGAAAACAATTTAGGGAAGGCTCTTGAGCTTTACACTGTAAACAAAGCAATTTTGAAGATCAAGGAAAGAGTCATTGACTTACCCTGGAAGAAGGAAGCTGGAAGTGAAAATGTTGCCCAAAATGCTACCAATTTTTTGGGTAACACTGGTCCGAGACAGTCTACACTGTTTACAAATTGGCTTGTGGATCAAATTGCAAAAATCAATCAACAAATTGCAGAGGTTGATGCTACCAGAGATGCCTTGGTTCAAGCTAGAGACCATTTTCTGCTTTTGCTTTCTTCACAAAAAGGGGGAGATGCTTCTGTGCAGGGGGAACAGGGGGAACAAACTAAAGCTGCAGAAGATAGTGAAGCTATTGTTGCTGCTGAAGAAGTTGTTGATTCTACTTTACAAAGAGAAGAAATTGTTGGGAGGAAGGTGTTGATGAAGAGGCTGAGAGCTGAAGTTAAAGATATTATGCAGAAGTAGAAAGTTGTTGATGTGTGATGAGCAAGGAGGAAGATGAAGGATGTTGCTAAACCTTAGCTAAATGTTTGTTAAATATTTTGATGGATTGATGTGGATATTTGTTGACAATGGTTTATTTTTATTTTCGGTTTTGTATATATTGGATGATATGTGTATATGTGGTCATTTTTTTTCTAATCCTACAGAGTGGTATACATATTTTTGCTTGTATGCCTTCACATGTTATGGAGGATCTTGTCAGTAATCACAGGTGTTAGACATCATCCGTGACAATGCACTAAGTCGTTTGTACATTTTGTAATGTGTTTTGTGAAGAAAGGCAAAAAGGGGGAGATTGTTAATGTTGGGTTTGGTGCTGTGACATTTGACCCAACATATCTTCTAAAGGACTGATTTGAATGTATAAAAATGTTGGAACAAATGTCACAACATTCAAACCAACATTTCTTTTACAACAGTTTTGCCTTACTTCACGTTAAGCAGTAATATTTTACTGTGGGGTAAAAAATGACTTAGACGTGGTGAATTGGAGCTGTGTAAAATATGGGAGAAAGAGTCAAAGATTGGGGAAGAAGTCGAGGGAAGAACAAGTCAAAGCTGTTGAGATTTCGACTTCATGATCTTCTCCAACAAACACACCGGCTGCCCACCTTTCCCTCAACCTCCTCAACTGATCGATGAGCTTTTCAATGAAGACTCTCTACTATAAATAGAGAGGCCACAACAGTGAATTGATCATCCAGAATTAGATTGCAAAAATACCAAGAGAGCTCTCGAGATTTAAACCCATAAATCTGGATCACAAGTGTTGCCTGAGTGTATTGACAACATTATGTCCAACATTACAACTGTTGTTTAGATTGTAGATTAGTTTTGTATGGAGCGATTGTAATGAGAGGTTATCTATGTCTACTTAATTAGATTTTTTAGGCAGAAGTCATATGCAACTTCACATTTTAATTCCTTTTATTTTATCGTGTAAAATTGTAAAGAAAGGAATTTGTATACTTGTATATGAAATATATACATTACGTTTGGTCATTGACCATCATAAGTTATATCAACATATAAATATAACTTACGAAAATATAAATCTTTGTGTTTTTTATTCTTTCCACTGCATTTTACTCTTAAAAGTTTTTTGTTTTATCGAGTGTTATCACTTGTGACAGACGACATTGTCGCTGACATTCAAAAACAGAATTGACATTCGATTTATAACATCTCTTGTTTTTACTTTAAGTAGTTTTTGACACCCTTCACAAATCATGTGTAAAAAAATGTAGAGAAGCGGATAAGATGTGTATCCATCTATTTTGATACAAATGTTAATCCATGAAATATGGAATGGAGATGTTTTTCTTGGAAGAGGATAAAATGATTATGGTTTATGAGAAAGAAGAGGACCGAGAAGAGTAATTAACTGAGACAGATTGAAGGGTGACGACATTTGTTTGTAACTGTCGAACTCAAAAAATTTAAATGAGAAGACAGAGGCAAAATAATAGGGAAAGGTTAAAAAAAATGAGAAAAAAGTATAAATTGTAATCCCGGCTTAGGAGAGCGTCATGTCTACAAGATTATGCCTCTGCTTTATATAGATATATAGATAGGACTATCCCAAATCTGTCAGCTGACTAGAGACACATACAGAAGCCTCATAGGGCATCACGACAAGCATGTCTCAACAAAAAGAGTATTAAATATAATATGACTCTTTTTGGCCGCACTAACATATGAGAACTACCTTCAATATAACTTAATCTTCAATTCTTCATCAACTTCATTGCCAAGGTGTAAGAGAAATGGGGTAACGCACGAAGTAATCATTCCTTATGACACAGCTCTACTGCACGATCTAGAGTATGAAAAAAAAGGGGAACCAACTCCTAAATGCCCTATAGCCTCCCATTTATAAATATGATGCACAACACATTCATAAACAAGACTCTACTAGACACAACTTGTAGACTCTCTAAGACAGACCTTCTCTGATATCAAGTTTTTCACACCCTAGTCTTAAAGGGTGTGGCCGGCACCCGATGCCTTAGCGGTCCGAGAGTACCACCCGTGAAACATAACCTGAACATATAACTATCTAGGTCGGCAAGACATCAGTATGACAATCTGAATAATTAAACTGTAAAAGATGACAACCCAACCATATATGTATATACAAGGCCGACAAGGCCATAATAAACATCAACGGATTAACAGGAAGGCCGACAAGGCTATATAAAACCATTGTACATAATACCCAAGTCTACAAGCCTCTAGAGTAACATAACATAACATATGACCGGGACAGGGCCCCGCCATAGCCATAAACGTATATAAAACCATACCGACTCAGACTAGCATTTCTGGAACAAGTGGAGTGCTACAATATCACAGCTGAGCTGAAATCCTACCGAGGGGGATCTTCAATACATCTATCTGAACCTGCGAGCATGAAACGAATCGCCTCCATCAAAGGGACATCAGTACAAACAATGTATTGAATATTCAAGTAAACATGAATAAATGTGGTAATGTAAATAGAGATAAGAGAAACAATTTGTAACTTTGAATTCCACTGAAGGCGGGTGATATGCATGCTTTCCTTTAAAAACATAATCATACATACATGTATATAGGCCACACTATGGGGAAATATCATCATCATGTCGTAACCCGCCATAACAGGACGCGGTGTCATCTTATCCAACTATAGTGGTGTGCACATATATGTGCCGTACCCGGCCGACTACAGCACGGTTCGATAGAAAATAGATACATATATATACTATGCATGAAAGACCTCAGAATATCAACAGAGCGGAGTGACCTAAGGTCGTTAACCCCCGCCTTCTATTATGGAACTATATACAATAATTGTTACAATCCAACAAGAAACTCAGAATTAATCATATAATAAGAAACATCATGAATTGTAGAAAGTACTCCCGATAAGGGACAGATAAGATTCATACAACATTTCATACTAAGAGTAGACATGCTTCTATATTTAAGAATAGAGTTTGGATAAGGAACATTCATTCTATGACGTATCCTTTTACGGGATCATGCCGATGGAAAGAAAGAGTAAGCCTGAGATACCTTCGTCCAACCATCAAATGACTATCACGAGTCAATTCTTCTAATAGAAGTCTTAATCTCTCTTACGAGCTCTTAGAAGATCGTAGATTCTGAATCGAACTTGGATTGCTTACTTAAAGACTTCCTGACACCTTACTTCACCGTGAAGTATTCTCCAACTTACTAGGATCCATAAGAAACCAAATTTGTAATTGTGAATCAACGGAGGAAGGAAGGTATACTTTATCTTGGATGAACTTGTGAGAATTTGAGTGAATTAAATTTTTAAGATCAAAAAGTTGTATCTCGTTAGTTACAAAAAAACAAAGGTGAAAGACATGGAGTTTTATTTTTTAAAATTTTTTCTTGCATATGTACGTATGTGTATATCTATAAATATCATTTTCCCCAAAATGACCAAACAAACATTAATTGTAGTGGCCCCCACGTGTCTCAATGCTGGCATTTGATGGTGCCTTTGCTTTGTGAAGGGGAAAATCCCGAAGGCGAAACCCCCCACCTGTACCAGAGGCCCCTTGGCTAGGTGGGATGCAAACTGAGGGATATGTGCGAGTGTCAGACCTGCAAGGGAGAGGACCAACGGGACATGAACCCAGCAACAGCCCTTGCAATATTTCAGCAAAGACTGTCACCACACGGATTCGAACCCGCGACATCGGAGTGGTTGTACCCCAATCACCTTGCCACTTACCAACTCGCCTGTGCCCCTGGGGACTTGATGGTGCCTTTGCTCGACACCTAAAAGTGCTACATACTCCATATTTATCCCAAACACATTACTTAATTAATCAAGTTTTAAAATTCTAATTATTTTGTTAATATATCATAAATATTTTATAAAATTGAAAAATATATAAATATTTCATAAAGAGTAGGTCATTGATAAGAATTATATTTATCAAATTTTTAATTTTTTAAACCAAATATCACAAGTATAAATTTTTCTATAATTAATTCTCAAAACGGAAAGATAATTTTTGTATGAGAAAATGATTTTTATTATTATAATAAATAAAATTCTATTTATAAACTCTCTCATCTCATATATATAATTTAAAACATATCCGAGAAGTAATAATAATTATAACAACATAAAATCATGCTTACAATTTTTTTTACTAAAAGGAGTTACATAAAATATGTAAGGTAAGAAATGGACTATATGTCATGGTGGAATGTCTCTAGATAAAAGATACTTTCCTTTACTATTAAATATACTAAGATATTTTTAATTGATAAGATGAGGTCTAGTTCGATTATTGAGGTGGAAAACGTAGCTTCATAAATATATTGTACAAGTACCTACATTATATTACGTTATAATATTACATCTCTCATATCTAAACAATTTACCTTGTTCCCTTTTTTGTGTTGATCTAACTTCAAAATACCTATATATATTCTACCTAGCTATATATTTCTAGTTAGAAAAAAATACTAAGTAATAGTGTGTCTGTCACAAAACAAAATATATCATGTCCATATTAACAAAAGTTTTGGTTCCTGAACTTTGAAATATTACTTCAACAATAACTAAGGCGTAATTACAGTTGGAGTGTTACATTAATGGCTATCGCTTCCTTCTTTTTACATCTCCTTAGAAAGTGTACTTGAGGAGAGAAAGCTTATGAAAAACAATTTTTGTAGGTACTCAATTCTTTTATTTGGTGTCCTTACTACCTCAGATTGTGACTGTTAAATATACACACAGTATACATGTATATATTGTGTATATTGAATCTCGGATTCAGTCCCATAAATGTCTCTCGGTTTGGTTGATTTAGGTAATGTAATTTATGGTAAATATTTAGTATCCTAGTTTAGGTAATGTTGTAATATTAGTAGTAGTGTATTACCATAATTAGTGTATTACCATAAATGTATAGAATAAGGTAGGAATAGAATAGGAATAGGATTCTCCCCTATTATGTAACTTGTATATATATCCTTTCAAGTAATGAAAATAATCAAGGGGGTTATTTCTTTCATGGTATCAAGAGACTAGGTCTAACAAAAAAATTTCTCTCCCAAATTTTGTGTTCCTCTCGGCCGAACCCCCCCCCCTCGGGTTTACCAAATTAGTCTTCCGCTTTCCAAATCTCTCTTACTATTCCCAAATTTCCCCTCCTCCACCTTTGTTCTTTCAATATGTCTAAGAACAATTTTCATCCTGCCCTCATGGTTTCTAACATCAAGAACAACATCCCTATTGTGTTTGAGATGGAAAACGTCCAATATGCGACATGGGCAGAATTGTTTAAAATTCACGCTATCTCCCATCAAGTTATCCATCACATAATTCCTCCCGCTGGACCTATTCCCGCAGAGGATCCTCAGTTATGGATTACTCTTGATGCTACCGTTCTCCAGTGGATTTATTCCACTATTTCGGTTGACCTCTTACAGACGATTATTGAGCCAGATACCACGACTATGGCAACCTTGGAATAGATTGCGTGACATATTCCAAGATAACCAACATTCACGTGTTGTCACACTCGAGCAGAATTCTCTCTAGTTCGCATGGAAGAATTTCCAAACGTATCTGCCTATTGCAAGAAACTCAAGGAGTTGGCGGACCAACTCCGTAATGTTGGCGCACCTGTAATAAATAATCGTCTGGTTCTACAACTGGTTGCCGGTCTTTCTGAGGCCTATAATGGCGTTGGAACTCTCCTTCGGCAAAACAACCCGCTTCCTGCTTTTTATCAAGCCTGCTCCCTACTTACTTTGGAAGAAGCCGATTTGGCTAAAAAGGCGGCTACCGGAGCAAGCCCCGTCGTCCTAATGACGTCCTCCACTAATTCTTCAGGTTTTGTTGATAATTTGGGCCTAAACCGTACTCATTGTGGCGGCAAAAATAATCGTAAGAATAATAAAAAAACCGCGGGGACAAACGCGGCGGTTCCGGTGGTGGTTCCGATGGTCAGCAGTCCGGCAGTGGGCCCCGTCCAGTCAACAGTGGGCCTCCTCCATACTGGTCCTATCAGTGAGGCCCATGGCAGTGGGGTTGGGGCAATGGGTCGTGGGCCAGCAGCCCCTATTTTCCAGCAGCTTCAGACAGCCAGTGGGCTGGACAGTCTACTTTCAGGCCCAACATTCAGCAAACAGGTTCTCGGTTCGGCACTGGGTCGAGACAGCAGGGTGGTCTGCTTGGGCCTCGGCTCACACAAGCATTCACGGCAGTGGGCCCCATATCTACTCACACTGACATTGAAGCAGCAATGCATACACTTGAGTTGACGCAACCGGATCCAAATTGGTACATGGACATCGGCGCAACGACACACATGACCTCCGATCAAGGTAATCTCTCGTCTTATGCCAATTTGAGTAACCCTCGTGGTATAATTATCGGTAATGGTAACTCTATTCCAATTCAGGGTTATGGTCATAAAACTCTATCTCCCCCCAATCCTCCCCTTATCTTGAAAAATACTTTACATGCCCCCAAATTGATTAAAAACTTAGTGTCTGTCCGAAAATTCACCACTGACAATTCCGTTTCTGTTGAATTTTATCCTTTTGGTTTCTCTGTGAAGGATTTCAAGACCGGGAGTCCTCTCATGAGGTGTGATAGTAGGGGAGATTTTTATCCTATCACACCCGGTTTCAGTCCATCGACTCAAGCCTTGCCATCAGCCTTTGCAGCCATTTCTCCTTCCTTGTGGTATGCTCGCCTTGGTCATCCGGGATCCTCTATTTTATCTGTTTTAGATCAAAATAGTTTTATTTCTTGAAAGGGTATGAGTCGTCCTCCAATTTGTCAATCTTGTTCGTTAGGAAAAATTGTTAAGTTGCCATTTGTAGACTCAAATTCTCATACTTCAATGCCATTTGATATTATTCATAGCGACCTATGGACTTCTCCTGTTCTAAGTTCGTTGGGTCATCGGTATTATGTTCTTTTTCTAGATGATTATTCTAAATTTTTGTGGACGTTTCCAATTGCAAATAAATCTCAAGTGTTTTCCGTCTTCATAAAATTTAGAGCATTCATTAGAACACAATTCGAAAGAGAAATAAAAAATATTCAGTGTGATAATGAAAAAGAGTATGTCAATAGGGTGTTTCGGGAGTTCTATGCTAATAATGGGATCAATTTTCATTTTTCGTGTCCTCATACATCTTCAAAAAATGGGAAAGCCGAACGCAAAATTCGTTCCATAAATAACATTGTCCGCACTCTCTTAATTCATGCTTCCGTACCCCTATATTTTTGGCATCATGCTCTTCAAATGGCGACATATCTCCTAAACATTATTCCTTCTAAAGGTCTGACATATTCTTCCCCCCTCCAAATTTTATAAAGTAAGAATCCTTCTTATTCTCATCTTCGGGTTTTTGGGTGCTTGTGTTATCCGTTATTCCCATCCACCACAATTAACAAACTTCAAGCCCGGTCTACTCCATGTGTTTTTTTGGGTTATCCATCTAATCATCGTGGTTACAAATGCTTTGATTTATCCTCCAAGAAAATCATCATTAATCGCCATGTAATTTTTTATGAAACCCAATTTCCATTTACTAAAGTTCATACTCTCAAGTCTAGTTCGTATAATTTTTTGGATGAACAAATATCCCCTATATTATTCAGCATTTTTCGGACATCTGCCGCACCCAAAATTCTCCAGCGGGCCCACTGCCCGCTGGTCCCACTGGCCCGTCTCGGTCATCTCTGCCCAGTCTGTTCACTGGGCCAGTTTTAGCAATTGGGCCAGTCCAGCCCAACACTGGAACTGGTCCAGTTATTGTTCCCGACCCAGTTTCTGCTTCCAGTTTTGGGCCAGCAGGCCCACTGCTTGCTGGCCAATCCGTCCCGAGCCCAGCAAATTCCCAAAATTCACTCAATTCTTCCTCGAGTCATAGACCAGTCACTCATAGTCAGCGGGGTATTTTTACACCTAAAAGACATTTTAATTTACATTCTAATGTCTCTAAATCCCCCTTGCCCCGTAATGTTGTGTCTGCCTTAAACGACCCGAATTGGAAAATTGCTATGAATGATGAATATAATGCTCTTATTGATAATAAGACGTGGGAGTTGGTGCCCCGTCCTTCTGGTATTAATATTATTAGGTCTATGTGGATTTTTGCTCATAAGGAAAATTCAGATGGTTCGTTCGCACGACATAAGGCGCGGCTTGTGGGTGATGATAAGACTCAACAGATTGGGGTGGATTGTGGTGAGACATTTAGTCCGGTGGTCAAGCCGGCTACCATTCGCACTATACTCAGCTTGGCTCTTTCGAAAGCATGGCCTATTCATCAGTTAGATGTAAAGAATGCTTTCCTACATGGTGATCTCAAGGAAATAGTTTATATGCATCAACCGTTGGGGTTCAGGGATCCCAAACATCCTCATCATGTCTTTTTGTTGAATAAGTCCTTATATGGACTTAAGCAGTCTCCAGGGGCCTGGTATACAAGGTTTGCCGACTATGTTTTGACTATTGGGTTCACTCACAGCAAGTCGGATAATCCCTTGTTCATCTACTGTCATGGTTCGTCTTTGTCTTACATTCTGTTGTATGTGGATGATATCATTTTGACTGCCTCTACAGATGCCTTACGCCAGTCTATCATGACCATGCTCAGCTCTGAGTTTGCTATGAAAGACTTAGGGCCCTTGAGTTACTTTTTGGGGATTGTCGTCACTCGTCATTCTGATGGATTATTCTTATCTCAACGGAAGTATGCAGTTGAGATCATCGAAAGGGTTGGGATGTCATCCTGTAAGTCCACTTCCACTCTAGTTGATACAAAACCCAAGCTTGGTGTCGCGGCTGGCGTACCCTATGAGGATCCAACCCGCTATCGCAGTCTTGCGGGGGCCTTCAGTATCTTACCTTTACAAGACCAGATATTACATATGTTGTCCAGCAGGTGTGTTAGTTCATGCATGATCCCCGAATTGAGCATATGAATGCGCAAAAATGCATTATTCGGTATATTCAGGGAACACTTGAATATGGTCTACATTTATATCCTTACTCGACGGTCACACTTGTCTCGTATACAGATGCTGATTGGGGTGGTTGTACCGACACCAGACGGTCTACGTCTGGCTATTGTGTATTCCTTAGCAACAACTTGGTCTCCTGGTCTGCAAAGCGTCAGGCGACTATATCCCGCTCAAGTGCCGAGGCTGAATATCGAGGGGTAGCTAATGTGGTCTTGAAATCATGTTAGTTACGTAATTTACTATTAGAGCTTCATTGCCCCATTCTGAAGGCAACATTGGTGTATTGCGATAATATTAGTGCCATATACCTTTCAGGTAATCCGGTTCAGCACCAACGCACTAAGCATATCGAGATGGACATACATTTTGTACGCGAAAAGGTTGCTCGGGGTCAGGTACGCGTCTGTCATGTCCCGTCAAGATATCAGATTGGAGACATCTTTATAAAGGGTCTTCCCTCGGTCCTTTTTGAAGATTTTAGGGACAGTCTCAGCGTTCAAAGATCGCCCGCTATGACTGTGGGGGTGTGTTAAATATACACAATATACACACAATATACATGTGTATATTGAATCTCGGATTCAGTCCCATAAATGGCTCTCGGTTTGGCTGATTTAGGTAATGTAATTTATGGTAAATATTTAGTATCCTAGTTTAGGTAATGTTGTAATATAAGTAGTAGTGTAATACCATAATTAGTGTATTACCATAAATGTATAGAATAAGGTTTTAGGAATAGGATTCTCTCCTATTATGTAACTTGTATATATATCCTTTCATGTAGTCGAGTGGAGAGTTCTGTGGCTCATAAGTCAGTTCCTAAGCTTATTAACAATCATTTGATTTGTCACATAAGTGTGTATCTTAAATAGTAGAACCATCTTGTAAAAGGTCTTATCGATTGTATCTCAAAATCCCAGTTGCGCATAATAGTTGTCGACGTGTAATAAGAGTCAAAAGTTGTAAGAGAGTCGTAATAAGAAGTTCCATCCATATATGTGATGGTCTTTGAGATTGCCTAGTTCGCTCCATTCCGAACTACTAAGTCTTCATTAGATGCTATACTACTCAATATGATCTCTTAGTTGGTCTTCATGAGATAAGAATCCCTAGAGATAAGTTGTAGCAAGATTCGAGTCATATACTTGCTAGTTGTTTAGTTATTCAAACCTACTTCGATTGTGGTTACTACCTTTCTATTTGATTATATGTGCATTTGTCATGTACTCTGAAGGTAAGTGAATTCTTTAGTAACATTACTTGTAAGCAATTGTAAGTACCGTATGTTGTCGTCTCAAATGAGAGCTTTAGTTGAATAAAGTAATACAAAAAGAGACTAGTAAATTTAAAAAGAAATGGTTTGTTGGCCCTTACGCCTATTTGTTAGCCTTTGAGCCTATTTGCTAGCCTTCGGGCTTACTTGGTAGCCATCAATACTTATTTGGAGACCACTGAGGCCTATTTACTGACCTTCCAAGGTCCATTTGTTGCTCTAACAGAGCATATTTGTGAGATAAAGATTAGTTATACTTGTAGACATAACTTAAACCTATTGTGGAATTTCACCGTTTACATTTGTTAGAAATCTCAGTAGAATGCAGCTTACAGGTAAGTGACAGGTTTCATTATTTGGGGTTATCTTGTTAAGTGTTTCTTTGAAGTTTTTGTATCTGTTGTTATATTATCTACCTTACATATTTGGTACGTTATTTCGTATTGATGTCCCTTTTACTGGAGGCGCTGCATGTCATGATGCAGGTCCTGGTTCTTAGCACTGGCAAGCTTTTCAGTAGTCATTCTAGTTGATTAGTAGAAGTTTTGTGAGCTCCACTTCTTTCTGGAGTAGTCGTGTCTAGGCGCACTTGTGATATAGTTGTACATGTTATATGGGTAGGTCGAGGCCCTATCCTGACCAAGTTATGAATGTCAGATGTTCTTAGAGGCTTTTGTATTCGTACGTACACCAGTGGTTAGTAACGTTATGTCAAAAAGGTAATGTACAACTTGAGGCTTCATTGGCCCATGTTCTATATATACATGTTTGGGATTTTCTGGTTGTAGATGTTTTTAGTATAGTAAGTTATTTGTCTTACAGGATAGGTCTCTCGCGTAAGTAAGGAACTACTTTTCTTACTACTATTAGAATCCATCGGTGAATCATATGAAAGTAAGAACATGAATTTGACTTAAAAACTCTAGTTTTCGAAAATGGTGGGAATTCAAGAGAAAAGTGTGAAGTATAAAAAAAGTATAAAATTCTAATCATTATCATCTAAATCGATTTTATAGTGATTGTTGATCCTCAGAAATTTCATTTGGTATTTTTTTAGCTGTAATTGAGGTATGTTTCTTTTAGAACATACTTTTCAATCTTTAAAAATGGTTTTCTTTGACAAGGTTTGTGTGTGTGAGGTACAAGCCCGCATTAAACCTTATGTGTATTATAATATATATATATATATATATATATATATGTGTGTGTGTGTGTGTGTGTGTGTGTGTGTGTGTGTGTGTGTGTGTGTCATTCTCCCCTATCAAAAGGATGATTGAAACAGAATTATGAAGCTTTAAAGTTCGAATATGATTTGCCCCTATAAGGGATGTTTTTAACTCGATTTCTAAGGCATATATATTGAAGTATTATGCTCTATGACGTGTCTCGTTTAATGAAAATTAATTAATGATGTGAACTTGGTTTCTAAATCAATAAATGACATTGGTATACCCTATTAACGGAATGATGAACATAATCCATGACTTGTGATTTGCCTTTAAGACTATGATTGTGATTAAGATATTTTGTCATGATTTTTATTGTTTGTGTTTGGCCTAACTACTCGAGAGGAAGGGTAGTCACGATCGATTCAAGTGGAGTTTTCCTATCCATTCGGGAGGAAGAGTAGCCATCGAGGGTCGATAGCCCCAGTGAGGTTCATGCCTAGCCATTTGGGAGGAAGAGTGGCCATCGAGAGTCAATACCCCCAGTCATGCCTAGCCATTCAGGAGAAAGAATGACCATCGAGTATCCCGGTGTGGTTCATGCTTAGCCATTTTGGAGAAAGAATGCTCATCAAAGGTTGGTAGCCCCATTGTGGTTTTTCCTAGCTAGTTGGGAAGAAGGGTAGCCGTCATGGGTTGATAGCCCAGATGTAGTGATTCTATGCAATTTAGGGAGCCTTAAGTGGTCATCCCTTCATTATATTGATTTGGGCATGTATTGGCATGTGTTACACTTTGGTTGTTCATGAGTGCTTGTTGATGATCTTGAGTTCATGAGTTAGAAGATTTTAAATGATAAATGATACAATAAGTTGAAATTGATAAATTCATGTATTATTGGCTTTTATTGGTGATTTTACTAAGGTTACTAACTTACTCTATCTTTGGGATTTCGAACTACTTTTTTAAAGAACTTAAGGTAATGAGAAATACTTAAGGATTCAAAGTGATTATGTCTTCATCATTAACATATAATGGATGTTCATAAGATGTTACCATTTGTTTTGAACTATTTCTCAATATTATTTTTAATTACACTTATTACTTATATATTTTGCTATAAGTTATTGTCCCAGAAACACTTACTTAGTATCCAGTACTCAGGTATATCATTGTTATTTTTTATGGTATGTAAGGTATAGAAGAAGAGCAAGTTCGTGATACGTACGGAGTAGGAGAACTTGCTGCTTTCCGGATTTATTAGTGAGCCCACTCCCTTATTCGTGGGACATCGCTCTATCTGTGTTTTATTTATTTTAGATTTTGGGTTGCGTCCTGAAGTTAAACACTCATTTGTTTATATTATAAGCTCCATAGATAGTTGTCAGATTGTGAGTAGTCATTGAAATCTCGTACGACTTATTGAGGCGTTTTTCACATTTTATAATTGATTATTCATATTAGACTTCCGCTGATTTTTATAAGTATGAGTATGCTTTCAGTTAGCCATTAATGATCATTTTAAATGAATTTTAAAAGATTATCAAAAGAGATTAGTTGTTTATTGATTTTATAAGGTGCTTCTATTGTTGTTCGTTGCATCGGATGCCTGTTGCGCCAAGGCCGAGCTTAGGGCGTGACACTAAATGAGCAGGAATGAATTGAGATGGTGTGGTCTCAATAATAGAGTAGAGCTTAATCAATGTTTTGATAATTTACAAACTATGTACAAGTGAAAATATAGTACATGAAAGAATGAA
This sequence comes from Anisodus tanguticus, assembly GCA_034509755.1. Classification (NCBI taxonomy): domain Eukaryota; kingdom Viridiplantae; phylum Streptophyta; class Magnoliopsida; order Solanales; family Solanaceae; genus Anisodus; species Anisodus tanguticus. Next base: position 13,518,720 of record CM067548.1, on the reverse strand, counting down.
GGAAGATGTTGCAGAACCAGATCCTAAACAGACATCCAAAAGCAACTAGTAAAACAGTCACAACAGAAGAGGAACTTATTTTTGGAAGAACTAGAGACTGTTTGAAGAAGCTATGTCGTGCAGAATTAGAGAATTGAATTTTTTATTCATTACTATTCAACAAGGAACTAGAGTTTGAGATATGGACCATAAATTAAACACATGGAATTAGCATCGAAGTAGGAGAATGTTTGGCGACTATGCGTAATGAAGGAAAGAAGGAAATCCATAAAACAAGGATTGATTTTCATACAATAATGAAACCAAGTCTTAAGCGGATTGGATAATTGAAGGTGGCCATTCAGTACTATAAATATAGAACGTCAAAATCTTTGGAGCTTAACCACAAACAAGGAGAGAGACATCTAGCGTGAGAGTAGAGTCAACACCAGAGTCCCGAAGGAGCCAACTAGAGAAGCAACAAAGAATCTATTCCTATCAAAATTTATCATGTCTTAAGTTGTAATAGTTAGGTTTTTGTATTTCCATCTATTTACTATTATTAGTAATTATAGTATGTGTTATTGCGTTGTAAGGAACATCTTTGACTAGGTAGGGTCATTGAACCTTAAAAAGTTATTGTAACCTTAAAAGGTTGCTCGTGTTTAGTGGAGAGTTTTGAAATTTTTTTACAGAGGTAGGTCGTGGTTTTCCTCCCTTGAGCAAGGATTTTTTCACCATAAAATTCTTGTGTTAATTAACTTATTATGCAATTTTACCTTCTTGTATAGTTGCTCAAAGAACCTGATTCTTTGAGTGCATAGGTCGTAGTCAAATTAATCTTCAGCTAGTGATATCCTAATCTCAAAGTAATCTTCGAGATGCTCGTGGAACCTTGTAATTGATTAAATATGTCATCAATGTGAGGAAAATGATGTTTGTTCTGTATGGTGACCTTGTTTATATGTCTATAATCAATACACATGCCTATTAATATCATCTTTCTTCTTGATAGATTATATAGTAGCACCTTAAGGAGAGACAGTCTAATAAAACCATTGCTAAATAGATTTCGCAACTGTTCTTTCAACTTAGTAGGTGATATACTATAAGGTGGAAAAGAAATAGGCGGTGTAACCAGTACAGAATTAATACCAAATTCGATATCATGATTAGATGGAATTCCAAGCAAATCTACAGAGAATACATCAGATTCTCCTAACCACTGGTATTGTGTCAATAATAAGAGATACCACATTAGTGTACTGAATATAAGCAAGATATGCTAAATAACATTTACCCACCATACGATGTGCTTTCATGAACGAAATTATTTTTTGCGAGGACAAGGTACATGCTTCTTCTAAAGCCACACTAGCCACACTTAGAATAGGAAAAGTCATAGTCTTGAAAAGGAAGTCCAAGGTCACACAACTAGAATACAACCTGTTCATATCGAGGATTACCTTAAAATCCACCGTATCAACTTATAAAAAATTAACCATCATATCACAGCTATGATAGGAAACAAAATAAGATTTATAGGCTAGATCTACCACAATAGCAGCACAAACAGAGGTTGACACATATACATGAATATCAAGTAGCTCACGCAGCATACTCAAACTCAATGCAAAATACAATGATACATATGAATAAGTGAAATCCATATCAAATAGTACAAGAGCATGCCGATCACAAACCAAAATAATACCTTTTATGACTACATTTGATGCCACTACCTATGGTATACAGGGAAAGGCATATCATCCGACCTGACCACCCAGATTGAACTCCACCTCTACCACATCATCTACCTGCCTAAAAACAAATTCTAGTAGGCAGTGGAGAGCCATGAGCAGGTTGTGGTTATGCACAAATAGCTGAAGGCTTAGTAGTAATAGGAATAACTGCATGTGAACACCTCTTTGAAGTCTAGGACAAAGCCTCTAAATATTCCCAAGTCCCCAAACTCATCACAAGCTATAGGATTATCCTTCTGTTGATGTAACTATTGAGGCTTCCCCCGATAACCCATAGGAGCATTGTATGAACCAAATCTAGGTGGTGGGTTGTAAGATTTATGCTAAGCTAATTGCACTAGCCTAGATATGCCTATACTAACAATGCCTCTCCATGTAGATGAGGAAACACTAAAACCATAAGAGTTGAGGGTATATTTCCCTTGCGCTCCTCTCTTTTCTACAGACGAACATCTTTGATATGTCTGGACATATCAACAACCTACATATAGGGAGAGCCTGACTCAACCTCTAATGCTAGGTTCACTCTGTAGCGATACTCATGACCATCAATAAAGCTCTTTACTTCCTCCTCCTCAGTAAGTAGTAAGATAGTAGCATAACAACACAGTTATATGAACTTCATCGCATACTTGCTTATAATATTGGAAAACTAATAAAGCTGCTCGAACTGTCTACATAAGTCATCTCATAAACTAGCATGAATGAACCACTCCAAGAATATATGTTCGAACTGAGCCCAAGTAAAAGGAGGTAAGTTAGTTGAACTCCCTCTTTTGTAGGATCTCCACCATAATGTTGCCTTCCTAGTGAACTGGAAAGTAGTGACCCAACCTCATGGCTCACAAGCAGACACAAAGTAGACAGTATCTCTACATTGATGTCCAAGATGTATTGAGTATCATCTAATGTCCCTTCACCCTTGAATGAAGGAGGATGATTTTTTGGAACGTGTACATCCTATCTTGCTCTTTCTCAATCATATCAGCCTAAACCACTGGTGGAGATACTGAAATAGGTTGTGGTGCAATAAAAGGTGGTGGTTCCATAGCATGCAGAACTGTAGGAGTCTAAAACAAAGGTGCATCTGCATCAATGCATGTGTGGTTGGAGTGCATTTTCCTACGCCACCGTGAGAATGTAACCAGCTGTAGCTACAGGTATTATCCCAACAAAACTCTTTAATATCCCTATGATACAGACCAAAGCATTCTGAAGTGCGGGTATGGCAATAAAGCCCTCAAGTTCCTAATACGACTTTAGCACGACCATGAGTAGTAGTAGGTGCTCAAGCCCTTGTCTGAGGCATTGTGCAGGCCTTGATCTGTGTACCAGTTTGTCTTCTCGACCTACCTCTACCTTTGATAGCGGCTCCAATATCCAAAATTGTCGCCGTGCTCCTTATATAGTTTAACGTGTCCTCATCATTTTTAAGAAAAAACAAAAAGGAAGGTTCAAAGTTTATGCTAAAACAACTATTGTCTGATAAAAAAAGAAATAAGGGAATTGTTTTCTTTTATTTCACTATAACCTCTCTAAACTAAGTAGAAAACATCTCTGTATTGATTCGGAATACTCTACTAGACCCTGCACATGAATTTCAAGACCTAGAAACCTAGAACTCTAATACCACATTGTCAACCCAATTCCCTTTAAGCCGTGATGACATCCATATATCCGGAACAACAGAATTCATTAAGCAATTCAATTTCACCAATTCAAACCATTAAAGTGTAATGATAATAGATATGATAAATAATCATAAGAATCTAATACAACATGGAAACATAAACCATAATACACTCGAAAGACTAACTATGCTAGTCATGAGCAAATTAGGAGTTCGAAGCGGCTAACCACTAAAGCTTGATTCCATGCTAGGATCTCACTCACGAACACCGCTAGCACTAGGATTTGAACCTGTACAAAAAATGTAGATGTGTAGTATGAGTATACCAACACGTACTCACCAAGTATCATAGACCATCCCAAAATAGAGTAGGGGCGATCTTTTACTTAAAAAGCATCAAATTCCTTCAACCTGTACAATATATCGATAGATCGAGCGAGAGAGAAAGACATAGACATGTCATAGAAGTTAATATTATTAAAACTTCTAACATAGATGAAGAAGAAAGAATATACATGCTCAGCTTAATTAACCAATTAAAGAGCAAGTAGAAATCAAGAAACTATAGTAAGGTCCAATCTCTAGCACTTTCTAGTACTCCATCAAGTGCACAACTTAGAATATCACCTCGTTGTCTCATCATGACAGCTTTATCACATCAACCATAACATATTTGTCACATCACTAGCCATCTCAACATAATACCAGCTCAACATAGACAAGTAACATGTCAAACCAACTCACATCAAACCAACCAACTTACGCAGATTAGCATTCACACTATAAGAGAGGTAATAAGTCGGTGACTCATGATGGACAAAGTCATATCCACATGCGCACATTAATTATATCAATATTCTCATGCACTCAATAGTCTCCACATTATAATACCACAACCGAATCGAATAGTCTTCATATCTCTGTAGAAAACTAGACTCACACAGTCCACATCACTGAGTTTTTTAAATTAAATTACTCCCAGTCTGTGTCAAATTGGACTCACACGGTCCTCAAAATCTCCATATCTTGGCTCCACAACAATATCATCAAGAATAAGGAGCAAGAAATGAAATAACACAATGCATAACATGTCGATGTTACAATATGAACTTCAATAAATATATAGATAAATCATAGTTTTATAGTATGTAAACTAGTAAAATTTATCAAGGCATAAATAATATGTTCAACTTATCATAATATAGATGTAGAAAGTAAAACTACACACTAGCATTCGTAGTAATCTCTTTAGTTACTCAGTAGTCGCATATATTCTCTTCAAGCCATATATACGCCACCCCTAGATTTCAAAGCACATACAAGAAATAGAGTTTGGGAAAATTTCGCTATTAAGGATCAGGTATTAACTTACCACGAACCAAGTAAGTTTTAACCGCTCAAGACCGTCTTTCCATGCTTGAACGCATGCAAATGACATAAATCTAGCAAAAAGAATACTTAAGAACATCAAACAAAGCTAAGGAACTTAATCCCATAATCTAATACATGATCTGTTGGAAATTTACTAATGTGGAACTAAGTATATCCCATTATTTATGACTCAAACAATTGGGGCCCCGCAAGTCGGAAACGTCGTTTCTACACACGTGCACACGTAGTGCCAAGTATCGCAAATTTCATTAGTGAAAGAGATATCGGTACATATGTAATACGTTTGAGACATAGAATGATAGACGGTTATTGGTCAAAAGACAAAGTATTCCACATTGATAAACGAAGGAAGAAGTGTAAGATGAAACGAGTCGTAAATCGCCACGGAGCCGTGGAGGGTCGCGACGCAACACCGTCGGAGCTGCGGCGCTAATTGGGTGGCCAGTCGCGGCGCTAATTCACAGAGTCGCGGCGCTTCGAAGGCAGAATGCTGCGACGGGAAGTTGGAAAGTTTTGACCTTTGGGCTGGTTTTGGAGCATTGAATCTCCATTACTTGGCACATGAATTCAGCCATTATTTGGTTGAATGTAACCCCTCAATAAGTGTCATTACATTGGCTATTGAAGGCCATTAGTTGGCTAGTTGAGGGGTCATCTCCTTACACTATAAATTGAGGCATTTGGCTCAATTGTTGAACACTACACTTAGAAATATCTTTACAGAATTTTTCTAACATCTTCTTCTTCCTCTCTAGCAAGTTTACTACACTCAAAGTTCTTCAAGAGTAACACTTGAGTTTCCTTTGCTCAATTGTTAAGTTGTTGTTGTATCTTGGGCGACTATTGCCCGACAACGCAGAATAAGATATATGGGGCAATCTTGTCTTAAAGACAGAGTGTTATCACTCGATTCAGCAAATCACACAAGGAGTTTGTTTCATTCTTGATTTCCAGTTTTGTTGTAATCTTTAGTTTATCCTTTCTAGCAATTGTAATATTTACTTACTTCCCGTTTCCTGCAATTGTTGTATCCCACAATTTTAAGACAAGATTGTTGTAAGTGCTTAGAAAGATGACTGAAAGAGAATAACTCGCTTCTGATTCTGTTGCTGCCGCTACTCAAGGCAACCCCTCTGCCTTCCCCACTGCTCATGGCACACCCAATGCCTTTCCGGCTGCTTAAGGCTCATCCAACGCCTTTTCTGTTGCTCAAGGGAACCTTGTCGTTCCTCCACCCGCTGGATTCCACCATGAACGCCCTGAAAAGTTTATGGGCTCCAACTTCAAGAGATGGCAACAGAAGATGTTAATCTATCTGACTGTTATGGGAATGGCTCATTTCCTAACAGAAGATCCTCCACAAGCTGGAGATGAAGTGGACCCTTCGCCTACTTAAACGGCTGAAGAGGGCCAAGGTATCCATGCCATTAATGGCATGAAAATGGTTCTTGTGCATGGAGACATAGTGATTTCATGTGTAAGAACTATATTTTGAACTGCTTGTCAGACCCACTCTACATGGTGTATTGCACCATAGGCACTGCCAAAGAGTTATGGGAAAAACTGCAAAAGAAGTACAACGCACAAGATGCAGGTACTAAGAAATTCATCGTTGGGAAATTCCTGAAATTTCAAATGGTGGATAGCAAAAATGTGATGTCCCAAGTCCAGGAATTCCAAATGATTCTACATCAGCTGGATTTGGAAGGTATGAAACCAAATGAGCAATTTTTGGTTGCATCACTAATTGAAAAGTTACCTGCCTCATGGAATGAGTTTATGAGTTACTTGAAACTCAAAACAAAGGAAATGATCTTTTGAAGAACTTATTATCAAATTCCAGATTTAGGAAGATAATAAGAAGGTCTTGCCTAGGGGTAAACAACCCGCTAAGGCAAAGGCAAATCTGGCTGAGGCCAAATGGAACCCAAGTAAGAAGCGCAAGTTCCAGAAAGACGGCAAGACTCAAGTAACAGAGAAGTTCAAAGGAAACTGTCACCACTGTGGGAAACCTGGTCACTTGATCAAGGACTGTCGCAAGCTCAAGACTGAGCAACAAGAGAAGGCCAAGGTTAAGGGCAAGGCACAGGTTAACGTCGTCAAAGAGAGGTTTCTGGACAACATGATTGAGGAGTTCTCAGCAGTGGTGCTTAAAGTAAACCTTGTTGAGAATCCTATGCAATGGTGGATGGACACGGATTCTACGAGACATATCTGTTCCAATAGAGATGCCTTCTCCACTTATACACCAGTTACAAATAAGAAGTTATTTATAGGTAACAACGCTTCCTCTGACGTGCTGGGGGTAGGAAAGGTAGTCCTGAAGATAACTTATGGAAAGGAGCTCACTCTGAAGGAGGTGATGCATGTCCCTGAGATTAGAAGAAATTTAATTTTAGGTCATTTATTGGTTAATGATGGTTTTAGGCTGGTGTTTGAGTCCAATAAATTTGTAATCACCAAGAATGGAACGTTTGTGGGAAGGGGCTTCGTCTGTAAAGGCCTCTTCAAAATTAACGCCATGTCTGTAATACGTGCAAGCAATAATATTGAAGCCTCTTCTTACTTGTTTGAGTCTTCTAATTTATGGCATCATAGATTAGGACATGTTAACTACAAGTCCATCCAAAGGTTGGTAAAGTTGGAGTTGTTGCCGTCTATCGACGTAAACCCTCAACATAAGTGTGAGGTGTGCGTAAAGGCAAAACTCACAAAGATTCCTTTTCGATCTGTCGAAAGGAATACCGCTCCTCTAGAACTTATTCACACAGATATATGTGATTTAAAGTTTGCACAAACTAGAGGGGGGAACAAGTACTTTGTGACATTCATTGATGATAGCACAAGGTATTGTTACCTTTACTTATTGAAAAGTAAATATGAAGCCTTTGAAGCATTCCGACGTTACAAAGCAGAAGTTGAGAACCAACTAAGCATGCAGATTAAATCTATTCGTAGCGATAGAGGGGGAGAATATGTAGAGCCATTTGAGGAATATTGTGCCGAATTGGGCATTGTTCATCAAACGATGGCTCCATACTCACCTCAGTCGAATGGTGTGGCGGAACGTAAGAACCACACATTGAAGAAAATAATGAATTCCTTGCTCATCAATTTCGGTCTTCCCCAAAACATGTGGGGAGAAGCCGTCCTTACCGCTAATACGATTCTTAACAGAGTCCCACATAAGGGTAAGGACAAAACTCCATATGAATCATGGAAGGGAAAGAAACATATCTTTGAATATTTAAAGGTGTGGGGCTGCTTGGCAAAGGTCGAAGTGCCCAAGCCAAATCAGGTCAAGATTGGGCCTAAGACTGTAGATTGTATTTTCATCGGATATGCAAATAACAGTAGTGTTTATCGCTTCTTAGTGCATAAGTCAGATATTCCAGATATCCACTAGGGTATCAAGGAATGCTCAATTATTAGAGAATACTTTTCCTAGAAAGGAAAAAGACATAACCTCTTGTAAACGAAGTTATGAATAAAACTCTCAGGAACCATCATTGACTGCCCAGATTTAGATGGTTCAGATCTAGTGGACTTCGAAGTGGCTGAATATCCGGTAACTAGTGTTCCAGATTCTCAGAACAGACTCCAGAGATGGAACCAAGGCGAAGTAAAAGGGACAGGAAGGATAAATCCTTCGGTCCTGACTTTGTAGCTTATATGGTTGATGACGAACCAAGGACAATTGCCGAAACATTGTCAACTCCAGAGGCACCGCTCTGGAAAGAAGCTATTAAGAGTGAAATAGACTACATCCTGCATAACCATACTTGGGAGTTGATTGATCTTCCTCTGGGAAATAAACCGTTGGGTTGTAAGTGGATACTCAAACGGAATTATAAAGCAGATAGGTCTATAGATAAGTACAAGGCCAGGTTGGTAGTCAAGGGCTATCGATAGAAGGAAGGCCTTGACTATTTTGATACATACTCCCTGGTGTTTAGGATGACGTCCATACGAGTATTCATTGCGATCGCAGCATTGCGTGACCTTGAGATACATCAAATGGATGTCAAGACAGCCTTCCTAAATGGTGATTTGGAAGAAGAAATCTATATGGAACAACCCGAGGGGTATGTGGTTCCAAGGCAAGAGAAAAAAGTCTGTCGGCTTGTCAAATCTCTGTACGAGCTGAAACAAGCCCTGAAATAATGACAAGGAAATTTTGATAGTACTCTACTATCGAAGGGTTTCTCCATTAATGAATGTGACAAATGTATCTACACGAAAGATAACTCTGACTCGTTCGTCATGATATGCATGTACATAGATGACATGTTGATCACTGGGAGCAGTCCTAGCTTGATCCTATAGACTAAAAACATGTTGAAATAATGCTTCGACATGAAGGATATGAGTATCACATATGTCATCTTAGGGAAAAAGATCTCTAAGAAGTCTGACAGACTGGTCTTATATCAGTCTCACTACATCGAGGATGTGTTGAGAAAGTTCGAGATGTTTGACAGTTCGCCTATGAAGTCACCACTGGATATAAATCAAAAGCTTGATAAAAATCATGGTGCACCCGTATGCCAGGAGCGGTATGCACAGGTGATTGGGAGTTTGATGTACATAACAAACTGCACCCGACCTGATATTGCTTATGCAATTAACAAGTTGGCTAGGTTTACCCGTAATCCAAGTAATGATCATTGGAAGGCGTTGAATCGGGTACTACGATACCTGAAATACACGCTAACTTACAGGTTGCATTATTCGAGATATCCAGCTGTACTAGAGGGGTACAGTGATTCAAACTGGATATCTAATATAGGGAATACCAAGTCCACCAGTGGGTATGTATTTACAATTGGTGGTGGGGCTGTATCTTGGAAATCCTCTAAGAAAACTTGCATCGCCCGATCCACGATGGAATCAGAGTTTATCGCTTTAGACAATGCAGGAGAAGAAGCTGAGTAGCTTCACGGCTTCTTAGAGGATGTTCCTTGTTGGGACAAAGTCGTACCTTCTGTAATGATCCATTGCGACAGTCAGTCATCTCTTGGAAGGGCACAGAGTTCTATATACAACGGCAAGTCTCGTCATACTCGGTAGAGGCATAAGACCGTTAGGCAGCTGATCACCACGGGTATAGTATCCATTGATTATATAAAATCGAAGGATAACATAGCGGACCCATTGACAAAGGGCTTACCCAAAGATCAGATGTTCTGGCTGTCTAGGGGAATGGGCTTAAAACCTAAGCTATAAGGACCAATACGGTGGTAACCCAACCTTACTGCCTAGAGATCCCAGGAATTAGGTTCTATAGGAAAACTAAGTTGTAAAGGTTCAGTTGAGCGCTTCGGTGGAAGTATGAGCACTTCAGATAGTGATTTCTGTAGAGAAACACCAAATCCAAAGTCGTTCCCGCAATAGACATTAAGTGTTATCTGCAGTGTGGGTAAATGTTAAGTTTCCAAAACCTTTAATGATCCTCAACGGTTGAGGTTAGGTTTGGAGAAACTTTTAATGTTTCCTAACACTTGTAAAGTGGGGTATAATAGGATACCTTGTAGGAGACCACCTATTTAAGTGCGAGAACAGGTTGCCTCAAATGAACGCACTTAAGAATCCAAGAAGTGTCCACGGCCACAATAGACAAAATATTACGAAGAACAGAGTAAGGGAAATTGTTGTGTTGGTACCATTGACTTGGCTTACACTAAACACTGACGGTTCAAGATATCACGTTCACCACGTAGTAAGTAAGTCCGATGGTATTCAACTATGGAAGGATCAAAGCGGAAGCTACCTATCCAGATGCAACATCGGTCCGCTGAAAGATTGCTGGAAAATGCACTATGTGAGTGCGCCAAAATCTCTTTCAAGAGGGGATTGTTGAAAATTTACTAATATGGAATTAAGTATATCCCATTATTTATGACTCAAACAATTGGGGGCTCGCACGTTATAAATGTCGTTTCCACACACTTGCACACATAGTGCCAAATATCACAAATTTCATTAGTGAAAGAGATATTGGTACATATGTAATACGTTTGAGACAAAGAATGATGGATGGTTATTGGCCAAATGATAAAGTATTCCACGTTGGTAAACGAAGGAAGAAGTGTAAGATAAAACGAGTCGGAAATCGCCACGGAGCCATGAAGGGCCACATCGCAACACCGTCGGAGCCGCGGTGCCTCCCAGGCAGCGCCGCGGCGCTAATTGGGTGGCCATTCACTGGAGCTGCGGTGCTAATTCACAGAACCGCGGCGCTTCGGAGGCAGAATGCTGGGACGGGAAGTTGGAAAGTTCTAACCTTTATGTTGGTTTTGGACCATTGAATCTCCATTACTTAGCACATGAATTCAACTATTATTTGGCTGAATGTAACCCCTCAATAAGTGTCATTACATTGATTATTGAAGGCCATTAGTTGGCTAGTTGAGGGGTCATCTCCTTACACTAACAATTGAGGCCTTTGGCTCAATTGTTGAACATTACATTTAGAAATATTTTTACAGAATTTTTCTAACATCTTCTTCTTCCTCTCTAGCAAGTTTACTACACTCAAAGTTCTTCAAGAGTAATACTTGAGTTTCTTTTGCTCAATTGTTAAGTTGTTGTTGTATCTTGGGAGACTATTGCCCGACAACGCAAAAGGAGATATACGGGACAATCATGTCTTAAAGACAGAGTGCCATCACTCGACTCAGCAAATCACACAAGGAGTTTGTTTCATTTTTGATTTCCAATTTTGTTGTAATCTTTAGTTTATTCTTTCTAGCAATTGTAATATTTACTTACTTGCCGTTTCCTGCAATTGTTGTATCCCACATGATCTGTCAAAGTCAATAAAAGTCAATCCCGAAATCCGTGGTCAAACTTAGAAAAAATCAATTCATAATAGGTTTACACAATCGTTAAGGATTACAAATCTAAGCTAAGAATCTCATTTCTAGTCTATTTACATGCTCAAAACCTTAATCTAGTGATTTTAGGGTTTGTGTCCCAAGTTCCTTAGTTTACATTTAAAATTAAATCTCATACTTTTAGGGCTCAAAGCTATTGAGTAATCATGAATGCAATAAAAATTGAATTTAGATCGCTTAACCCAACTCAATTAATGAATTCTTCAGCAGATATCGTGCCAAGTTGAGCTCAAAATCTCATTAAATTAAAAGAGTTAGAATGAAATAACTCTCGAAATGCAACTTAATTGTTGTACCTGTCACAATTCTTCTTTGCGACAGAGCCCCCGCAATCACAAAAGAACAATTATAAATAAACTCGTGAAGCATTGCCCCAGCACAAAAAAATAAAAATAAAATCATGCACAACTGAAATGGGGGGGTTTTGGTTTCATAACCCACCTGAGTCCTCGGGTCTTAACCCAAACCCTTTCGACAAGGTCCAAATTATAATATTGACTTGTGCAAATTTTCAAATCCTAAAATGGGGCGTTATAACTTAAAATAGGGGTTGAATTTTTACATTTAATCAAAGTAATATCCATTAATCAATATTGTATGCAAATTTCCTCTAAATTATTTAAAAAGTATTACAATATTGATAATGAACAAACAGAAACATTGGTAAAACTTACATAATACACACGGTGTAGTGGCAAGCCACTTGTTTTAATGCGTTTTCGGTCCTACTTGAATGCAAATCGTTTACACAGTCCTCAAAGTTCTAGAATATGTCCGAACACATGCACTCATGGCTAGAAATTAAAAAAATTCAGACAACAGTTGTTCAAAAACATAATTGAGAAGAAGAGAAAATGAGAGGCTTTTTATCCAATAATCAAGGAGTAATAATAAATCCAAATAAACATATTGAACATTAAAAAATATTTAAAATAAATGTTGTGTGCATTATGAGTTATGTTTTTTAATCAGAGGTCGTTACATCACATTGATGTTGAGCAGTTCTTTAAAAATATCACACGTTTTACTAATTCATTACTTATGGAAGATTGACTTATTGCAAATAAAAGATTATGTTATGAATTTAATAAGTAAATATTCTTCACGGACCTTCATTTAATTTGTTTTTGATGAATGAATATTTGCGGCATGTACGATTTTTGGGTCTATATATACATCACCAAAACGGAATACTCATAATATAATGTACTTGTTTTATTGCAGCCATGGCCTTAGAGAGTTCAATAAGTCTTCAGGAGCTTGCTAAAGAAGCCATAATTTCTATCCCAAATCGCTACCTTCACAATGATCAAGAACCTTCCTTTCTCTTCGAAGCCAGCCTTGCACCACCTATCCCAACGATTGACTTGAAAACTTTAATCCTCGAGCAAACCAGAGGTCCTGAACATGAAAGGCTGCACTTAACTTGCAAAGAATGGGGAATTTTTCAGGTAATTCGTTATCAATACATAATCACATAAATTTCCGGAAAATGTTTTTCATGGGTAATATTTCTTGCAAGAATATTTCCGGTGTTTGGGTTGATTTTCCGAAAATAGTATATCTTAAAGATTATCACTAATAATTGAAGCAGAATCGGAGAGTTCTTGATGAAATATTTGTGTACTAATAATAATAACGTGTAAGTGTTGTTTGTAGTAAATAATTTGACGTTAAAAGTGAAGGTAGCCTTAAAATATGGATGTCATTTTTTATTTTTTTTGTGGGAATAACCAACTACAGAAAATGGCTTTTCCATGGAGTTACAGTTAGTGAATCATGGAGTGAGCTCTTTGATAATGGAGAAACTGAATTATGAGATTGAGGAATTCTACCGACTTCCAGTAGAAGAGAAAATGAGATACAAGCTTAGGGCAAGTGATTTTGAAGGTTATGGACAAACATCTATACACTCTCAAGATCAAAAGGCCGTCGATTGGGGTGATAGGTTTTTCATGATAACCAACCCTATTCACAGAAGAAAACCACATCTTCTTCCACAGCTCCCTCCTTCACTTAGGTATATAGCATATTTTTTCATGAAGTTATATTATGTGATACAAAGTGATAATCTAACACATTTTACGCTACAGGGACACTCTTGAGGCTTATCTCTTTGAATTGCAAAAACTTGCTGATGTGCTTCTATTATGTATAGCAAAAACTCTAGAGATTAATAGAGAAGAAGAAGTAAAAGAGATGTTCGAGGATGGTATGCAATCAGTGAGGATGACTTACTATCCACCATGCCCAAAACCAGACAAGGTTATGGGATTTAGGCCACATTCAGATGCCACTGGACTCACCATCCTTCACCAATTGAATGGGGTAGATGGCTTACAAGTTAAAAAGGATGGTATTTGGATCCCAGTACACTTCCTTCCTAATGCCTTCGTTGTCAATCTTGGTGACATTCTTGAGGTTTGTCCTACTTTGCCACATGTCTTTAATTGTTGCTACTACATCTTTTGTTTAATTTGTTTCATGAGCTGAGAAAAGAAAAACTTAATTAAGCGGAGCAGAACAGGAAAAATATATAGAAAACCAAATCCCTTCTTCCTAGCTTTTAGTAGATTTGAATAACTTCTTTCATAGTGTTCAAAACATACCCCTCCATTTTATTTCATCCGTCTTTGTCTTAATTTAACCGAGCACCGAGTTTAGAAAATAGTGTTAAATGTAAGAAAAATGTTTTTTGAATCTTTTGTTCTTAAACATTGTTATGTGAAGTATTAAAATTAAAGAGTTATAAAATGATATTCTTTTTTAAATTAACTAAAAAAAGTAAGCACCATAAATTGATCAAACATAGAAAGTTTAAGCATTTTTTTCCATTTTGTTGTATGATTATATCAATCAACCACTTTCTCCCTCTGCAAACTCCTTGCCAACTCCCTAATTCCTTCCCGTGCTATTACCAGCCATTTTGGATTTTTTGAGATTAACAAGCTGATGGCATATGCTATTGGCCTACAAAAAAATACTTAATTTTTCCTTGGGAAATATTTTGAACCAGTCCTAATTAAATTGTATGGAAATAGAAGGTGGTAAAATAGATGAAAATAATTGTTAAGGAATACTTTTCTGTCAAGAAGAGCCTAATAATTGAGTATGTATTTCCTTTTGACTTGAGAGGCAGGAGATGCACATGTAAAAGTTTCATGTTCCATGATGGCGGCCATTTAATATGCAATAATCATATGTATAAATATGGAGAATGTGTTAATTTATGATTCTTGAGAATGAGCTCATAAAATTAAGTTAATTAAGTGTATGAACACAAGGAAAACCTGCTCATAAAGTTTCTTTCTTGTACTGGAAGCATTATTATATCCAAATATAAAAATATCACTACTACCTAATCATCACCTGGACCACACAACTCTATTATTAGAGCAACAACGTGTTTTCCAATGTTTAAAATCCTGGCTCCCACGGAATTAATAATTATAGATTCTACACGGTCGTTCTACAAGGAAGACGATGGATCAACTCGAAAGGCCTTTCAAGTAGGATAAAATTGCAAAAGTGTGTGTCAGAAAACACATAATCCTCCCCCCTTCTACTTTTTGTTTTTTTATATCCATGATTGGATCAAACTTGGGTGCATTTCATTTACTTCAATTTTTCACGTGCTTTCTTCCATTAATATAATTATCAAATAATCTTGTTCATAAAAAACATAATTATATAGAAAGAAATCATCACCTAACATTTTTTATGTCGGCTAAATTTATGAATTGGTCTCACATAATTATCAGACAGGTGATAGTAGCGATGCTATATCTTTCCGCGTCCCGCTTGACACAAAAACATTTGCTTGAATCAAAATAGAATTAATTTGTGTGAGATCAGCCAATTTTACTAACCATCTATATACTTGTGATACGATATTAGAAGCACCTAATTAGGACTACATATTAACTATCTTCTGATGTAAAGAAATCATAAGGAAATCAAACATTACTTGGGAATTCCTTTTTCTTTGTCATTCTATAGATCAGATTATAATGCTAATCTAACGTTGCAGATATGGAGCAATGGTGTTTACAAAAGCATAGAGCACAGGGCAACAGTGAATTCCAGTAAAGAGAGGATCTCAATAGCCATGTTCTTTAACCCAAAGTTTGAAGCAGAGGTTGGACCATCAGCTTCCATAATAAACCAGGACATTCGACCAGCATTCAGGACAGTAATAATGGAAAACTATGTGAAAGATTACTTCTCCCGTAAGCAGGATGGAAAGTCATTCTTGGAGCATATGAAGATTTCACAAGGCAACACAGCACAATAGATCACTATATCTGAAGTTATATAGTTATGCAACGTTATGTCACATGTACCTGGAAATAAATAATGTTAGATTAAAGAACTAAAGATCAGTGTATTAGATCTTCAAAATAGTAAAATTGTATTGGTATATAGATGACATTGTATGTAAAATATCTTTTCGTAAAACACCATAAGTTTGGATAATATTTTAAGCTAATTACACTCACGCATGCTATAAGGACCCTGATGTTAGGCGTATTTATACGCCTAACCGCCGTATTTTACCCATATTCCTACTTTGTTTTGAGGACTAAGTATGTGTCTTAAAATGCTTAGGGAGGTTAGTCACTATTTACCCAAATAATTCCTACCCGTTCCTTAGCCGATATTACAACTATTAAAAGTCCTATTTGATCCTACGCTTAATACGTTTTTGTTAATAGAGTATGATATTAAAGGCAAACTTATGGTACGTCGTATGCACATGTGAATTTTTCTTCTGAGAGAGCAGAATTCTTTTGATTCATTGTCCTGTTGTGTGATTTAATTTTTTTTCTTTTTGGCAACTCTCTCTGAAGTGAGTGCACATAATTGGCAAGAGTTTGGTGACATGTTTGATTCCTTTGCTAGGCGGCAGGACCGTTTTTGCCTATAATCATATGAGCGAGTCAGTTTTAGAGATTAGGATGTTTTGATGATGCTGTTAGCATGTATGCAAATGATGTTGTGTTTGAGATCTTTGCTCGCAAATATATAAATTGTCTTGGTGACCTTATTCTGATGCAGACCTGTTCAATTTGGTATGGTCCAGCGATTCGTAAGTGAATTTTGGTGTGTTTAGTGTTTGTTTGAGGACGAACAAAAGTTTACGTGTGAGGTGGTGTTGTTAGGTGTATTAATACGCCTAACCGCCGTATTTTCCCATATTCCTACCTTATTTTGAGGACTAATTGCACTAAATACACATAACTTATGTTAATCTTTGCATTATGAACTGATATGTTTGTTCTTGTCGCATCTAGGTACTTAACGTGAAAAATACGAGGATTTGGAGCTAAAATGAGATGAAGCATTCGTTCGAGTGTGAGTGGTCCATGAACCTCGCCAAGTAAAGGCTAAGGCAAGCCACAAGCTCGCCATACACCTTGTCAAGCGAGCTATGAGGACCAAAAGAAGTTACAGAAAAAGTGGCAAGAGTTCAAAATAGACAACCATCCTTGTTGAGGGAAGTCTGGGGCGAAGAGATACCTCACCATGCACCTTGCCCCACAAGGAAGGTACCTCGCTATGCACCTCACCCCACGAGGAAGGTGTTCCAAAATTCAAAAGTTGAGGATTTCTGTCTAAATGTAAATTGAATGCCAAAGCTCGCTAAGTGAAGCCCAGGGCGAGGTCCTACCTTGCTCCAGAGCTCGCCCAACGAGCTCCAGTGTCTAAATAGCAGCGATTTTTAAAGTCCAATGCCATTTCGGACTAGTTTTGGATGGTTATTTCCCAACACTATAAAGAGACCCTTTGCACGTTTTTTACATAACTTTTAACCTAGAGAAATCTTGTTGCTGTCGTGGAGGTCAGAGATTGTTTGGTTTTATCTTTTATTCTCCTTACTACTAGTTTTTATGTTTCTTTGTATGAATTGTTATTTTCCTCCATGTCTATGCAAAGGTAAACTTCGCATTCTAGGGTTGTGGTAAACTATGATTATTAACGTTTGACGACTATTTCTTATCTTAATACGAGTTATTGATTTTGATTGTGTCTTTAATTCTGTGCATAATTGCTTGCTTGTTTTGCCAACAATTAGGTTCTATCGACTATTTATAGAAGGGTTAAAGAGAGCGTGATTTGATTATCCCTAAAGTAGGGCTAAGATTTGTGACTAGGATAGGAATATACCTAGACACCGCGTTCAATTAAATAACGTGGACGAATTGCATTCTAAACAGATCAATTCCATGGGATTATAGGTGGCGAACTATTCTGAATCAGTGAGCATTGGTTTGGGAGAATACTATGAGATTAATAATCTGGGTAATTAGCAATCGTCACAAATTTGGATTAAGGAGAAATAGTTTGATAGCTCAATAGGATTGGTGAACCAACCACAACCCTGGAACATTCATCTCATTGATAACATAAAAAACCTGTTCTTCTTGGTTGAAGTTCATTATTTATTTTCAGATAGTTTATAATTAAAATCTCGTATCACATCTCTTGTTTGGATAATGAGAATTGTTTAATTTAGTAAATAGTTAATCACAAGTCCCTATGGGTTCGACATCTAATTTCTGAAATTACTATATTACTTGTACGACCACG
Organism: Anisodus tanguticus; assembly: GCA_034509755.1. Taxonomy (NCBI): domain Eukaryota; kingdom Viridiplantae; phylum Streptophyta; class Magnoliopsida; order Solanales; family Solanaceae; genus Anisodus; species Anisodus tanguticus. The sequence goes on along the minus strand of CM067548.1, from coordinate 13,500,469 downwards.
TATACTTGCATGTGCGTTTGGGTCAAACAAGTTTTTGGCGCAGTTGTCGGGGACCTAGAAATTAACTGTTTATCTAGATTAGACTTTTCTTTTTGTCTATTCAAGTTTTTATTTATTTTTTAGTTTTATATTTTGATTATTCTTCTTCACATGGCATATTGGAACGGAAGTGGGTCGAATGTTGGTTGTCCTTATTTTAGTGATCCTTGTGTGATTTGTGGAGGACCCCATCTATGGCAACACTGTCATAATATTTTCGAGAATGAGTTGTGTGCACCTCCTCAATCTTTTGCATGGAATATTTATAGTATATGTGGTTGCCAAGATGGACATTGGAATGGTTTATCTAGTTCTTACTCCCCATCCCCGAACCCGTATTATGATTCTCATGTTGTTTGTGATGTTTACAGAAGTAATGAAGTGGAGGATGTGGAAAATCTTGCTCCGGTCAGCAATATTGTAAAACATATGCTTTATATGAGCACAATAATAAGAGAGTGGAGTGCGGAATAAGGTAAAGCCACAGAGAGGATTTGTGTAACTCGTAGAGATACAGGCCGAGACTAAAACTTGTAATGAGCTGCAAGTCACAACCTTAGCCAATACCCAAGATGAACCTCAAACAGAAGAAGAGAGTGAGTTCCCACAAGAAAATAACTTTGAGGAAACAGAGATAGTGAGCCAATCTTGGCTTGAGGAACAAACTTAACAAATAAAATTTCACGGGTTTCACTATAATGGTCTTACAAACATGGTGACACAATTGATAGAGTACAGGGCTGAGCTAAGACAAGAGATAAATCAATTTGGCTCAGATATCGATGACTTACAAGCTCAATTAAATTAAAAGGTTGAGGTGTCTGATGTTTAACCACCAATTCTAGTGGATACTGGTCAATTTATAGTGCAGAAAAAGGAGTAGCAACCATTCGACCAGAATTTTATAGATGATGTTGATGTTGATGTTGAGGGAGTATACATTAGTGAGGATGTAAAACATATTGCAATTTTTGAGTTAGGGTGCATTAGACCTTATTCCAGTCATTTTCCACATAGTGTTTAGATAGTAAGATAGTAATAAAGTCATCTGAGCTTATAGGGGAGTCAAAGGGTGAGGATGAGAGTGTCTATATTCTTGAATTTGTTGTGCCAAAAAGCAAAAATTACATTCCTCATCTAAAGGTCGAGATGTGTAGAGTGAAAAATTTATTACTTGGTCTGGTTATATTTGTAGCCCTACCAAAGGAGCATAGCCACAGACGGAAAGCCCTGTTAGCCGTACAATTCATAAGTTCAAGTTGGAGGAAAAAGTTGGTTCGCGTCGTGCCGCGACGTTAAATCAAGCTCTTGTTAGGAGGCAACCCAACATGTATTTTATTTATTTCTATTTTTATTTTTTTAGTGTTACATTTTGTTTTGTTTTTATTTTACAAATTAGGGAAAGTCTGAGTACCCGAAGTTGAAGTTGATGAGCATGTTTGAGCTTAAGTGTGGGGTCATCCCGACCCTTAAAGTTGAGGATCATGTTGCTTGCTAGGCCCTAGAGGGTCTCAGGGAGTATTTCTCACCCTTGTTTAATCCTAAAAATAAACAAAATCACTTGGTTCAAGGGTCCCCCTTTGAAAAAGAGTCAAGTCCATAAGAAAATGAGGCAAAGCTAGCGGTTATGGTGGCAAACACAGTGGCTTTTGAATGTCTGTATGTGGAATTAGAGGAAAAATGTGGGGATAAGAAGTTGTACAGACTAGCCAATGTGAGGGAGAGGAGGGCTCGTGACTTATGAGGTGAATCAAGGATGAGGATGGCAAATTATTAGTGGAGGACGCGTATATTAGATGGAGGTGACAATCTTACTTCCATAAACTCTTTTACGAAAAAGGAGATAAAGATATTGTGCTGGGAGAGCTGGAGCAATCCGGAAGGTACCGGTATTTTGGATATTATAGAAGCATTAAGGTTGATGAGGTTAAGGGTGTTGTTCACAGGATGCGCATGAGATGGGCGATCGGGCTTGATGAGATCCCAGTTGAATTTTAGAAGAGCGCAGGAAGGGAAAGTTTAGAGTGGATGACTGAGTTGTTTAATGTCATTTTAAGACTGCGAGAATGTCTGAAGCATGGAGGTGGAGTACAATGATTCCTCTGTAAAAGAACAAAGGTTACATCCAGAGTTGCAACAACTATAGGGGTATCAAGTTGCTAAGCCACACTATGTAAGTTTGAGAAAGGGTCGTGGAGATGAAGGTGAGAAGAGGCGTGTCTATTTTCGAGAACCAGTTTGGATTCATGCCGGGGCGTTCGACTACAGAAGCCATTCATCTTATTAGGAGATTAGTGGAGCAGTATAAGGAGAGGAAAATATACTTACATATGGTTTTCATTGACCTCAAGAAGGCATACGACAAAGTCCCTAAGGAGGTTCTATGGAGATATTAGGAGGTTAGAGGTGTACTTGTGGAATAAACTAGGGTGATCAAGGACATGTATAATGGAGTCAATACTAAGGTACATACAGTAGGAGGAGACTCAGAGCACTTTCCAGTAATGATGGGGTTGCACCAGGAATCAACTCTTATCCCATTCTTATTTGCCTTAGTGATGGATGGAGTGACGCGACAAATCTAAGGGGAGGTGTCTTGGTGTATGTTATTCGCAGATGACATGATTTATAAGACTCACAACAGAGTGAATGCTAAGCTGGAGGTCTGGAGACAAACTCTGGAGTCTAAAGGGTTCAGGCTGAGTCGGACCAAGACAGAATACTTGGAGTGCAAGTTCAGTAATGGAAGTGACCATGAGACAATCATGGAGGTGAGGCTTGGTACTCAGTTCATTCTAAATAAAGGAAGTTTCAAGTACCTTGGGTCTATTATCCAAGGAAATTGAGAGATTGATGACGATGTCACACATCGTATTGGGGCAGGGTGGATGAAATAGAGGCTTTCATCTGGAGTCTTGTGCGATATAAAGGTGCCACTGAAACGTAAATGCAAGTTCTATAGGGTAGAGGTTAGACCGACTATGTTGTATGGGGCGAAGTGTTGACCAGTCAAGACTTCGCACATCCAAAAGATAAAATTTGTAGAGATGAGAATGCCGAGATGGATGTGTGGGCATACAAGGAGGGATAAGATTAGAAATAATGATATCCAGGACAGAGTGGGAGTGGCCTCGGTAGAGGATAAGATGCGGGAAGCGAGGTTGAGATGGTTTGGGCATGTGCAGATGAGAGACATAAATGCCCCAGCGCGAAGGTGTGAGAGGTTGTCTATGGACGGGTTCAGGAAGGGTAGAAGTAGGCTGAAGAAATATTGGAGAGAGGTGATTAGATGGGATATGGCACAGGTGTAACTTACTGAGGACATGACCTTAGATAGGGGATGGTGGAGGACACATATTAGGGTAGACGGGTAGTTAGTAGTTGAGCGTAGTCCTACTTACGCTTACAAACTGGTAGTTGTAGTGTTATTATTGTAGGCCTGATTAGCCTATCATACTAACAGACGCAATATTGCTTTACAGTCCCTTGTTGTTTGATTTCTGCTGCTATATGTTCTTTAGTATACTTTGTCTATATTATTTACCCGTTAGTTACTGCTTCTTTCTTCCAGAATGCGTTATCATGGCTTATTCACTTTTGTTACCATCATTTTCATACTGCTATAAATTTCTGGTCTGGGCCTGACCATTTCTCTTGCTTTGCTTGTTCTTATGCTTTGTCTTGAGCTGAGGGTGTTTCAAAAACAACCGCTTAACCTACAAAGGTAGAGGTATGGTTTGCGTACACTCTACCCTTCCCATACCCCATGTTGTGGGATTTCACTAGGTATGTTGTTGTTGTTGTTGTATTTTTTAGGAGTAGTAAGAGGGGAAGAAGAAAGATCTTTTGACTTGTTTGATACTAGTATATTTAGGCCTGAGCTTGAGTAGTACTTTTCTGTGAGTGCTTGAGTTAATTTAGAAAAGTAGACTTTCTGACACCTATGCTCAGGGTTGTGACTATGTATATAGCTTATTCTTATTTTCTAGTTCGTCATGATCCTGTCTATTTTAGAGTAGAATTGATCCATCTTGATTGATACGTGCATGTGTGGTGAGGATTTCTTGCTTATATTTCATGTTTTGCATCTTAGTCTAGAACTTGCCCTACGTATTATTGAAGTGAAATAAAAAGTGTTGCTCTGTTTAGAAAATGATAATAGGCTTTCTTTGATATGTCTTGTAAATCTTTATTCTTTTCAGATATTATTACCACTTGTTAGCCCTTTGAGCCTATAGCCTTTTGTTTGGAAGCCGTATTTTTGCCTTGATCCTTTTGTTGAATACCTAATTTTTGCACCCTGCTTCTTTGAGCACTGTAACTTAGACTGTATGATAAAATTGATAAATCTGAAGAAAGGGATGATCGAATGAAAAAAAAATGGTGACCAATGATAGCTGCAAAGTGATGAAAAGGTCCTCTTAGAAAGAATGTGACATGAAAAACTAAAAATAAAATGCTTTGAATTTTTTTTTGAAATGTTCTTGATATGAGAGAAATATTTGTGAAATAATTGATGAAGAGAGGGCTAAAAATGAAGAGAGAAAAAAATGGGTGAAGTCTAAAAGTGCAAATTGCTTAGGGAAGTGTAAGTCACTATTATATAGTTTTCCTACCCGTCCCCTAGCCGACAGTACAATCCGTTAAAGTCCTATTTGATTCTATTCAAGCACACTTAATTAGTAGAGATGTATATAATTGGCAAGTCTATGGTTCTTTGTGCATACATGTGAATTTCTTTGTGAGTGCGAGAGTTGTTCTTTGATGCCAAGTCCTTAAATTACATTCGGTTCTTTAATTTGAGTGTGTAGACTATTTTTCTAGTGAGGGCACTTATTTCATGATAGATAGGTCATGTTATTAGATTTCATTGACAGAGTAGGTGAGCTAGCTTAAATTTGATGAATTAGAGTTCGTCCCCGAGGTTAGGAGGTTAGAAGTTTGTTGTTTGTTTGTTTACTTTTATATCTTGTGTGATGATCAGGAAGTGTATATTTGATGGTTTGAGTTGCTATAGGGCCTAATTGTTGGTATCAACCAAAGTGGTGGGCTAGATTTATTGAGAATGGTATTAATGCTTACTCAAGGACGAGCAAAAGTTTGAGTGTGGGGTGGTGATGTTTGGCATAAAATACATATATTTAGCCATTGTTGCCTCACATTTTAGTACTTTTAATCATCTTTTGAGTATAGAATATAGTGATTTGTGCTAATATTATATTTTTACTATGTAGGAATAAAGCGGTGCTAAAATAAAAAAAAATAGAGAAAAAATGAATTCAACGTGGAGCAAAAAGAAAGAGGAAAAGATGGGAGACAGGGTGGGGACCATTTGGTGTTTGTCCCGACATTTGGAATTTGTGATGAAGTGTAAAGTCCAAAGGACTGGCAGCAGTACTCGTGGAGCACAACACAAAACAAAGTTTCTTCTCGCTGTGCACTTCGCGACGCGAGACGGAATTTCAGCCTAAATTACTTCTATTCCATTTCTGACTCATTTATTTCATTTGGGATTTTTTCTACACCTATAAATAACCATAAGACGAGATTTTTATATAGCTTTGAGATAACTTGTGATCCTGAGTTTAAAACTTTTGACAGAGGGAGATATAGAAGCCGCCGTGGAGGCCAGAGATTATTGAGTTCTACCTTTTCTTCTCCTTACTACTATTTTTGGATTTTCTTTGGATGATTCATTGTTTTTCCTCCATGTCTATGTGGAGCTAACTTCTCATTCTATGGTTGTGGTAAACTATGAATATTGATGTGTGATAATTATTTCTTATCTTAATATGAGTTATTGATTTTGATTATTTCTTTAATCCTGTGCATAATTGCTTAATTGTTTGGCTAACAGTTAGGTTCTATCGATTAACTAATATACATACTTGGGAAAGATATTGTTAGATTAGAGAAGGGTTAAAGAGTGTGTGATCTGATTATCCCTATAGTTTCGCTAGGATAGGAATATACCTAGACACCACATTTAATTAAACACCGTGGACGAATTGCATTCTTAACAGCTCAATTCCTTAGGAATATAGACGGCGAACTATTCTGAATCGGCGAGTAGTGGTTCAGGAGAATACTATGAGATTTACAATCCGATTAATTAGCAATCGTTGATAATTTGGATTAAGGAGAAATAGTTTAATAGCTCAATAGGATTGGTGAACCAACCACAACCCTGGAACATTCATATCATTGATATCATAAAAACTCTGCTCTTTCTTGGTTGAAGTTCATTATTTATTTTCTTTTATTTTTAGATAGTTTATAAATAAAACCTTTGTATCTCATCTCTTCTGTAGATAATTAGGACTGTTTGATTTAGTAAATAGTTAATCACAAGTTCCTGTGGGTACGATATTTGGACTTAAAAATCCTATATTACTTGTACTACCGCGTATACTTGTGTGTGCGTTTGGGAGCAACATGTTTTTGGCGCCGTTGCCGGAGTCTTTGAAATTAACTGTTTATCTAGATTAGACTCTTCTTGTTGTCTATTAAAAAAATATTTTATTTTATTTAATATTTATTTAATATTTTAATATTCTTCTTGACATGACATCTTGGAATGAAAATTGGTCGAATGTTGATTGTTATTATTTTGGTGATCCTTGTGTGATATGTGGAGGACCCCACTTGTGGCCACACTGTGATAATATTTCCGCTAACGGGTTTTGTGCACCTCCCCAATCATTTGCGTAGAATGTATGTAGTATATGTGGTGGTCAAGATGGACATTGGAATGGTTGTCCTAATTCTTATTCCCCATCCCCGAGTCCCTATTATGATTCTTTTGTTGTTTGTGATGTTGACAGGAGTAACGAAGTGGAGGCTGCGGAAAATCTTGCTTGATTTAGTGATTATGTGAAACAGATGCATAAGATGAGCGCAATAATAAGAGAGCGCTCAGCAGAACATTGGAAATCCATAGAGAGGATTCGTTCCAAACTCACAGAGATACAAGGCCAGACTAAAACGTGTAATGAGATTCAAGTTACAGGCTTACCCAATACCTAAGACGAACCTCAAACAGAAGAAGAAAGTGAGTTCCCGCAAGGAAATAACTTTGATGAAACAGAGATAGTGAGCCAATCTTAGCTTGAGGAACAAGCTCAACAAATACAATTTCATGGGCTTCTCCGTGATGGTCTTACGAACATGGAGACACAACTAGTAGAAGGCAGAATTGAGCTAAGACAAGAGATAGACCAATTTGGCCCAGATGTCCATGACATGCAGGCTCAAGGAAATAAAAGGGTTGAGGTGTCTGATGCCCAACAACCGATTGTTGTAGATACTGAAAAATTTCTGGAGCAGAAAGATGAACACCAACCATTTGACTAGAACTTGATGATGATGTTGAGGAGGTATACAAAAGTGATGGTGTCAAAAATAATGCGGTTTTAGATTTGGGTCGTGTTGGACCCTATTGTAAATACTTTTCTACATTATGTTTGGTTGACAATATAAAAAGAGAGCGCTCAGCAGAACAATGGAAATCCATATGGAGGATTCGTTCCAAAATCGCAGAGATACAAGGCCAGACTAAAACGTGTAATGAGCTTCAAGTTATAGTCTTAGCGAATACCTAAGATGAACCTCAAACATAAGAAGAAAGTGAGTTCCCGCAAGGAAATAACTTTGAAGAAACAGAGATAGTGAGCCAATCTTGGCCTGAGGAACAAGCTCAACAAATACAATTTCATGGGCTTCTCCGTGATGGTCTTACGAACATGGCAACACAACTAGTAGAAGGCAGAATTGAGCTAAGACAAGAGATAGACCAATTTGGCCCAGATGTCCATGACATGCAGGCTCAAGGAAATAAAAGGGTTGAGGTGTCTGATGCCCAACAACCTATTGTTGTAGATACTGAAAAATTTCTGGAGCAGAAAGATGAACACCAACCATTTGACTAGAACTTGATGATGATGTTGAAGAGGTGTACAAAAGTGAAGGTGTAAAAAATAATGTGATTTTAGATTTGGGCCGTGTTGGACCTCATTGTAAATACTTTTCTACATTATGTTTGGTTGACAATATAAAAATCAAGCCGGTGGAGAAGTGTATTGATGAAGAACAAGGCCCTTACATCCTAAAATTTGCCATGCCGAAAAGACAAAATGACATTCCTCACTTTAGGGCCAAGAAGTGCAAGATGCGACACCTATAGTTTGGGTTCTTTATTTTCACACCACCACCCCAAGAGCAAAGCAGAAAATTTGATGCAAATGCACAATTTATATCCTAAAAGTGGAAGGAAAAGTGGTGAAGTTGATGGCGTCATGCTGTGACGTTAAATCAAGCGCTTATTGGGAGGCAACCCAATGTGTAATAGTCGTAGATTTTTATTTTTGTAGTGTCACATTTTGTTTATTTTTATTTTGCATAATAGGAGAAGTCTGAGTACCCAAAATTTAAGATTGAGGAGCATGTTTGAGCTTAAGTGTGGGGTCGTGCCCCTTGATGTTGAGGATCATATTGTTAGCTAGGCCCTAGAGGGTCTCAAGGAGTATTTTTCACCCTTGTTTTATTTTTTTCTCTGTTATTCATGCATTGATGACAACACATATTTTTAAGTATGGGGTGGATATTTTTGATACTTTTGACTTCGAGGATAATTATGCTATAATATTTTTTAGACACAGAAGGCCTCAGGGAGTATTTCTTACCTTGCTTTGTTTTATTTTTCTTGCATGTCTCAAGTGTGGGGATGAAAAATACATCCTTGTGTATTGTAAAATTTTGAGGTTAATGGTGATGACAAATATGCCGTAGTATATTTTTAGTAGTTTTTGAGTCTTTAAAAAAATTAGAAAAAAAAATTCAAAAACATTTTTGTTTTTTTATTTTATTTAGTAGCTTCTTAAGTCCCTCATTAGTGTCATACATAACCCGCCCACTTGAGTTTTCTTATGACCTCGGTTTTTTTCTGAGGGGGGACCTTTGAACCGGGTAATGTTTTATTTTTTAGGATTAGTTATTTTTTAGGAGTTGTAAAAGAGGAAGAAGGTAGGAGATGAGAGCCCCTATAACCAATTGAATGCTAGGTGCTCGAGATTAGGTACACTATTGACAACATGAGGAGATCTCAAAATTTTGAAAGTAAAACAGTGCTTAAAAATAATAACTCGTGTCGAGATGCCTGAGCTCTTCTACTTGACTCTTGGATGAAAATTGTTTGCTTAAAAATGTTTGCATTGAATTTGTGTCATTGTTTGCAAAGTAGAGGGTCAATGTGGATCCATTTTGAACCATGAGTGTGCCATATGTGGTGAGCGTTTGTGTATATATTCCATGACTCATATCGATGTCTAAAACTTGCCCGGTGTGTCTACAATGTGAAACTAGGTATGTTGAGTTAGGAGATGACATAGGCATTTCTTTGTTAGTCATGTATTTTGACTATCTATTTGCCTACACATATGTGATATCCTTTGTTAACCCTTTTTGAGCCTTTAGCCTATTTTCTTTGATAGTCGCATCTTTAGCCATTTCCTTTATTGGTTTTGTCTGTAATATTTAATGCCGAACTCCTAAAGCACTTTAGAAATTTAGCGCTTGAAAATAAATGGAAAGTAGATGTAAAGGGAAGTTAAGGTGGAAATTAGAGAAAAATAAGATGAGGGTGCAATTGTTGAATATGTTTAGTGTATGTTGATAGTAGGGAGCGGAAAAAGAAAAGAAAAGAAGAACAAAGTTTCTCCTTTCGAGAGACGTATGAAAAAGAGTGCTTAATGAAAGAAAAATGGGAGACATAACGGGCATTGAAAAAGAATGATTGAAAAATTGACGAAACAAGGGAAAGTGCATAAGGATGATAAAGTGTGTGTCTTAAAATGCTTAGGGAGGTTAGTCACTATTTACCAAATAATATCTACCCGTCCCTTAGCCGACATTACAACTATTAAGAGTCTTATTTTGTCCTATGCTTAATATGTTTTTGTTAATACAGTATGACATTAAGGGAAAGCTTATGGTACGTCGTATGCACATGTGAATTTCTTTTGTGAGAGTGAGCGGAATTCTTTCGATTCATTGCCCTATTGTGTGATTTGAAATTTTTTCTTTTGGGCAACTCTCTTTGAAGTGAGTGCACATAATTGGTAAGAGTTTGGTGACATGTTTGATTCCTTTGCTAGGCGGCAGGACCATTTTTGCCTATAATCATACGAGTGAATCAGTTTTAGAGATTAAGATGTTTTGATGATGTTGTTAGCATGTATGCAAATGATGTTGTGTTTGAGATCTTTGCTCGCATTTATTTAAATTTCTTGGTGACTTTATTCTGATGCAGACATGTTCAATATGGTATGGTCCAACAATTCGTAAGTGAAGTTGGGTGTGTTTATGTTTGTTCGAGGACGAATAAAGGTTTAAGTGTGGGGTGGTGATGTTAGGCGTATTTATATGTCTGACCGCCGTATTTTACCCATATTCCTACCTTATTTTGAGGGCTAATCGCACTAAATACACCTAACTTATGTTAATCTTTGCATTATGAACTGATATGTGTGTTCTTGTCTCATCTAGGTATTTAATGTGAAAAATATGAGGATTTGGAGCTAAAATGAGATGAAGCATTCTTCCGAGTGTGAGTGACCATAAACCTCTCCAAGCGAGCTACGAGGACCAAAATAAGTTATAGAAAAAAAGTGGCAAGAGTGCAAAATGGACAACCAACATTGCTGAGCGAAGTCTGGGGCGAAGAGATACCTCACCATGCACATCTCCCCGCGATGAAGGTACCTCGCTATGCACCTCGCCCCGCGAGGAAAGTGTTCCAAAATGCAAAAGTTGAGGATTTATGAGATGCCAAAGCTCGCTAAGAGAAGCCCAAGGCGAGGTCCTACCTTGCTCAAGAGCTTGGCCAGCGAGCTCCAGTGTCTAAATGGAAGCGGGTTTTAAAGTTCAACTCTGTTTTCGACAAGATGGTTACATAACTTTTAACCTAGGAAAGCTTGGAGCCGCCGTGGAGGCCGAAGAATATTTGGTTTTACCATTTCTTTTCCTTACTACTAGTTTTTATGTTTCTTTGTATGAATTGTTATTTTTCCTCTATGTCTATGTGGAGGTAAACTTCGCATTCTAGGGTTGTGGTAAACTATGAATATTGACGTTTGATGACTATCTCTTGTCGTAATACGAGTTATTGATTTCGATTATTTTTTTAATTCTATGCATATTGCTTGATTGTTTGGTCAACAGTTAAGTTCTATCGACTATTTAATATCGTGCTTTGGAAAGACCATATTATATTAGAGAAGGATTAAAGAGAGCGTATTCTAATTATCCCTAAAGTAGGGCTAAGATTTGTGACTAGGATAGGAATATACCTAGACACCGCGTTCAATTAAATACCGTGGACGAATTGCATTCTAAACAGATCAATTCCATAGGAATATAGGTGGCGAACTGTTCTGAATCGATGAGTACTGGTTCGGGAGAATACTATGAGATTAATAATCTGGGTAATTAGCAATCGTCACAAATTTGGATTAAGGAAAAATAGTTTGATAGCTCAATAGGATTGGTGAACCAACCGCAACCCTAGAACATTCATCTCATTGGTAACATAAAAAAACAGCTCTTCTTGGTTGAAGTTCATTATTTATTTTCTTTTATTTTCAGATAGTTTATAATTAAAATCTCGTATCGCATCTCTTGTTTAGATAATGAGGATCATTTAATTTAGTAAATAGTTAATCACAAGTCCATGTGGGTTTGACATCCAATTTATGAAATCACTATATTACTTGTACGACCACGTATGCTTGCATATGAATTTGGGAACAACAGACCCAACCTGTAACAACTCAACCTCTTGTTTTGAGTATTTGTTCCCCATTTTATGGTTTGAGACATCATATTTGTTGGTATAATATTTTTGGAGTTCGCTAATATGATTTAGATTGATATCCGAGAGGCTAGGGTAATTTTAGTACCCCAAATCAATCTTTGGATATAACATATTTTTCTGCAATACTAGTGCATAGTGATCGAAGTTGCGAAGGTCTCGTTGGTGAGCATCCTGTCGTGATGGGAGGTGCTGTGATCACGAAGGATTATTGGGGGTTGAATATCGCAATTGCGTGGGTCTTGGATCGCAATCACACTATGTAGCTCGACGGTGGTGTTCACGTTCGCGTGCATTGAACAAAGTACACAAATTGCCTTGTGTTATACCCCGTTATGCACCAAAGCACAAGCACAAAAATTCTGTATTTTTTTACTTACTTCTAATTGTTCTAAAACCCGCCCGAGCCCCTCAGGACCTAACAAGAACCATACCAACAAGTTCCAACGGTTGCATAAACTCCTATTATTGAGGCACTCCTTCCTCTCTGCATGTGTCACAATTCAACTATCTTGATGGTTGGAAGTAGGGTTATGCAAATTAACAGTTGAACCAATAACCTGAACTAATAACTGGGTTATTAGGATAATGGTTGGATTATTAGTTTAACGTTTAGGATATTGGTTCACTATCACAGGTTCTAAAGTTATTGGTCTGGGTCTCAGTTTTGGCACTCTTTTAATGTGTGAACCGATAGCCCTATAGTTGGTGATTAATTTATCCTTTTCTTTTCTTTCTTCTGCTCTCACAACCAAGGTTATGATTGGAATTAACTATAAGAACATGTTCTCTTCAAGTGAATTTTATCTAAAGCAATCTAATTTACCTTTATTTGGTATATTTTATGGTTTTTGCTGAGATTATGTTTAGGAATTAATGTTGTTTGCACGAAGGATTTGTCAATGAGACGTTATTAGACAACCCCACATCATTTTTTTGTATAGTATGTTACAGTTAGCTTTTGTCACCAACAGTAACATTACATCGAGTCTCTGATTGTTCTTTCAGACGAGAATCAATCTTTCATAATTTTTGTGTAAATCTCAATGGGTAAATTGATACCAAACTGATAACGATCAATAACTGATAACCGATTAACTAATATCTTAATTATTCTTTAATGGTTTAGCATGTCTACAAATAAATAACCGATAAGTCATACCAAAAACTTTCAAAATTGAACTAAACTGACCGATAAGCAGTCCATTAATATTTCTTCAGTTTAACACTTCAACAAATCTCTTAGATTTTCTCCGTGCCACCCAACCCAAGCTTTTTCCCACTTGTGTCCTAATTGTGACCAAGTATCCAAATGGCTTTGTTAACCTCATGTGGGCTTGCATTTACTCCGAGGCTAATTAAAATTATTCGTTTAAGCACATTTTTAGCCTAGACTAACTAGATTTTTTAGGGCTTTACAGTTTTGTGAAGTCATAGCTATTATGTTATGTAATTTGGAGTTTTAACGTGTCAGTAACATGAAAATTAATGAACAAAGGCATGTCATAATTCCAATTATTTGGTCAGTGTTATATGAGTATAAAATGTTAATCCTATATATATATAGTAACACCCCACACCTTTGCGTTCGTATGCGTGCCCAGTTAGTTGATAACTAACTAAGACTCCGATGACTTGAGACCTTTCGCATGGATATCTACAACTTAGATTGATGTTAAGCAGATGTCGGAAGGTTTAGAGGTCAATTGGATAAAAGAAAACACTTCCCTATGAAGTTCGATGAAGTTAGTATGATATGCTGGACGTTTTTCCCTGCAAACTTGGCCACATTTTAGGCCGGCCTTTGAGGAGTTTCTGCCACCAATTTTGCGGTGGGAATTGCCGCCGTTGATGGTGTTTTGCACCACAAATTCCACTGCATAATTTAGGCGGTGGAAACTTTTATTTACGCTCCCACGGTGGACATTTCTCCCACTTCATTTTTCACACCTCCACGCCCCAAATACACTCCAAAGCTTCTCCAAGTGTTCTCCCATCATTTAAGCTTACATCCAAAGGTGATTCTCCCTCCAGGAAGTCTGTTGTGCTAGCGAGATACGCTTTTTCTGCTTGGGTACAAGTTTGAAGGTTTCCTTCTGGTGAAGTAAGGTGATATATGGCTTGTATTAAGATCATCTAAGGTAATAAATCTTGCCTCGTGTGTTTGAGCTTATGTAAGCTTTAGGTGTGTTGTTGTGAAGAGAAACTTCTAAGACAACTCTCGAATGTTGTGAACCCGGTTGTTGAGTTGTTAAAGGTGTGTTGAGGATTTTTCTGATCATGTTGAAGTACTGGAAGTGTTTACCTAGTACTAATATGTGTTGGTTTGGGTATGATGTATGTTGTAGTTGTGGTAGGAAGTTTTGGGGAAAGACAGATGCAAAGGAAGTGTCGTATAGTTGGATAAATAGCAAGTTTATTAAATATAGTTCCGTCGTTGTATCGCTCATGGCCTAATATGAGTGTTACTATCCTTTTTATAGGTTGACGCTTAGAGAAGGTCATATTTGACACCGCCAACTAAGTTAACACCTAAGGTATGTAATGTCCTTCTATCTTCTTGGCGTGAATCCGAACTATAATGATTTCCAAATGAAATACATAAATGAACGTTCCAATCGTTGTTATTGTTTGTCCCTTGTCGAGAGTACTTTTCATATTATAGAGCTACTTCTTTATATGTGACGTTCGGTTGATTGACATTCCTAAATCCATGTGGAACCTTGTCCTAATCTGAAGTGAAGAGAGTAATGAAGTAGGTTATAACTCTTGAGTCTAGGGTACTATGAATATATACACGGATGCATTATATATAGACACCACTCGAACTATAATCGGCTGGCAATGGCCCTTATGTGGAAGATATACAAATTTTTTTATGACCACTATCGGCGACGTTATGTTTGTCACACCCAAACCGGAGGGGCACAACATACACCCGGGCCTTACGTTACCGAGCACCAACATAGTGTACATCAATAATCATACTAACATATATAAGTGGTTGGGAAAAGCCATCAATGACCATCTAAGGAAACATGAAAGACAAATCAATGATAGATAGCCCAAAATGACGTACGTGCATATATACATGATAGTACGAGCCGACCAAGCTACCATGATCATCTATACATCCAAGACGTAGGCCGATAAGGCCGTACAAAATATCTATAAACAACACATCTGTCTACAAGCCTCTAAGTGTATATGAATTTCATAAGGTCGGGACAAGGTCCTACCATATCCATAAAACGTAAGTACATAAGCATAGCGACTCTGAACGGCAATTTTGGAACAACTGGAGTCAGTGGTGCGTATATAACATCGTCATACATATATATTGACATGATCTGGCTTGTGGAAGACACATATTCAAACAAAAAATATGCAGAAACTAAAATAGCAAGAAATTGGAGATGATCATTGAAGAAATTGGGATGAGAATAGAGGGATATAAGCAAGATCCAAATAGGATTAGATTTATAGGCAAATGTTACACCCCAGAGTTTAGTGAGCGGATGAGAACATAGTTAGATGACTTGAGCCGGTGATTCGAGATCCTTCCTTAGGGTCCCTTACGGCTTAGATGGATGTTATGAAGGTGTACAAAAGGTTGGAGGTATTGGGATTGAAGGAATCATCTCTCGACGAAGTTAGAGTGATACGCTAAATATTTCACGTCGCGGATGAGGTCCACCCAGCAGATTGAGCCGCATAAGGGAAGCCAAAAGTTGAGGAAATTTTTGGAAAGGAATGCAGTCGTATATGTGCCCGCATATGGCATCGCGGATCCGAGGTGGTGGCCGACCAACTTCGCCTATTTAAGAGGTGGAAGCCCCATTTAATCTCATGTTTGACCAAAATAGATCCCCCAACACCCCTAAATTCTCCCTAGACATTATCAAAAGGGTAAAGAGTGATTCCAATGTAAATACACCATGTCACAACCTCAAGAGCTAGCCTAGATGGAAGATGACACTTCTATGGAGTTGTGGAGTGCTTAAGGATGGTTGTGAGCAAAGCAAGGCTGTGATTGTGAGTTTTTCCTACTGGATAAGGTAAGTAAACCACCCTTTTGGTTGTGTTTAAGATTAATCTCATGTTAGATAAGTTGTTTGGAGGATGAATTATGAACTAGAACTTCAAACGGATTGCAATGTCATCGTCGAAGGATCCTTTTCAAGGTATGTAAGGGGTATCTTTCTTTCTTCCCAACATAATTCTGTAAGCATGTTCCCTTTTATTAGAAGCTAAAGGGGGCTAGTTTGACTCTATGTTCTTAGTGATAGATTAAGTACGTCTAAGAGTTAAGGAATCGATATTGAGTAGAGCTCCCGTGTAAGTCCTAAGAAGCAGAGCAAATAACAACAAATTTGTAAGTTGTCCTCATATACATTAAGAGTTCGGGTTACAAAGAAGCCCGAAAAAATGAGTTAATAAACTAGTAGCAGAGCATAAGTAAAGAAAAGATGAGGTTATACTAGCTAGAAGATAAGAGTGTAGTAGCCGAGCAATATGAGCATGTACGCATGTACTAGGGGGACTAAGACACTCCCTAAAGCTAAGAGAAATAGAATACGAAGTATGACGGGATGAGTCACTTAAAAGAATATAGAACATAAGCCGCGCAAGTTACTCCCCAAACTTAAAAGTAGAGATATGTAAATCATCAGGATAGGATGAGTAATATAACAAGATAGGAAGTATGTGACCAAAGATAGTTCAAGTTCTCTAATGGCTAAATAAAGGAGATCAAGAACTAGTAAGGATGAGCCATGAATTACAGAAAGTACTAAACGAGTTATGAGTTATCTACGCAAGCACTTAGTTGTAGATTTTTTCCTTGTTGTGTATGTATGCACTTGCCCTCGGGGCTATGATGTTGCCTTCGGGGCTATTGACACTGCCTTCGAGGCTATGATACAGATTACCTTCAGGGTTATTGTCTATATAGAGTGCCTTCGAGGATATAAAAATACGTGCTTGCCTTCGGGGCTATACAAATATAGATTGCCTTCGGGGCCATTTAGATACATTTGCCTTCGGGGTCACGCACTTACACCGTGTTACGCCTTGTAGTTTCATGTCTAGTCATACCATCGACTGAATACCGACATCCCGGGTAAATATGTGAACTTGTGAAGGGGTAATAAGGGTCCTCATTTTGTCTATAGAATTATAAAGAGGCATATGGTTAAGCCGAACCAAAGGAAATAAGTTTGTCGCGGTTTGGAGAATTCATATGTTTTACGGTATGAATTACGACCAAAATTGTGTTTTACAATTCGTAAAACTCTGGGACCTCCACCATAACACTTAACAAAAAGTTGGTGGAAGCAGCAATGTTTTACAGTGGCCTTTTATGGCCCATAATAAGTTTTATGGTGGGAAGAACCACCGTAAAAGCTAGTCGGTGAGGCGGTGCCAATTTGTTTTTAAGTTGAAGAGGAATCCCTGGACCTCATTTTCTCATCAAAACAAACTCTAGAAACTCCTAAAAGCTCCCTAAGTGTTCCACACTTGTCCAAAGTAAATCAGAAGGAGAAATCACATGAAACTCGTGCAAAGAAGTTCGTAATACAAGTTCCATCCTCACTAGGTTGTTTCTACCTTGGTGAAGAGTTTACCCAAGTATTGGAATTGAGTCTCATCGTGCAAATTTTGTGTTTAAGGTAAGGTATTATCACCCTATTGAGTTCTTTAGCCTCTCTTAACCTGGCTGGGTTGGTTGACGGAAGTAACTTGAGAATTTTGGGAGTTTGATATACATGATCTTGAAAGAACATCTTTTGTTGTGTGAAATCATGGAAACTTATTATTTGGGATTTTTTATTGGTATAAAGAGTAGATATATGTGTTGAATCATGTTGGTAAGGTTGTGTAATGGAGGGAAAGAGTTATGGGAGATGGTGGTGTTTAATTGAACAATAATCCATGATAGTATAACTCTAAAACTTCATGTATGCATGTTGTTTGACGAATTTCCTAAATGAAATCTCTTATTTGATATAAGTTTGGTATTAATACAAATCCCTCGTTTAATGTAGATAATCGCTCATACCACGTACGAGGCTCCTCGAAACATAATCAACTTCAACGATAAGGTATGTAGGGCTTACCTTATTTCCATTAAGGCATGACCCTTTCTATAGTAATCGATACGAATATGTCCTCGAAAAGATCATATTCTTAGATGATTACAGAGACACTTAAGGTTAATCTAATCCTTAATCATATATAGTATCCGTCGGCCGTTCAGTTTGTAATCCATCATTGATGTTATTCCCTACTATTGCTAAAGCAAGAGTTAGTACTTCTTGATTAAGAAAGTAAGGTAAAGAGTCTTTGTTCAGAATGACCGTCGCAAAGTAAAAGAGTATATGAGTCCACATAAGGTGGGTATTGTCCCTATTTGTATATATTATATACTTATGTTGCCGGCAGAGGCCTATGGAATTATATACGCAATTATACATATATGATACAAATGATATTTCTCACAGAGGCCTACGACATTACATACAGGAATTATTATATAAATAATACTACCCACAGAGGCCTATGGCGTTATAGACGTGATTGAGTACTTATATACTCTCTGAGGAGTATAGTAAGACACGTATGAGGTTCCAGGTGGTATTTCTGACTTCATTGATTATTGTTGCTTCATTTACAGTTGATTATGCCCTATATATTCAGTACATCTTTCGTACCGATGTCCCTTCTAGGACACTGTATTCATACCCGTAGGACACTGTATTCATACTCGAATGTACCAAATGTCGACGTGTAATCGAGAGGTTGAAAATTGAAACTTTGCTCGATGTAAGATCCTCAAGCTAGTTGTCAACTTCACTCCCAAATGAATAAATAAAATTGAATATTTAGTAGACAATATAGACTTGTAGAGAGATAGATTGAGAGATTAGAGAGATTGTAGGAAGATTAGTGAGAAAGATGAAGAGAAAATGAGGTATTTATAATTGGGAA
Organism: Anisodus tanguticus; assembly: GCA_034509755.1. Taxonomy (NCBI): domain Eukaryota; kingdom Viridiplantae; phylum Streptophyta; class Magnoliopsida; order Solanales; family Solanaceae; genus Anisodus; species Anisodus tanguticus. Next base: position 13,481,574 of record CM067548.1, on the reverse strand, counting down.
ATTGAGTTAAAGTGTAAATATAATAACTTATGGGTTAAAAAAAATATTAAGGGGGAGGCCAAAAATGGTTGTTGCACAACTGCCAAAATGTAAAATGGTCGTTGGTGCAACGGTTATTTTTGCAAAGGGAGGGCTTCGAGAGGGATCGAGGCGGGACCGGGACCGGGTCGGGCCTAGCGGGATTGGGGCCGGTCGGGACGGGTCGGGATGAAACCATGTCCCGTCCCGGTTCGAGTCTCGATACCGTAATTTTTTTTTTAAAAAAAAGTCGAGTTCGGGGCAGTGTCGGGACGGGACTGGGCCGGGACCGGGTCGACCCGGCCCATTGGCCAGCCTTAGTATGAGTTATCTCCCGTCGTACCGGAGATCTGGAGTTCCCGACACTTCTCTTCTTATTTGAATTACCAGTTATTTCCTTTGGATTTTGTTCGAATAAGGATGTTGCTGCTTTTGATCTTGTATAATAAGCCATCGTCACGATATAAACTAACCTCCTCTGTTAAGAGAAAAATCACTCAAAGGCAGATGAGGTTAGTATGTTAGCCTGATAAATGAAATGCAAGATAAGCACATAGTTTGTAAGTAAACACATAAGTTCATGTATTCATACTCGAATATTCGATTGATTCTTCGTTCCGGATATTTCAGGATTTGTAAGGATATTTTGGTAATTTGTGGGGTCGATTAACTTGTTTCATATGATAGCCCCCACGATTGGTCGACCAGCTAGATCCACCTGTTCTATAAAAGGGAAAAGGGGAATGGAGCAAATATTTATTTATATTATGGATAGAGTCTTAAATAGACTACCTACGTATCCCGCCGGGGGAAGTCAGGCCCGTTCGTAGTTCATTTGACATAAAATAAACCCTATCCCCACCGTTTTTCCTACCCAAAATTCCCAGGACCAGGCCCGATATAGGCATCTTGCGTATCCCACCTAGGGAACATCATGTCCAGCGTAGTTCTTTTACAAGTAAAAGGGGAAAGGGATTACATTTGATTCATTATGGGGTGCCTAGATCTACCCAAAATATGGCTTTTCGTTTGAAGCCATGGACGGTTGTCACCCTTACAACTGCATGTATGGACCTTGGCCTACATCAAATCATGAAAGGGAAAGAGAACTACCCAAATCTTCCCCTTACCGATCAGGTACTCCAATTCAAACTTGAATGCCTTGCATTTTTCAATATTGTGGCTTGGTGATCTAGAGGGGTATAGACAACCCTTCTATTCACTGGATCAAAAAGATGATGGTGTCCCCTCGGTCCCTATGGGATGGATTTTCTCTGTGGCGGTCAATTTCTTGAAGATCTCCGTTAGCCCCACCGTCAATCCACTGCACTATGTTCCTTCTGAGGGGCACACATTCATCAATTGTGTGTCCTGGCTGGTTTAAGTGGTACGCACATCTCTTGTGCACATGCTGGAGCGGAGGTGGTAGTCCACATCGCTGGGGTGTGTAGTCCCCATGGCTCTCATGATGTCGTAGACCTCCGAACTCAACACGGGTATTGGCGTCACCCGAAATGAACAAGTGTAGGCCTTAAAAGCAACGACCTACCGAGTAGGTATATTGTCTAGCAAAACATCATCACTATCAGGAGCGGTAGCAGACGCAACAATGGTAGATTCCCTGAGTGGTAGACAATCAGATTCAACCTTTATTGTTCTGGACGGCCCAAACTCTCAGACTCTCTGAATCTGTTTGACCCTGATCTAGCTTTGGACTCTCTGCCACCGACGTGCTAATATTAGTTGACCCCTGACACTACGACTCCAAGCAAATACTCTCTCAACCAATCCTTATAGTATTAATCACAATTCTAGGAAATTTCCCCTATCTGATATATGAGACGACTGTTCCATTCTCGGATGTATTCTCTGTCATTTCAGATTTTATCCTCCTCGTAGTTAATCACACAATCACACATGTTCCCAACTTGGGGCACCTCTTTTCTTCTCCCGAATTGTCTCAAAACATATGTCGGTGCATAAGGGTGGACTCCTCGGATACCCATAAAAGGCAATAATGGATATTTCCTACCCCGAACCACAACCCATATCGACATGAAGTCGGCAAACCTTTATTGTATATCTTTTTCTCTAATACCCGCAAAGAAGAGGGACAACTCTCTTTTGGTTCAGTTGGGAAAATTCGATACATGGCTTTTCAGGTCGTCTTTTTGGCTATTAGTAGGTAAGACTGGGGGGACCTACGATTTTATAGAGGTGTTTGAGAATCTACCACTGTAACAATAGGTTACACCCCCGTAAATACCTAAGTTGGTTTCTACATCTACACAAGGCTCAATATATTTCAGCGAGGATGACTGAGACTATGTCGAAGTATTTGGTTCCCCCATTGTTGGCTACGTCGTAGAAGAGGGCATGGGCGATTGAGATGACTCAGTTATTTATTGAGAGGTGTGGATTTTAGGGGAATACCATGGTACCCAGTCTACAAATGGCAAAGTCTAAGGGTCGGGTAGCATCCTAGTCTTGAGAGCGTGGAATTTTGAAGAATGGTTTGTAGACCTCTCTTTCTTCCCAAAACATTGATACAAGTCCCGGAATGTTATTAATTTCCTAGAGATCCAAGAGGCTTGGGTTAGGGATAACATTTTTATGATTTCAGTCTGGGTGGGTTTATTCAGAGCTAGAAGGTTATGATCGGGCTTCTTTCTCCTTCTTAGACAGGTTCCGTTGTTGTCTATGCAATCCCAGATTTCTTCCAAGGTCGGGGTCATCTCTATAAGACAAAACCTAAATACCATCCTATCGTCATCCCATTACTTGGTTAAGACCTCGATAAGCTCTTTACAACCAGGCATAGTCATGAGAGAGAGTAAGTAACCTAGACAACAATTGATCTCTCTATGGTGCTTGTCGTCTAAGTCGAACCACCACATTCTTAGCAATTCTGGTGCTTTCAGGACCATGTCAAAACGGAGGTTGATAGACATCTACAAAGGCAACACACAGTTAGGCCCCACCCCATCGAACAATAATTTAACCCATATGGCGCAAGACACGTTCGCACATAGCACATAGTTAGATGAACGTATCCTCGAGTCCAAGACAATGTGGATACGCAAGGTGGCCTTCCTAATAGGTCTAGGTAAGTCTGATATACTCGAACCTGTCTAAGTAAGCATGCTCTAGTTCAGTAAGAATTTGGCTTCGCTCTATCCTAGTTGTATTAGAGTGAGCTTAATCAAATGACTTAGGTACTCGGGAGACTGCCCGAGGTGAACCGTTGTTGACTATTGGACGACAACGAACCAACTAATCTTCAACAGGTTCCAAAGAATTTAATTGTCTTTTTACTGGAGAACGATTGCAAATCCACATAATCGTCTTTGTGCAAGTGTGTTTGTGATTTGGCCATTGGGTGAAAAATGATATGCATGAATGACAATAATATTTCGGATAAAGTAAACACAAAAGCAGTTCAAAAGCAAATTTATATTATTGGAACCCTTATGGTTAGAACCTAATTAGTTCCCCAGCAGAGTCACAATATGTTACGGTTCACTTTTACGCGGAGGGGCATAAAATCTACTGAATAACTTGTGGACTCTTGGATTATTTATTTTTAGAGTATCCACCTACTTTATAAGGAAAAATAAGAAAACTATTTTTAAAGTGTTTTTCAAAAGTAAAAGAAAAATCCAATTTAAACCAAAGTTCGGATAAGGGTTCAAATGATCTCAGAAAGGTGTTAGGCACCCGGTACTAAAAATCCGTAAGATACGATTGAACTCAAATCTTATATAATACACAATTTCTTTGAAATCTGCTTAGATTTAAAATATTACAAAATATGTCATTTAAAATTATTTTTGGTCGAAATACCTTTACCTTTGAAAATAAGCACAAAAATCATCCTTTGTAAAATTCCTTCTTTTGGGAAACGTGCTTTCTTGATTTTCATAAAAAAAAAAGAGATAAAATACTTGTTTCCTTTTATGTAAAATAGAGAGGTCAACCGATAAGGATTTGGTTTCCTTTCCCAAACTCTAATTATGACGATTTTCCAATTTTGATTGAAAAATAAATAAACTTTGGTTTGAAAGCATTAATTCATGATTTTGGTTAAATCGATTGATAGATAGCCTGATCTGTTCTGATAGATAGAAAGAGATAGAGAGGGAATCTCTCAACTCATGCCAAGTTGAAAAACGAGTAATTTTTCCTTTCGCAAATTTAAAATCAAGTTACTTGTTAACTTCCAAGAGCAACATATTAAAAGAATGTACGAGTAAATAGACGAAAATTCAATTTTATAAGTTATCCCAAAATGAGCATTTTTTTTTAAAAGATGTATAAAAATAGCGATTTTCCGTAACTAGATTTTACTTGATGGTTCCAATGATATATAATGTTTTACAATTAGCAAGTACGACAAAGTAGACAATAAAAGATAAAAATAAATGGGTTGGTGGGTGTACCGGCACACCAACTACCGTACTAAAAGAAAATCTTATTTTTATTCTACATCATTTTGTTGGGCCTTCTAACAGTTTTACCCATAGTTGAGCCTTCCACATTTGTCGGACTCGATGAAAAGGTGTTGTTAGGCCTTAGGCCCAACAACTCAATACCACGCCAAATTAGAAGGAAGGCGGGCCGCCCCATGGGCCCATGGCCATGCAAAGGGAGGGGGAAAATAAGTATCGCCATTAGATATCCCAAATTTATCAAATATAAATAAATTAATAATGAAATTTAAACATATAATTTGTATCAATTAGCAAACCAAATAAACAGTCCAGTAGGCCCAAAGAAATGACAATCCAAGCATTTAACTCAATATTTTTTTTGATATCTAGCTTCCTGGCTTACGCCAAACTATTCCTGAAAATAGTAGTACCGGTCCCTCAACACTACTACCAATAAATCGCGGGATGTGCCTGAATGACCAGGATTTGAGAACAGAGCAACTGATATCACCTACAAGGTCCCATCCCAGAAGAGAGCAAAGTGCTCCCACCAAGATTCGAACCCACGCTGCAGGCCTCCAGCTGGATTTTAAGCTCACCTCTTTTGCCATCCAGCTATACCCGGGGGACAACATTTAACTCAATATTGGGATTATACAGAACACATGGTACACACACAAATGGACATGCCCAATAGAACACAAATCCAGATTCTTGAATAAGTTTGTTCTTAAACACATATTTGGACTATAAGGCCGACGTACGTTCAATTTACGATATACTCATGATATATTTGGAGATGTATGAGGATATGCACCTTTGATATACGTCTATTTATACCAAGGCCTCCGCACCTCATACACCTTGGAGTATATCAGTGATATATCACATAGAAGATATAAGACAAACAACGGAGAAAGGCACATTAACCACAGACAAGTCCTATATTACAAGAGAAGGGAAAGATGTGCACATTTAGACTGAAGATAATAAAAAAAAACACTAGGATATAAGTATAAGTGTCCAGATTTAACTCCAATCGCAGGACAAAACTAACTCAAACTAGCACCTGATACATGTAGAAAGGAAAGAATAAACTCAGGCAAGGAAAGGGTACCTACAAACCTATACACTCAGTCAAACCAAACCTATTTCAGGGCTTTACCTCAAACTTGACTAACACATACAAGAAACGTTGACATATGAAGGAAATCAGATGTGCATAGACCAGGCAGGTGACATGTTGCCCACCTTCTCACTTAAATTTAGACCATTTGCAGGGGGCAAAGCAGGTAGGCAATCAATTTATCAGAAATATGGGCACAGGGGGGAAATTAGACAAGCAAATCACGTTACACAGAACATGCAAAGTCCTAAACATTCCATATACTAGTTAGGATGACACTCAGCAAGTTCAAGCATGCATAATGGGAGAACTGAACAGTAGCAGCACAATGAGACTAGGATCATTTCCAACATATCCTATCCTAAATATGCTTCCCTAGCCGGATTCATAAACCAAGAGAAAACAAACACACATTCAAAGGTAGACAGCTTGGATAAGTATGCTTCACTTAGCAAGGATTAAAGGCATAGTGAGCATGATAAGGGAGGGATTCATAATGACTTAAAACATTAATAGAATATTGGACAGTGGCAACCTAACAAGACTTAAGTCACTCTCTACATTAACCATTAGAGGGATGTAACATGTTCATGTAAGCAAACTCAGTAAGCTAAGACACAATAAGCATATGCATTTGGTGTTAATCTAAACATGGCCATGCACAATTTAACAAGAGGCATTATCTGGGATCCTTCATCTGTAAAACAAATTCAAATCCAAACAGTATCCTGAATACATGCCTTATTACATAGAGCATAAAATAGGGATACAACTTAACATGGCATGAATCAGTTTCATTGAGTACTTACCCCTAATGCAAATACCATTTGAAAATCTTAACAGGTAGGACATGTACCATATAATTTAGGTGATGACATAGGCTAACATAAAAGGCATTCTCCTCTCTAAATATGCAATGGAAATGCATAATCAGTCCAGCAAACATGTGAGGCAGAGAGATGAACAAATGGTCATAGCATCTTAAAGAGGACAGAATCACCGAGTCTAGGCAGGACATACACAAGGTTCTATTCATGCTATATGTTTGACATAGTGACACTTAAACATACTAGGCTTACACATGTACATAGATAATCTTGACTGTCACTAGATGATGCAAGTAAGGACATAGAATAAACAGGTAACCAATAAATTAGGATTTCTTAGCTAATCACAGTTTAACTAATACTCTATTACAAGCATATTATGAACCTAGGATACTATCAAACATTTACGATTGATCCTAAGGCTCATACAAACAATACAGATGCCCTTAGCATTAACAACACTTTAAACATATTACACATTTCTAATGGCTAATTATGCTAATTTAACTACAACAAATCACTTAATCCATATAAAACTAATCATACATATCACTTAAACCTACAACATATATTATAATTTAATTTGATAATCCGACTAACAAGAATTAAACTAAGGCATGCTAAATTAGGTTGTAACACTAACAAGCATGATTAAGAGAAAATATACAGAAATACGAAAAAAAACAAAAATCAAGAGGAATTTTGAGATTACCTCTTTGATGCACAGCCGTGAACAGAGATCTGGAGTGGAAAGCCTCCAAACCACACAAGCCCAACCACACAAAGAAAAATGAAAATTTAAACTAAGAAAACCATAGAAAATTTTCTAGGGTTTTTAACTTTGCTCAAATAGAGATTTTTCTCAACTATAGGATTTTTTCCACTGTTAAGGCTTCTGCTTGATTTTTAGGCGAAAATACCAATATCAAGGCTTGGTTGGACTGAGAAGAGGGGGGTTCCTTTTATAGGAGCCAAAACCCCTAAATGTTTCTCAATCCACCAATGTGGGAGAATGTTTTTTCACGATTTCTGATTTAAATTGAAATCGACCAATAGTTGATCGAGAATCGTCTACTAAACAAGACAAGAACCATTAATTGGTTCGCAGAGAATCAGAGGGGTGGGGGTGGGGGGTACTACCTCTGTGCGGTGGTGTTGGTAGAGAGATGAGACGAAGAAGACAAGGGTCGGCAATAGCCCAACACGAACTGCAAAAGATGAAAGGGCTCTGCGTTTTTGCTACATTGGGGGAGAAAGGACAGAGTACGAGGTGGCGGCTAGGGTTTGAGCCCTAGCTGAGTTAGTCCAGAATGAAAGCGAAGTGGAGCGGGTCTTGGTCCTTTTGGACTGGACTCAGCCGAATTAAAAAGAAGAGGCCCAAATTCTTAAAAAATAAAGAGAATTTCCTTAATTAAAAATTTATGAAAATGTGGTTCTGGGATTAATTTAAATGTGGCCACTTTGGTTAATTAAAAATAAATTTAAGGCTAAAACCAAAATAAAATCAATCAAATCATAAGAGTTTTTCCATAGTTAATCAATTAATCGAATTTCCTTTATTTCACGGAGTAAAATATTAATTAATTTATAATAATTAATTTAGACAATCAATTAAATAATTATCTTCTTTAATTTACAAAATTGATAAATATTTCTTTAAAATGTGTAAAAATAAGCAAACGATATACAATAATATATTCAATAATATTTTTCCAAATAACATGGTAAAATATTACTGGAATAATTTCGTAAAATAATTTTCACTATGTAAAATACATATTTTACTCTGATCATAACTCAGAAATACTGAAAAATTAAATAAAGTATTGGAGGGTAAAATTAGGTGTCAACAGTTATACTAGCTACAAGATGAGAGTGTAGTAGCCTAGCAAGTTGAGCGTGTACGCATGTCTGAGGAGGACTAAGAGACTCCCTAGAGCTAAAGAGAAATAGAATACGAAGTATGACAGGATGAGTCACTTAAAAGAATATAGAACACGAGCCACACAAGTTACTCCCAAAACTTAAAGGTAGAGATATGTAAATCATCAGCATAGAATGAGTAATACAACAAGATAGGTCGGATGTGACGAAAGATAGTTCAAGTTCTCTAATGGCTAAAGAAATGAGATCAGGAACTAGTAAGGACGAGTCGTGAATTACAGAAAATACTAGACGAGTTATGAGTTATCTACGCAAGTACTTAGTTACAGATTGTTTGCTTGTTGTGTATGTATGCACTTGCCCTCGGGGCTATGATGTTGCCTTCAAGGCTATTTACATTGCATTCGGGGCTATGATATAGATTGCCTTCAGGGCTATACAGATTGCCTTTAGGGCTATTGTCCATATAAAGTGCCTTCGAGGATATACAAATACGCGCTTGCCTTCGGGGCTATGATAAAGATTGCCTTTGGGGCTATGATACAAACATGTGTATTGCCTTCGAGGCTATACAGATTGCCTTTGGGGCTATTGGCCATATAGAGTGCCTTCGAGGCTATATCGACGTGCACTTGCCTTCGGGGCTATTCAGATATAGATTTCCCTCGATGCTATTCAGATATACTTGTCTTCGAGACCACTCACTTACACAACAGATCCCTTGTGAGGTTGTAATATTGTGTTCAAATTGTATGCTCGATAATAACGTAATAAAGATAAAAAATCATATATAGTAAGGATAGTACAGATAGCAGAGACATGATAGATAGTGTAAATAAACTGAGGGGCCAAGCAATAACGACCAGGTAATTTGACCAAGAGGTTGTAGTCAGTCCACTCCCATCCCTTCCTTTCAGTAAAGACTTCCAACATATTTATTCATGTTCTTCAACTTTAGATTTATATCTATATATAGATTATTTTCTACCTTACATACTTGGTACATTTCTTTGTACTGGTGTCCCCTTGCTGGGGCGCTACATTTCATGCCTGCAGATGTAGGTAATCAGTTTGATGAGTTCAACCAGTAGAGCAGATTGGGATTCAGCAAAGGATCGGTAAGACTCCATCTCTTCCGGAGTGCAGTCAAGTCTAAAGTTCAGGTAGCAGATATGTTGTATAGACTATGGGTAGGCCGGGGCCCTGTCCCCATCACATTTGATATCAGTTATCTTTAGAGGCTTTGTAGACACAGGTTCAATATGCTCTATATCAGTGGCTTTGCCGACCCTTGTGTTTATTTAAGTTTACTCAACATGAGAGTTTGTACATGCCTCCTTAGGCCTTAGTAGCTTTTAGTAAGAACAAGTTTGGCGTTGTCGGCCTAAGTTAATATTTCTTTTACAATATGGCCTCAAGGGCCTAGTTTGCCTTCAAGGCTTAGATTGAGAGTTCACTTGGTACACTCGGGCCTAGCCAGCACCAAGTGTCAGGCACACCCCTCATAGGTTAGGGTGTGACAGCAAACTGGGATATATGAAATCTAAACCCTCTCAATTGAATCAACGTAAGAGAACCTATACTCTTTGAATTTCAACAAGAGTTAATCAATTGAATTCTCAAATGAACAACTCTGTTTGAAAATCAATGGAAAAGGGTTTCAATAGCCAACAATGGAATCCACTATAATTAACTATCAGTAACACTAATCACTAGATTAGCACTACACTAAACTACCATACAAACTATCACTCTTTAAGAGTATTCATCTTAACATCATAAAAACTAAGGAATGAAAATAACAAGTGTAGTATTTATCCTACTAGGCTAAAGAAGACAATGTTATCTATTACAAAAATATCCTTAATGAAGTAAGGGCCTTGATGTGATGTCTTCTCAAGGAATGATGACTTTGTCTTTAAAGAATGACCTCTTTGCATAAATAACCACCTTCTGGTGTTTGACCACCCAAGCTTGCAATTGTAACCACACATCAACATTTGGGAATTTTTAAGAGACAAGATTTGGTCCTTGGGCTCTTGGACTCTTATAATCTTCTTCCATGCTATCTCCCATAGCTTGATGGCCCTCCAATGGCTCTCTTCAATTACTTACATGGCTTCATTCTCCATGAACATGACTTCTAAAGCTTGGAAGTCCTTGGCTCGACTTCTAGTATAATGCCTTGGAGAAGTTTGAGCGATTGAGTTCCCCGATATCATATAATCCTCCCCTTCTTAAAAAGAATTCATCCTCGAATCCATATCTTGCAAGACATAAAAGCAAATGAGTACATATTCTCTCACAAAACGAATAAGATAATCATCATAAGGCGAATGATAATACCTTAAGTATGAATAACATGTAACCAACACACTAAATGGCACACTCTTATGAAATCACTAAGCATGATAAGGATATAAAAAGACTATGTATCCAAATAATTCTCAAGACACTTTTCTATTCAAGACATGTTGACAAAAATGTAAATTAAGGAACCCAATGCATTTAGGAAAACAAATATGCAAGTTCTCATTGGTTCTATCAATCAAGAAGCACATATCTCCCCTTAAGTCAAGAAATAAGTGATCTCCCTCACGGCTAAGTGCAACATCACAAACAATACCAACCCAAGTCAAGAGTATAATTATTACACTAGTCCATCCCAAGAAAGGAATCACTCTCAAGTCAACACCGGGGTCAAATGCAAAGGTATCCCCCACACTCTTTTGCTCACATTTTCCATGCAAGCCCAATATAAACTCAAGTAATAACACTAGGAATGAACCACATGAATGATTATAAGTGCTACAACTATACTCATGACACAAGGAAGTTACCTCTAAGGGTTTAGAAAGCCCAAGGATTAGCATGAGACATGAGTACATACCATTCATGAAGGAAGTACAAGATGTGAAATCTCACCAAGTTGTTGTCCAATGCGGTTCCCTCCAAAACTCCTCTTGAAGTCTCCTCCTTTGATGAAGCTTCACAAATAAGTTAACCACATAATCGAGTTCATCAAGAGAGAGAGAGAGAGAGAGAGAGAGAGAGAGAGAGTGAGTTTTACCTTTAAGCTCATCGATCCTATGCCAAGTTTTGAGTAGCATCTCCTCACCCTTTAGGTTTAAAGATCTAGCATAGTCCTTCAAAAAAGTGTGTTTTTTCCTTTGAAATCGCTCCCTTCTTTGTAGAAGCCAGCTGCTTAAAGACAAGCCCCCTAACCATTCCGCTATTCCTGCCCTAAAGCAAGGGAATCCGCCCTGACCTACCACCCTGGTAGGAATTGCGGAGAAGTCTTCACTTTTTGAAGCCTTTTCGAAATTCAACATTGGTCCATCAAGTGGGTCATAAACTCTCAAGAGGGACTTTCCGTCGTCGGGGAGGGCATCATCCTCCCATAGTGGATTACTAAATACTTTGTAGCCTCAAAAGGTGGCTACATGTTCATCATCACAACACATACCACCATGCACTTCACTTTCAATAGTCATGTCATTATCAAATGAGACATTATCCTTAAAAAGAGAATTATCAATAAATGATGAGGATTCTAAACATGTAAGTTCACTCTCATAAAGACAAATATTATTTTTAATAAAATTACATTTGATGACTATCTATATGATCAGTCACACCAATATCATCACTAAGTTGAGGTTGATTAATCACATCACCAATTTCCATAATTACTAGACTATCATGACAAATAAATTGATCAACCCAAGGACCCACACTAGTTGGACGCGAATCGATCTTGCTAGAAGAATAAATTCGGTCATCGCTTGGACCAACTAGTGTGTGAGATATCATATCACATGACAATATACTAACATGAAAATCATAAGTGTCAACAGTAGGTGGACACAAATTGATCTCACAAGAAGAATCAATTGGTCATCAATCGGATCAACTAGTGTGGAGTCACCCATTTCAACGACATTGTCAACAATATTTAAAGCACTAAGCTTATCACATGGTACAGATTCAGTAAGTTCAACTAAGGACAAGCTATCATACTTTTAATCCCACACAAAGTATCTTATTTACCGTAGTTTACATCTTTGGAGTCCACTTGCTCCTTCGAGAAGCATTTAACTACCTCATGAACTTTTGAAATTTTAGGTTCCCTATTCGATTTTTTTCCAAGAATACCTGCACCATTTTTAAGACAACAAGAAAAGAAAGAGAAGTTACATGAGTTATAATGGGTTTGTTACAACCCTCCCACATCACTCCTTACAACCTCTCCTTTTTCCACTCTAGAGTTGTCACGTTTCTCTCCCTTACTCCTCTCAATATTTTCTGTCTTAATTTCATAGGAGTAGGTACAAGTGCTAAGAATTTCTTGAGAAGGAATTAGTGCACACTTCACTTCTTCTTTCCCTTTGGCTTCACTTTGAAGGGCCTTCCCTTCCTTCATTTGTTGCCCATTGGTCAAGCGTTCTATCATCCGGTGTATGTTCCATTCCATCCTTTCGAATATCTTGTCCATCCTTTCAAAAAGTGAAGGATCGGGATCACTCATTCAAGGAAGTGGTTTACTCACACTTGCTACTTCTTTAGGTAACAACCCATTTGGTCATTTTTAGCTGAAGATCCTTATTTTCTTGTTTGACCCTTTACATATGCTCTATATTAGGTTTGTGATGTGCGAGGATAGGTGGCACAGACCCGAGGTCCATTTATATGAGTTTTGAATGAAAAATCCAAAACGTAAAACTTAGAGTTCGTTAGTTTGACTCAAAGTTGACTTTTGACTAAATGAGATCATTTTTGGGTTCCATTACTTTCAATAGTCCATAGGGTCATTTATGACTTGGTTGAGTCATTGGCTTACTTCTCGAGGCAATCAGATATATTTTATGGCCTTATTTGTAATATTTGGATATTTGGTTTTCTCCGACAATTCTTTAGAAAAGTATGTCTTAGCTCGGTTATATATGAAATTCTAGGGTACGAGCGAGTTTGTAGCACTATTTACCATAGACAAGCATATCTGCTTTGTTTTTTGGGCAGGGGGGGGTCTTGGGAGTATTTCGGGTAGTTGGTAGAGGTTTGGAGCTATTTTCCCTTGGCTAGTGTCTGGTCTACGCCTTGGTGACACCAGTATCCGCTCTAGCGTGTCCGCCACAGTGAGAGGTTAGCTCGTCGATGTAGGAGTCTGTATATTTGTGAGTTTCGTCCTTGGTGGAGGGTCTGTCCGTAAGAGCGAGTCCACTCCTGCGAAGTCGTGCTCGCTGTTGTATTGAGGCGAGTGTCAAGTGAAACCTCCTCAGCAGGGGTTTTGCCCGCCGCAGCGGGTACGCACAAGTGGAGTTAATTCCACTAGGACAGAAGTATTGTATCCGGTGTGTCCTATAAATTCCTTAGGTCAGAATTATCTTTTCCAAAATAGAAAACCTCGAGACCAGCGCTGCCTTGGAGAATTTTCAAAACCCTAGGATCAATTTCAACCTTGGGGGAAGAGATTCTTTCATTTATGACTTAAGTTTATATTTCTAAGTTCATTAATGGTGATGTAGTGTGCTATTAGGTTGGGAAAAAATAGTTTGTAAGTTATTTGGAGATTAAGAGAGCTATGTTATTGAATTTGATGGAGTTTTATGGATCAATTTGTGTTCATATCATGAATTAGGAGTGTATTATGTGTTGATTATCATGTTGTAAGTCCTAAATTAAGTATAGAAACCTATTTTCAATTGGAGAAGAATTCTAGGGTTTCAAATTGGGGCTTCTTGATTATGGTTCAATTGAGGGTACAAATGTGTTTAGTTTTTCAATCAACTTAAGAATATGATTACCTAGTATGTATTAGTGGTTTTTGGGTATTAAATTTTATGTCTTGATGACGTGGGACCATGGTCGATATTTGTAGTCTTGCTTTGTTAAATGTTATGTCCTTATTTTGTGTAAGACTTATCTTATTGAGTAGTATATACATGGATAGACTTTGCTTATCACAAGGTTCGAAGGAAGGGAAATGCTATCACTGGGGCCTGATTATTGGCGCACCTGTTCGATACCGAGGTAGACTAAGGTTTAGCTTTTCGAGAGTTTGATAGAAATCTAGAAGTAGTTATAAATATTGAGGGGTATTGACCATGTTTGGGGGTCCGTCTCAAATGGTTGTGATGAATGTTTTAGTGGGTACTGGTGTTGAATTATGATGATGGGGCTTGGAGAAACTGCCTCATGCTAGTTCTGACTGCTGATTATTTAGGACTATCGCAATATGTGGGCTTGTCGCCATAGTTGGTTGATATATTTATTCATCACACATGGTTTCGATATGATATCTTGGATTGTATTTGGATTGTGTATGTGTAATGAATTCTTGAAAGTATTTGATATTTTATCTTTTATTTTGGTACATCTCATTGTATCATGATATCTTGCCTTATATGGTCAATTACATTCATACAGTCATTGTTCTGTGATATTTATTTGAGTGTGGTATGGATATGATGTGGGCCTAAGGGGAACACTTATGAGATTATGGAAACACTGTGATGATATTGATACACGGGGAAAGGAGTATTCCGTAGTAGAGGGGAAGGTGTCAAGCGACAACGCCTCAGCGGGTTCCAGCGGAGTCGATTCTGCTAGGGCGGAAGTACTATATCAGGGGTCCTATAATATTCTTTAGGTAATAATTCTCTTTCCCAAAATGGAAAACCTCGAGACTAGCGTCACCTTGGAGTATTTTCAAAACCCTAGGAGCAATTTCAACCTTGGGGTAGGAGATTCGTTCATTTATAACTTAAGTTTATATTTCTAAGTTTATTAATGGTGATGTAGTGTGTTAGTAAGTTGGGAAAAAATTTATTGTAAGTTATTTGGAGATTAAGAGAACTTTGTTATTGATTTTAATGGAGGTTTATGGATCAATTTGTACTAATATCATGAATTAGGAGCGGATTATGTTGGATTATCATGTTGTAAGTCCTAAATTAAGTATAAAAACCTATTTTCAATTCGGAATATTTCTAGGATTTCAAATTGGAGCTCTTTGATTATCGTTCAATTGAGGGTTCAAATGTGTTTAGTTTTTCAATTAACTTAAGGATATGATTATCTAGTATGTATTAATGGTTTTTGGGTATTAATGTTCGAGTGTTGGTGAAGTGGGCACGGGGTCGATATTTGTAGTCTTGCTTTGTTAAAGGTTATGTCCTTATTTTGTGTAGGACTTATATTAATAAGTATTATATTCGTGGATAACCTTCGATTATCACAAGGAACCAATGAAGGGCAATGCTATCAGTGGGGCCTGATTATAGGCGCACCGATCGACACCAAGGTAGGCTACGGTTTAGCTTTTCGAGACTTCGATAGAAGTGCAGAAGAAGTTATAAATATTGAGGAGTATTGGGCTTGTTTGTGGGTTTGTATCAAACATTTGTGATGAATGTTTGAGTGGGTACTGGTGTTGATCTGTGATGATGGGTTTGTCGAATCAACCTCATGCTGGTTTCGACTACTGATTATTTGAGCTTGTTGCTATATGTGGGCTTGTCACCATAGTTGCTTGATATATTTACTCATCACACATGGTTTCGATATGATATCTTGGATTGTGTATGTGTATTGAATTCTTTAAAGCATTTGATATTTCATCTCTTATTTTGTTGCATCTCATTGTATCATGATATCTTGCCTTATATGGTCATTTGCATTCATAAACTCATTGTTCTGTGATATTTATTTGAGTGTGGTATGGATATCTTTGTGGGCCTAAGGGGCTTGAAGGATAAGAATACTTATGAGATTATGGAAACACCGAGATGATATTGATACGCGGGAAAGGAGATGCACGTTTGCAACTTGATATTATTACAGACAAAAGTTGGGCTCCACGATCCGATTAATTATTCCGTAGTAGAGGGGAGGTGTCAAGTGACACCGCCTCAGCGGGTTCTTGTGGAGTAGATTCGCTGGGGCGGAAGTACTATATCAGGTGTCCTATAATATTCTTTAGGTAATAATTCTCTTTCCCAAAATGGAAAACCTCGAGACTAGCGTCACCTTGGAGTATTTTCAAAACCCTAGGAGCAATTTCAACCTTGGGGTAGGAGATTCGTTCATTTATAACTTAAGTTTATATTTCTAAGTTTATTAATGGTGATGTAGTGTGTTAGTAAGTTGGGAAAAATTTATTGTAAGTTATTTGGAGATTAAGAGAACTTTGTTATTGATTTTAATGGAGGTTTATGGATCAATTTGTACTAATATCATGAATTAGGAGCGGATTATGTTGGATTATCATGTTGTAAGTCCTAAATTAAGTATAAAAACCTATTTTCAATTCGGGAATATTTCTAGGATTTCAAATTGGAGCTCTTTGATTATCGTTCAATTGAGGGTTCAAATGTGTTTAGTTTTTCAATTAACTTAAGGATATGATTATCTAGTATGTATTAATGGTTTTTGGGTATTAATGTTCGAGTGTTGGTGAAGTGGGCACGGGGTCGATATTTGTAGTCTTGCTTTGTTAAAGGTTATGTCCTTATTTTGTGTAGGACTTATATTAATGAGTATTATATTCGTGGATAACCTTCGATTATCACAAGGCACCAATGAAGGGCAATGCTATCAGTGGGGCCTGATTATAGGCGCATCTGATCGACACCAAGGTAGGCTACGGTTTAGCTTTTCGAGACTTCGATAGAAGTGCAGAAGAAGTTATAAATATTGAGGAGTATTGGGCTTGTTTGTGGGTTTGTATCAAACATTTGTGATGAATGTTTGAGTGGGTACTGGTGTTGATCTGTGATGATGGGGTTTGTCGAATCAACCTCGTGCTGGTTCCGACTACTGATTATTTGAGCTTGTTGCCATGTATGGGCTTTTCGCCATAGTTTCTTGATATATTTACTCATCACACATGGTTTCGATATGATATCTTGGATTGTGTATGTGTATTGAATTCTTTAAAGCATTTGATATTTCATCTCTTATTTTGTTGCATCTCATTGTATCATGATATCTTGCCTTATATGGTCATTTGCATTCATAAACTCATTGTTCTGTGATATTTATTTGAGTGTGGTATGGATATGCTGTGGGCCTAAGGGGCTTGAAGGATAAGAATACTTATGAGATTATGGAAACACTGAGATGATATTGATACGCGGGGAAAGGAGTTGCACGTTTGCAACGTGATATTATTACAGACAAAAGCTGGGCTCCACGATCCGATTAATTATTCCGTAGTAGAGGGGAGGTGTCAAGTGACACCGCCTCAGCGGGTTCAAGTGGAGTAGATTCCGCTGGGGCGGAAGTACTATATCAGGTGTCCTATAATATTCTTTAGGTAATAATTCTCTTTCCCAAAATGGAAAACCTCGAGACTAGCGTCACCTTGGAGTATTTTCAAAACCCTAGGAGCAATTTCAACCTTGGGGTAGGAGATTCGTTCATTTATAACTTAAGTTTATATTTCTAAGTTTATTAATGGTGATGTAGTGTGTTAGTAAGTTGGGAAAAATTTATTGTAAGTTATTTGGAGATTAAGAGAACTTTGTTATTGATTTTAATGGAGGTTTATGGATCAATTTGTACTAATATCATGAATTAGGAGCGGATTATGTTGGATTATCATGTTGTAAGTCCTAAATTAAGTATAAAAACCTATTTTCAATTCGGGAATATTTCTAGGATTTCAAATTGGAGCTCTTTGATTATCGTTCAATTGAGGGTTCAAATGTGTTTAGTTTTTCAATTAACTTAAGGATATGATTATCTAGTATGTATTAATGGTTTTTGGGTATTAATGTTCGAGTGTTGGTGAAGTGGGCACGGGGTCGATATTTGTAGTCTTGCTTTGTTAAAGGTTATGTCCTTATTTTGTGTAGGACTTATATTAATGAGTATTATATTCGTGGATAACCTTCGATTATCACAAGGCACCAATGAAGGGCAATGCTATCAGTGGGGCCTGATTATAGGCGCACCGATCGACACCAAGGTAGGCTACGGTTTAGATTTTCGAGACTTCGATAGAAGTGAAGAAGAAGTTATAAATATTGAGGAGTATTGGGCTTGTTTGTGGGTTTGTATCAAACATTTGTGATGAATGTTTGAGTGGGTACTGGTGTTGATCTGTGATGATGGGGTTTGTCGAATCAACCTCGTCTTTGGTTTCGACTCATCGATTATTTGAGCTTGTTGCCATATATGGGCTTGTCGCCATAGTTGCTTGATATATTTACTCATCACACATGGTTTCGATATGATATCTTGGATTGTGTATGTGTATTGAATTCTTTAAAGCATTTGATATTTCATCTCTTATTTTGTTGCATCTCATTGTATCATGATATCTTGCCTTATATGGTCATTTGCATTCATAAACTCATTGTTCTGTGATATTTATTTGAGTGTGGTATGGATATGCTGTGGGCCTAAGGGGCTTGAAGGATAAGAATACTTATGAGATTATGGAAACACTGAGATGATATTGATACGCGGGGAAAGGAGTTGCACGTTTGCAACGTGATATTATTACAGACAAAAGCTGGGCTCCACGATCCGATTAATTATTCCGTAGTAGAGGGGAGGTGTCAAGTGACACCGCCTCAGCGGGTTCCAGTGGAGTAGATTCCGCTGGGGCGGAAGTACTATATCAGGTGTCCTATAATATTCTTTAGGTAATAATTCTCTTTCCCAAAATGGAAAACCTCGAGACTAGCGTCACCTTGGAGTATTTTCAAAACCCTAGGAGCAATTTCAACCTTGGGGTAGGAGATTCGTTCATTTATAACTTAAGTTTATATTTCTAAGTTTATTAATGGTGATGTAGTGTGTTAGTAAGTTGGGAAAAATTTATTGTAAGTTATTTGGAGATTAAGAGAACTTTGTTATTGATTTTAATGGAGGTTTATGGATCAATTTGTACTAATATCATGAATTAGGAGCGGATTATGTTGGATTATCATGTTGTAAGTCCTAAATTAAGTATAAAAACCTATTTTCAATTAGGGAATATTTCTAGGATTTCAAATTGGAGCTCTTTGATTATCGTTCAATTGAGGGTTCAAATGTGTTTAGTTTTTCAATTAACTTAAGGATATGATTATCTAGTATGTATTAATGGTTTTTGGGTATTAATGTTCGAGTGTTGGTGAAGTGGGCACGGGGTCGATATTTGTAGTCTTGCTTTGTTAAAGGTTATGTCCTTATTTTGTGTAGGACTTATATTAATGAGTATTATATTCGTGGATAACCTTCGATTATCACAAGGCACCAATGAAGGGCAATGCTATCAGTGGGGCCTGATTATAGGCGCACCTGATCGACACCAAGGTAGGCTACGGTTTAGCTTTTCGAGACTTCGATAGAAGTGCAGAAGAAGTTATAAATATTGAGGAGTATTGGGCTTGTTTGTGGGTTTGTATCAAACATTTGTGATGAATGTTTGAGTGGGTACTGGTGTTGATCTGTGATGATGGGGTTTGTTGAATCTACCTCGTGTTGGTGTTCGACTACGATTATTTGAGCTTGTTGCCATATATGGGCTTTTCGCCATAGTTTCTTGATATATTTACTCATCACACATGGTTTCGATATGATATCTTGGATTGTGTATGTGTATTGAATTCTTTAAAGCATTTGATATTTCATCTCTTATTTTGTTGCATCTCATTGTATCATGATATCTTGCCTTATATGGTCATTTGCATTCATAAACTCATTGTTCTGTGATATTTATTTGAGTGTGGTATGGATATCTTTTGTGGGCCTAAGGGGCTTGAAGGATAAGAATACTTATGAGATTATGGAAACACGAGATGATATTGATACGCGGGGAAAGGAGTTGCACGTTTGCAACGTGATATTATTACAGACAAAAAAATTTGGGCTCCACGATCCGATTAATTATTCCGTAGTAGAGGGGAGGTGTCAAGTGACACCGCCTCAGCGGGTTCCAGTGGAGTAGATTCCGCCAGGGCGGAAGTACTATATCAGGTGTCCTATAATATTCTTTAGGTAATAATTCTCTTTCCCAAAATGGAAAACCTCGAGACTAGCGTCACCTTGGAGTATTTTCAAAACCCTAGGAGCAATTTCAACCTTGGGGTAGGAGATTCGTTCATTTATAACTTAAGTTTATATTTCTAAGTTTATTAATGGTGATGTAGTGTGTTAGTAAGTTGGGAAAAATTTATTGTAAGTTATTTGGAGATTAAGAGAACTTTGTTATTGATTTTAATGGAGGTTTATGGATCAATTTGTACTAATATCATGAATTAGGAGCGGATTATGTTGGATTATCATGTTGTAAGTCCTAAATTAAGTATAAAAACCTATTTTCAATTCGGGAATATTTCTAGGATTTCAAATTGGAGCTCTTTGATTATCGTTCAATTGAGGGTTCAAATGTGTTTAGTTTTTCAATTAACTTAAGGATATGATTATCTAGTATGTATTAATGGTTTTTGGGTATTAATGTTCGAGTGTTGGTGAAGTGGGCACGGGGTCGATATTTGTAGTCTTGCTTTGTTAAAGGTTATGTCCTTATTTTGTGTAGGACTTATATTAATGAGTATTATATTCGTGGATAACCTTCGATTATCACAAGGCACCAATGAAGGGCAATGCTATCAGTGGGGCCTGATTATAGGCGCACCTGATCGACACCAAGGTAGGCTACGGTTTAGCTTTTCGAGACTTCGATAGAAGTGCAGAAGAAGTTATAAATATTGAGGAGTATTGGGCTTGTTTGTGGGTTTGTATCAAACATTTGTGATGAATGTTTGAGTGGGTACTGGTGTTGATCTGTGATGATGGGGTTTGTCGAATCAACCTCGTGCTGGTTTCGACTACTGATTATTTGAGCTTGTTGCCATATGTGGGCTTGTCGCCATAGTTGCTTGATATATTTACTCATCACACATGGTTTCGATATGATATCTTGGATTGTGTATGTGTATTGAATTCTTTAAAGCATTTGATATTTCATCTCTTATTTTGTTGCATCTCATTGTATCATGATATCTTGCCTTATATGGTCATTTGCATTCATAAACTCATTGTTCTGTGATATTTATTTGAGTGTGGTATGGATATGCTGTGGGCCTAAGGGGCTTGAAGGATAAGAATACTTATGAGATTATGGAAACACTGAGATGATATTGATACGCGGGGAAAGGAGTTGCACGTTTGCAACGTGATATTATTACAGACAAAATCTGGGCTCCACGATCCGATGAATTATTCCGTAGTAGAGGGGAGGTGTCAAGTGACACCGCCTCAGCGGGTTCAAGTGGAGTAGATTCCGCTGGGGCGGAAGTACTATATCAGGTGTCCTATAATATTCTTTAGGTAATAATTCTCTTTCCCAAAATGGAAAACCTCGAGACTAGCGTCACCTTGGAGTATTTTCAAAACCCTAGGAGCAATTTCAACCTTGGGGTAGGAGATTCGTTCATTTATAACTTAAGTTTATATTTCTAAGTTTATTAATGGTGATGTAGTGTGTTAGTAAGTTGGGAAAAATTTATTGTAAGTTATTTGGAGATTAAGAGAACTTTGTTATTGATTTTAATGGAGGTTTATGGATCAATTTGTACTAATATCATGAATTAGGAGCGGATTATGTTGGATTATCATGTTGTAAGTCCTAAATTAAGTATAAAAACCTATTTTCAATTCGGGAATATTTCTAGGATTTCAAATTGGAGCTCTTTGATTATCGTTCAATTGAGGGTTCAAATGTGTTTAGTTTTTCAATTAACTTAAGGATATGATTATCTAGTATGTATTAATGGTTTTTGGGTATTAATGTTCGAGTGTTGGTGAAGTGGGCACGGGGTCGATATTTGTAGTCTTGCTTTGTTAAAGGTTATGTCCTTATTTTGTGTAGGACTTATATTAATGAGTATTATATTCGTGGATAACCTTCGATTATCACAAGGCACCAATGAAGGGCAATGCTATCGGTGGGGGGGCGATTATAGGCGCACCTGATCGACACCAAGGTAGGCTACGGTTTAGCTTTTCGAGACTTCGATAGAAGTGCAGAAGAAGTTATAAATATTGAGGAGTATTGGGCTTGTTTGTGGGTTTGTATCAAACATTTGTGATGAATGTTTGAGTGGGTACTGGTGTTGATCTGTGATGATGGGGTTTGTCGAATCAACCTCGTCGTTGGTTCGACTACTGATTATTTGAGCTTGTTGCCATGTATGGGCTTTTCGCCATAGTTTCTTGATATATTTACTCATCACACATGGTTTCGATATGATATCTTGGATTGTGTATGTGTATTGAATTCTTTAAAGCATTTGATATTTCATCTCTTATTTTGTTGCATCTCATTGTATCATGATATCTTGCCTTATATGGTCATTTGCATTCATAAACTCATTGTTCTGTGATATTTATTTGAGTGTGGTATGGATATGCTGTGGGCCTAAGGGGCTTGAAGGATAAGAATACTTATGAGATTATGGAAACACTGAGATGATATTGATACGCGGGGAAAGGAGTTGCACGTTTGCAACGTGATATTATTACGGACAAAAAAATTTGGGCTCCACGATCCGATTATATTCCGTAGTTGAGGGGAGGTGTCAAGTGACACCGCCTCAGCGGGTTCAAGTGGAGTAGATTCCGCTGGGGCGGAAGTACTATATCAGGTGTCCTATAATATTCTTTAGTAATAATTCTCTTTCCCAAAATGGAAAACCTCGAGACTAGCGTCACCTTGGAGTATTTTCAAAACCCTAGGAGCAATTTCAACCTTGGGGTAGGAGATTCGTTCATTTATAACTTAAGTTTATATTTCTAAGTTTATTAATGGTGATGTAGTGTGTTAGTAAGTTGGGAAAAATTTATTGTAAGTTATTTGGAGATTAAGAGAACTTTGTTATTGATTTTAATGGAGGTTTATGGATCAATTTGTACTAATATCATGAATTAGGAGCGGATTATGTTGGATTATCATGTTGTAAGTCCTAAATTAAGTATAAAAACCTATTTTCAATTCGGGAATATTTCTAGGATTTCAAATTGGAGCTCTTTGATTATCGTTCAATTGAGGGTTCAAATGTGTTTAGTTTTTCAATTAACTTAAGGATATGATTATCTAGTATGTATTAATGGTTTTTGGGTATTAATGTTCGAGTGTTGGTGAAGTGGGCACGGGGTCGATATTTGTAGTCTTGCTTTGTTAAAGGTTATGTCCTTATTTTGTGTAGGACTTATATTAATGAGTATTATATTCGTGGATAACCTTCGATTATCACAAGGCACCAATGAAGGGCAATGCTATCAGTGGGGCCTGATTATAGGCGCACCCGATCGACACCAAGGTAGGCTACGGTTTAGCTTTTCGAGACTTCGATAGAAGTGCAGAAGAAGTTATAAATATTGAGGAGTATTGGGCTTGTTTGTGGGTTTGTATCAAACATTTGTGATGAATGTTTGAGTGGGTACTGGTGTTGATCTGTGATGATGGGGTTTGTCGAATCAACCTCGTCATGCTGGTTTCGACTACGATTATTTGAGCTTGTTGCCATATGTGGGCTTGTCGCCATAGTTGCTTGATATATTTACTCATCACACATGGTTTCGATATGATATCTTGGATTGTGTATGTGTATTGAATTCTTTAAAGCATTTGATATTTCATCTCTTATTTTGTTGCATCTCATTGTATCATGATATCTTGCCTTATATGGTCATTTGCATTCATAAACTCATTGTTCGTGATATTTATTTGAGTGTGGTATGGATATGCTGTGGGCCTAAGGGGCTTGAAGGATAAGAATACTTATGAGATTATGGAAACACTGAGATGATATTGATACGCGGGGAAAGGAGTTGCACGTTTGCAACGTGATATTATTACAGACAAAAATTTGGGCTCCACGATCCGATGAATTATTCCGTAGTAGAGGGGAGGTGTCAAGTGACACGCCTCGGCGGGTTCAAGTGGAGTAGATTCCGCTGGGGCGGAAGTACTATATCGGTGTGTCCTATAATATTCTTTAGGTAATAATTCTCTTTCCCAAAATGGAAAACCTCGAGACTAGCGTCACCTTGGAGTATTTTCAAAACCCTAGGAGCAATTTCAACCTTGGGGTAGGAGATTCTTTCATTTATAACTTAAGTTTATATTTCAAAGTTTATTAATGGTGATGTAGTGTGTTAGTAAGTTGGGAAAAATTTATTGTAAGTTATTTGGAGATTAAGAGAACTTTGTTATTGATTTTAATGGAGGTTTATGGATCAATTTGTACTAATATCATGAATTAGGAGCGGATTATGTTGGATTATCATGTTGTAAGTCCTAAATTAAGTATAAAAACCTATTTTCAATTCGGGAATATTTCTAGGATTTCAAATTGGAGCTCTTTGATTATCGTTCAATTGAGGGTTCAAATGTGTTTAGTTTTTCAATTAACTTAAGGATATGATTATCTAGTATGTATTAATGGTTTTTGGGTATTAATGTTCGAGTGTTGGTGAAGTGGGGCACGGGGTCGATATTTGTAGTCTTGCTTTGTTAAAGGTTATGTCCTTATTTTGTGTAGGACTTATATTAATGAGTATTATATTCGTGGATAACCTTCGATTATCACAAGGCACCAATGAAGGGCAATGCTATCGGTGGGGGCACGATTATAGGCGCACCGATCGACACCAAGGTAGGCTACGGTTTAGCTTTTCGAGACTTCGATAGAAGTGCGAGAAGAAGTTATAAATATTGAGGAGTATTGGGCTTGTTTGTGGGTTTGTATCAAACATTTGTGATGAATGTTTGAGTGGGTGCGGTGTTGATCTGTGATGATGGGGTTTGTCGAATCAACCTCGTTGGTTCGACTACCGATTATTTGAGCTTGTTGCCATATGTGGGCTTGTCGCCATAGTTGCTTGATATATTTACTCATCACACATGGTTTCGATATGATATCTTGGATTGTGTATGTGTATTGAATTCTTTAAAGCATTTGATATTTCATCTCTTATTTTGTTGCATCTCATTGTATCATGATATCTTGCCTTATATGGTCATTTGCATTCATAAACTCATTGTTTCTGTGATATTTATTTGAGTGTGGTATGGATATGCTGTGGGCCTAAGGGGCTTGAAGGATAAGAATACTTATGAGATTATGGAAACACTGAGATGATATTGATACGCGGGGAAAGGAGTTGCACGTTTGCAACGTGATATTATTACAGACAAAATCTGGGCTCCACGATCCGATGAATTATTCCGTAGTAGAGGGGAGGTGTCAAGTGACACCGCCTCAGCGGGTTCCAAGTGGAGTAGATTCCGCTGGGGCGGAAGTACTATATCAGGTGTCCTATAATATTCTTTAGGTAATAATTCTCTTTCCCAAAATGGAAAACCTCGAGACTAGCGTCACCTTGGAGTATTTTCAAAACCCTAGGAGCAATTTCAACCTTGGGGTAGGAGATTCGTTCATTTATAACTTAAGTTTATATTTCTAAGTTTATTAATGGTGATGTAGTGTGTGTTAGTAAGTTGGGAAAAATTTATTGTAAGTTATTTGGAGATTAAGAGAACTTTGTTATTGATTTTAATGGAGGTTTATGGATCAATTTGTACTAATATCATGAATTAGGAGCGGATTATGTTGGATTATCATGTTGTAAGTCCTAAATTAAGTATAAAAACCTATTTTCAATTCGGGAATATTTCTAGGATTTCAAATTGGAGTTTTTGATTATCGTTCAATTGAGGGTTCAAATGTGTTTAGTTTTTCAATTAACTTAAGGATATGATTATCTAGTATGTATTAATGGTTTTTGGGTATTAATGTTCGAGTCTTGGTGAAGTGGGCACGGGGTCGATATTTGTAGTCTTGCTTTGTTAAAGGTTATGTCCTTATTTTGTGTAGGACTTATATTAATGAGTATTATATTCGTGGATAACCTTCGATTATCACAAGGCACCAATGAAGGGCAATGCTATCAGTGGGGCCTGATTATAGGCGCACTGATCGACACACCAAGGTAGGCTACGGTTTAGCTTTTCGAGACTTCGATAGAAGTGCAGAAGAAGTTATAAATATTGAGGAGTATTGGGCTTGTTTGTGGGTTTGTATCAAACATTTGTGATGAATGTTTGAGTGGGTACTGGTGTTGATCTGTGATGATGGGGTTTGTCGAATCAACCTCGTGCTGGTTCCGACTACTGATTATTTGAGCTTGTTGCCATGTATGGGCTTTTCGCCATAGTTTCTTGATATATTTACTCATCACACATGGTTTCGATATGATATCTTGGATTGTGTATGTGTATTGAATTCTTTAAAGCATTTGATATTTCATCTCTTATTTTGTTGCATCTCATTGTATCATGATATCTTGCCTTATATGGTCATTTGCATTCATAAACTCATTGTTCTGTGATATTTATTTGAGTGTGGTATGGATATGCTGTGGGCCTAAGGGGCTTGAAGGATAAGAATACTTATGAGATTATGGAAACACTGAGATGATATTGATACGCGGGGAAAGGAGTTGCACGTTTGCAACGTGATATTATTACAGCCAAAATTTGGGCTCCACGATCCGATGAATTATTCCGTAGTAGAGGGGAGGTGTCAAGTGACACCGCCTCAGCGGGTTCCAGCGGAGTAGATTCCGCTGGGGCGGAAGTACTATATCAGGTGTCCTATAATATTCTTTAGGTAATAATTCTCTTTCCCAAAATGGAAAACCTCGAGACTAGCGTCACCTTGGAGTATTTTCAAAACCCTAGGAGCAATTTCAACCTTGGGGTAAGAGATTCGTTCATTTATAACTTAAGTTTATATTTCTAAGTTTATTAATGGTGATGTAGTGTGTTAGTAAGTTGGGAAAAATTTATTGTAAGTTATTTGGAGATTAAGAGAACTTTGTTATTGATTTTAATGGAGGTTTATGGATCAATTTGTACTAATATCATGAATTAGGAGCGGATTATGTTGGATTATCATGTTGTAAGTCCTAAATTAAGTATAAAAACCTATTTTCAATTCGGGAATATTTCTAGGATTTCAAATTGGAGCTTTTTGATTATCGTTCAATTGAGGGTTCAAATGTGTTTAGTTTTTCAATTAACTTAAGGATATGATTATCTAGTATGTATTAATGGTTTTTGGGTATTAATGTTCGAGTGTTGGTGAAGTGGGCACGGGGTCGATATTTGTAGTCTTGCTTTGTTAAAGGTTATGTCCTTATTTTGTGTAGGACTTATATTAATGAGTATTATATTCGTGGATAACCTTCGATTATCACAAGGCACCAATGAAGGGCAATGCTATCACTGGGGCCTGATTATAGGCGCACCTGATCGACACCAAGGTAGGCTACGGTTTAGCTTTTCGAGACTTCGATAGAAGTGCAGAAGAAGTTATAAATATTGAGGAGTATTGGGCTTGTTTGTGGGTTTGTATCAAACATTTGTGATGAATGTTTGAGTGGGTACTGGTGTTGATCTGTGATGATGGGGTTTGTCGAATCAACCTCGTGCGTTGGTTCCGACTACTGATTATTTGAGCTTGTTGCCATATGTGGGCTTGTCGCCATAGTTTCTTGATATATTTACTCATCACACATGGTTTCGATATGATATCTTGGATTGTGTATGTGTATTGAATTCTTTAAAGCATTTGATATTTCATCTCTTATTTTGTTGCATCTCATTGTATCATGATATCTTGCCTTATATGGTCATTTGCATTCATAAACTCATTGTTCTGTGATATTTATTTGAGTGTGGTATGGATATGATGTGGGCCTAAGGGGCTTGAAGGATAAGAATACTTATGAGATTATGGAAACACTGAGATGATATTGATACGCGGGGAAAGGAGTTGCACGTTTGCAACGTGATATTATTACAGCCAAAAGCTGGGCTCCACGATCCGATGAATTATTCCGTAGTAGAGGGGAGGTGTCAAGTGACAACGCCTCAGCGGGTTCCAAGCGGAGTCGATTCCGCTAGGGCGGAAGTACTATATCGGTGTCCTATAATATTCTTTAGGTAATAATTCTCTTTCCCAAAATGGAAAACCTCGAGACTAGCGTCACCTTGGAGTATTTTCAAAACCCTAGGAGCAATTTCAACCTTGGGGTAAGAGATTCGTTCATTTATAACTTAAGTTTATATTTCTAAGTTTATTAATGGTGATGTAGTGTGTTAGTAAGTTGGGAAAAATTTATTGTAAGTTATTTGGAGATTAAGAGAACTTTGTTATTGATTTTAATGGAGGTTTATGGATCAATTTGTACTAATATCATGAATTAGGAGCGGATTATGTTGGATTATCATGTTGTAAGTCCTAAATTAAGTATAAAAACCTATTTTCAATTCGGGAATATTTCTAGGATTTCAAATTGGAGTTTTTGATTATCGTTCAATTGAGGGTTCAAATGTGTTTAGTTTTTCAATTAACTTAAGGATATGATTATCTAGTATGTATTAATGGTTTTTGGGTATTAATGTTCGAGTCTTGGTGAAGTGGGCATGGGGTCGATATTTGTAGTCTTGCTTTGTTAAAGGTTATGTCCTTATTTTGTGTAGGACTTATATTAATGAGTATTATATTCGTGGATAACCTTTGATTATCACAAGGCGCCAATGAAGGGCAATGCTATCACTGGGGCCTGATTATAGGCGCACCTGATCGACACCAAGGTAGGCTACGGTTTAGCTTTTCGAGACTTCGATAGAAGTGCAGAAGAAGTTATAAATATTGAGGAGTATTGGGCTTGTTTGTGGGTTTGTATCAAACATTTGTGATGAATGTTTGAGTGGGTACTGGTGTTGATCTGTGATGATGGGGTTTGTCGAATCAACCTCGTCTTTGGTTCGACTCGATTATTTGAGCTTGTTGCCATATGTGGGTTTGTCGCCATAGTTTCTTGATATATTTACTCATCACACATGGTTTCGATATGATATCTTGGATTGTGTATGTGTATTGAATTCTTGAAAGCATTTGATATTTCATCTCTTATTTTGTTGCATCTCATTGTATCATGATATCTTGCCTTATATGGTCATTTGCATTCATAAACTCATTGTTCTGTGATATTTATTTGAGTGTGGTATGGATATGATGTGGGCCTAAGGGGCTTGAAGGATAAGAATACTTATGAGATTATGGAAACACTGAGATGATATTGATACGCGGGGAAAGGAGTTGCACGTTTGCAACATGATATTATTACAGCCAAAAGCTGGGCTCCACGATCCGATGAATTATTCCGTAGTAGAGGGGAGGTGTCAAGTGACACCGCCTCAGCGGGTTCCAGCGGAGTAGATTCCGCTGGGGCGGAAGTACTATATCAGGTGTCCTATAATATTCTTTAGGTAATAATTCTCTTTCCCAAAATGGAAAACCTCGAGACTAGCGTCACCTTGGAGTATTTTCAAAACCCTAGGAGCAATTTCAACCTTGGGGTAAGAGATTCTTTCATTTATAACTTAAGTTTATATTTCTAAGTTTATTAATGGTGATGTAGTGTGTTAGTAAGTTGGGAAAAATTTATTGTAAGTTATTTGGAGATTAAGAGAACTTTGTTATTGATTTTAATGGAGGTTTATGGATCAATTTGTACTAATATCATGAATTAGGAGTGGATTATGTTAGATTATCATGTTGTAAGTCCTAAATTAAGTATAAAAACCTATTTTCAATTCGGGAATATTTCTAGGATTTCAAATTGGAGCTTTTTGATTATCGTTCAATTGAGGGTTCAAATGTGTTTAGTTTTTCAATTAACTTAAGGATATGATTATCTAGTATGTATTAATGGTTTTTGGGTATTAATGTTCGAGTCTTGGTGAAGTGGGCACGGGGTCGATATTTGTAGTCTTGCTTTGTTAAAGGTTATGTCCTTATTTTGTGTAGGACTTATATTAATGAGTAGTATATTCGTGGATAACCTTTGATTATCACAAGGCACCAATGAAGGGCAATGCTATCTTTGGGGCACGATTATAGGCGCACCTGTTCGACACCAAGGTAGGCTACGGTTTAGCTTTTCGAGACTTCGATAGAAGTGTAGAGAAGAAGTTATAAATATTTAGGAGTATTGGGCTTGTTTGGGGGTTTGTATCAAACATTTGTGATGAATGTTTGAGTGGGTACCGGGTGTTGATCTGTGATGATGGGGTTTGGGAATCAACCTCGTCTTTGGTTCCGACTGCTGATTATTTGGGCTTGTTGCCATATGTGGGCTTGTCGCCATAATTTCTTGATATATTTACTTATCACACATGGTTTCGATATGATATCTTGGATTGTGTATGTGTATTTAATTCTTGAAAGCATTTGATATTTCATCTCTTATTTTGTTGCATCTCATTGTATCATGATATCTTGCCTTATATGGTCATTTGCATTCATAAACTCATTGTTCTGTGATATTTATTTGAGTGTGGTATGGATATGATGTGGGCCTAAGGGGCTTGAAGGATAAGAATACTTATGAGATTATGGAAACACTGAGATGATATTGATACGCGGGGAAAGGAGTTGCACGTCTGCAACATGATATTATTACAGCCAAAAGTTGGGCTCCATGATCCGATGAATTATTCCGTAGTAGAGGGGAGGTGTCAAGTGACACCGCCTCAGCGGGTTCCAGCGGAGTCGATTCCGCTGGGGCGGAAGTACTATATCAGGTGTCCTATAATATTCTTTAGGTCATAATTCTCTTTCCCAAAATGGAAAACCTCGAGACTAGCGTCACCTTGGAGTATTTTCAAAACCCTAGGAGCAATTTCAACCTTGGGGTAAGAGATTCTTTCATTTATAACTTAAGTTTATATTTCTAAGTTTATTAATGGTGATGTAGTGTGTTAGTAAGTTGGGAAAAAAATATTGTAAGTTATTTGGAGATTAAGAGAACTTTGTTATTGATTTTAATGGAGGTTTATGGATCAATTTGTACTAATATCATGAATTAGGAGTGGATTATGTTAGATTATCATGTTGTAAGTCCTAAATTAAGTATAAAAACCTATTTTCAATTCGGGAATATTTCTAGGATTTCAAATTGGAGCTTTTTGATTATCGTTCAATTGAGGGTTCAAATGTGTTTAGTTTTTCAATTAACTTAAGGATATGATTATCTAGTATGTATTAATGGTTTTTGGGTATTAATGTTCGAGTCTTGGTGAAGTTGGTCGGGTGTCGATATTTGTAGTCTTGCTTTGTTAAAGGTTATGTCCTTATTTTGTGTAAGACTTATATTAATGAGTAGTATATTCGTGGATAACCTTTGATTATCACAAGGCGCCAATGAAGGGCAATGCTATCTTTGGGGCCTGATTATAGGCGCACCTGTTCGACACCAAGGTAGGCTACGGTTTAGCTTTTCGAGACTTCGATAGAAGTGCAGAAGAAGTTATAAATATTTAGGAGTATTGGGCTTGTTTGGGGTTTGTATCAAACATTTGTGATGAATGTTTGAGTGGTGTACTTGGTGTTGATCTGTGATGATGGGGTTTGGGGAATCAACCTCGTCTTTGGTTCGACTACTTGATTATTTGGGCTTGTTGCCATATGTGGGCTTTGTCGCCATAATTTCTTGATATATTTACTTATCACACATGGTTTCGATATGATATCTTGGATTGTGTATGTGTATTTAATTCTTGAAAGCATTTGATATTTCATCTCTTATTTTGTTGCATCTCATTGTATCATGATATCTTGCCTTATATGGTCATTTGCATTCATAAACTCATTGTTCTGTGATATTTATTTGAGTGTGGTATGGATATGATGTGGGCCTAAGGGGCTTGAAGGATAAGAATACTTATGAGATTATGGAAACAACGAGATGATATTGATACGCGGGGAAAGGAGTTGCACGTACGTTTGCAACATGATATTATTACAGCCAAAAGTTGGGCTCCATGATCCGATGAATTATTCCGTAGTAGAGGGGAGGTGTCAAGTGACACCGCCTCAGCGGGTTCCAGCGGAGTCGATTCCGCTGGGGCGGAAGTACTATCGGGTGTCCTATAATATTCTTTAGGTCATAATTCTCTTTCCCAAAATGGAAAACCTCGAGACTAGCGTCACCTTGGAGTATTTTCAAAACCCTAGGAGCAATTTCAACCTTGGGGTAAGAGATTCTTTCATTTATAACTTAAGTTTATATTTCTAAGTTTATTAATGGTGATGTAGTGTGTTAGTAAGTTGGGAAAAAATTATTGTAAGTTATTTGGAGATTAAGAGAACTTTGTTATTGATTTTAATGGAGGTTTATGGATCAATTTGTACTAATATCATGAATTAGGAGTGGATTATGTTAGATTATCATGTTGTAAGTCCTAAATTAAGTATAAAAACCTATTTTCAATTCGGGAATATTTCTAGGATTTCAAATTGGAGCTTTTTGATTATCGTTCAATTGAGGGTTCAAATGTGTTTAGTTTTTCAATTAACTTAAGGATATGATTATCTAGTATGTATTAATGGTTTTTGGGTATTAATGTTCGAGTCTTGGTGAAAGTGGGCCGGGGTCGATATTTGTAGTCTTGCTTTGTTAAAGGTTATGCCCTTATTTTGTGTAAGACTTATATTAATGAGTAGTATATTCGTGGATAACCTTTGATTATCACAAGGCGCCAATGAAGGGCAATGCTATCACTTTGGGGCACGATTATAGGCACACACTGTTCGACACCAAGGTAGGCTACGGTTTAGCTTTTCGAGACTTCGATAGAAGTGCGAGAAGAAGTTATAAATATTTAGGAGTATTGGGCTTGTTTGGGGGTTTGTATCAAACATTTGTGATGAATGTTTGAGTGGGTACTTGGTGTTGATCTGTGATGATGGGGTTTGGGGAATCACCTCGTCTTTGGTTCGACTTGCTTGATTATTTGGGCTTATTGCCATATGTGGGCTTGTCGCCATAATTTCTTGATATATTTACTTATCACACATGGTTTCGATATGATATCTTGGATTGTGTATGTGTATTTAATTCTTCAAAGCGTTTGATATTACATCTCTTATTTTGTTGCATGTCATTGTATCATGATATCTTGCCTTATATGGTCATTTGCATTCATAAACACATTGTTCTGTGATATTTATTTGAGTGTGGTATGGATATGATGTGGGCCTAAGGGGCTTGAAGGATAAGAATACTTATGAGATTATGGAAACACTGAGATGATATTGATACGCGGGGAAAGGAGTTGCACGTCTGCAACATGATATTATTACGGCCAAAAGCTGGGCTCCATGATCCGATGAATTATTCCGTAGTAGAGGGGAGGTGTCAAGTGACACCGCCTCAGCGGGTTCCAGCGGAGTCGATTCCATTAGGGCAGAAGTACTATATCAGGTGTCCTATAATATTCTTTAGGTCATAATTCTTTCCCAAAATGGAAAACCTCGAGACTAGCGTCACCTTGGAGTATTTTCAAAACCCTAGGAGCAATTTCAACCTTGGGGTAAGAGATTCTTTCATTTATAACTTAAGTTTATATTTCTAAGTTTATTAATGGTGATGTAGTGTGTTAGTATGTTGGGAAAACATTTATTGTAAGTTATTTGGAGATTAAGAGAACTCTGTTATTGATTTTAATGGAGGTTTATGGATCAATTTGTACTAATATCATGAATTAGGAGTGGATTATGTTAGATTATCATGTTGTAAGTCCTAAATTAAGTATAAAAACCTATTTTCAATTCGGGAATATTTCTAGGATTTCAAATTGGAGCTTTTTGATTATCGTTCAATTGAGGGTTCAAATGTGTTTAGTTTTTCAATTAACTTAAGGATATGATTATCTAGTATGTATTAATGGTTTTTGGGTATTAATGTTCGAGTCTTGGTGAAGTGGGCCGGGGTCGATATTTGTAGTCTTGCTTTGTTAAAGGTTATGCCCTTATTTTGTGTAAGACTTATATTAATGAGTAGTATATTCGTGGATAACCTTTGATTATCACAAGGCGCCAATGAAGGGCAATGCTATCTTGGGGGCACGATTATAGGCGCACTGTTCGACACCAAGGTAGGCTACGGTTTAGCTTTTCGAGACTTCGATAGAAGTGTAGAAGAAGTTATAAATATTTAGGAGTATTGGGCTTGTTTGGGGGTTTGTATCAAACATTTGTGATGAATGTTTGAGTGGGTACTTGTGTTGAAGCTGTGATGATGGGGTTTGGGGAATCAACCTCGTTTGGTTCCGACTGCTGCGATTATTTGGGCTTGTTGCCATATGTGGGCTTGTCGCCATAATTTCTTGATATATTTACTTATCACACATTGTTTCGATATGATATCCTGGATTGTGTATGTGTGTTTAATTCTTGAAAGCATTTGATATTTCATCTCTTATTTTGTTGCATCTCATTGTATCATGATATCTTGCCTTATATGGTCATTTGCTTTCATAAACTCATTGTTCTGTGATATTTATTTGAGTGTGGTATGGATATGATGTGGGCCTAAGGGCTTGAAGGATAAGAATACTTATGAGATTATGGAAACAACGAGATGATATTGATACGCGGGGAAAGGAGTTGCACGTGTTTGCAACATGATATTATTACGGCCAAAAGTTGGGCTCCATGATCCGATGAATTATTCCGTAGTAGAGGGGAGGTGTCAAGTGACACCGCCTCGGCGGGTTCCGGCGGAGTCGATTCCGATTTGGGGCGGAAGTACTATATCAGATGTCCTATAATATTCTTTAGGTCATAATTCTCTTTCCCAAAATGGAAAACCTCGAGACTAGCGTCACCTTGGAGTATTTTCAAAACCCTAGGAGCAATTTCAACCTTGGGGTAAGAGATTCTTTCATTTATAACTTAAGTTTATATTTCTAAGTTTATTAATGGTGATGTAGTGTGTTAGTAAGTTGGGAAAAAATTATTGTAAGTTATTTGGAGATTAAGAGAACTTTGTTATTGATTTTAATGGAGGTTTATGGATCAATTTGTACTAATATCATGAATTAGGAGTGGATTATGTTAGATTATCATGTTGTAAGTCCTAAATTAAGTATAAAAACCTATTTTCAATTCGGGAATATTTCTAGGATTTCAAATTGGAGCTTTTTGATTATCGTTCAATTGAGGGTTCAAATGTGTTTAGTTTTTCAATTAACTTAAGGATATGATTATCTAGTATGTATTAATGGTTTTTGGGTATTAATGTTCGAGTCTTGGTGAAGTGGGCCGGGGTCGATATTTGTAGTCTTGCTTTGTTAAAGGTTATGCCCTTATTTTGTGTAAGACTTATATTAATGAGTAGTATATTCGTGGATAACCTTTGATTATCACAAGGCGCCAATGAAGGGCAATGCTATCACTTTGGGGCACGATTATAGGCGCACTTTGTTCGACACCAAGGTAGGCTACGGTTTAGCTTTTCGAGACTTCGATAGAAGTGTAGAAGAAGTTATAAATATTTAGGAGTATTGGGCTTGTTTGGGGGTTTGTATCAAACATTTGTGATGAATGTTTGAGTGGGTACTTGTGTTGAAGCTGTGATGATGGGGTTTGGGGAATCAATCCTCGTCTTTGGTTCCGATTGCTTGATTATTTGGGCTTGTTGCCATATGTGGGCTTGTCGCCATAATTTCTTGATATATTTACTTATCACACATGGTTTCGATATGATATCTTGGATTGTGTGTGTGTATTTAATTCTTGAAAGCATTTGATAATTCATCTCTTATTTTGTTGCATCTCATTGTATCATGATATCTTGCCTTATATGGTCATTTGCATTCATAAACTCATTGTTCTGTGATATTTATTTGAGTGTGGTATGGATATGATGTGGGCCTAAGGGGCTTGAAGGATAAGAATACTTATGAGATTATGGAAACAACGAGATGATATTGATACGCGGGGAAAGGAGTTGCACGTACGCAACATGATATTATTACGGCCAAAAGTTGGGCTCCATGATCCGATGAATTATTCCGTAGTAGAGGGGAGGTGTCAAGTGACACCGCCTCGGCGGGTTCCGGCGGAGTCGATTCCATTTGGGGGCGGAAGTATATATATCGGGTGTCCTATAATATTCTTTAGGTCATAATTCTCTTTCCCAAAATGGAAAACCTCGAGACTAGCGTCACCTTGGAGTATTTTCAAAACCCTAGGAGCAATTTCAACCTTGGGGTAAGAGATTCTTTCATTTATAACTTAAGTTTATATTTCTAAGTTTATTAATGGTGATGTAGTGTGTTAGTAAGTTGGGAAAAAATTATTGTAAGTTATTTGGAGATTAAGAGAACTTTGTTATTGATTTTAATGGAGGTTTATGGATCAATTTGTACTAATATCATGAATTAGGAGTGGATTATGTTAGATTATCATGTTGTAAGTCCTAAATTAAGTATAAAAACCTATTTTCAATTCGGGAATATTTCTAGGATTTCAAATTGGAGCTTTTTGATTATCGTTCAATTGAGGGTTCAAATGTGTTTAGTTTTTCAATTAACTTAAGGATATGATTATCTAGTATGTATTAATGGTTTTTGGGTATTAATGTTCGAGTCTTGGTGAAGTGGGCCGGGGTCGATATTTGTAGTCTTGCTTTGTTAAAGGTTATGCCCTTATTTTGTGTAAGACTTATATTAATGAGTAGTATATTCGTGGATAACCTTTGATTATCACAAGGCGCCAATGAAGGGCAATGCTATCACGGGACTGATTATAGGCGCACCTGTTCGACACCAAGGTAGGCTACGGTTTAGCTTTTCGAGACTTCGATAGAAGTGCAGAAGAAGTTATAAATATTTAGGAGTATTGGGCTTGTTTGGGGGTTTGTATCAAACATTTGTGATGAATGTTTGAGTGGGTACTTGTGTTGAAGCTGTGATGATGGGGTTTGGGGAATCAACCTCGTCTTTGGTTCCGACTCTTGATTATTTGGGCTTGTTGCCATATGTGGGCTTGTCGCCATAATTTCTTGATATATTTACTTATCACACATGGTTTCGATATGATATCTTGGATTGTGTATGTGTATTTAATTCTTGAAAGCATTTGATATTTCATCTCTTATTTTGTTGCATCTCATTGTATCATGATATCTTGCCTTATATGGTCATTTGCATTCATAAACTCATTGTTCTGTGATATTTATTTGAGTGTGGTATGGATATGATGTGGGCCTAAGGGGCTTGAAGGATAAGAATACTTATGAGATTATGGAAACACTGAGATGATATTGATACGCGGGGAAAGGAGTTGCACGTACGCAACATGATATTATTACGGACAAAAGTTGGGCTCCATGATCCGATGAATTATTCCGTAGTAGAGGGGAGGTGTCAAGTGTCACCGCCTCAGCGGGTTCCAGCGGAGTCGATTCCGCTGGGGCGGAAGTACTATATCAGGTGTCCTATAATATTCTTTAGGTCATAATTCACTTTCCCAAAATGGAAAACCTCGAGACTAGCGTCACCTTGGAGTATTTTCAAAACCCTAGGAGCAATTTCAACCTTGGGGTAAGAGATTCTTTCATTTATAACTTAAGTTTATATTTCTAAGTTTATTAATGGTGATGTAGTGTGTTAGTAAGTTGGGAAAAAATT
This sequence comes from Anisodus tanguticus, assembly GCA_034509755.1. Taxonomy (NCBI): domain Eukaryota; kingdom Viridiplantae; phylum Streptophyta; class Magnoliopsida; order Solanales; family Solanaceae; genus Anisodus; species Anisodus tanguticus. The sequence goes on along the minus strand of CM067548.1, from coordinate 13,443,738 downwards.
ATTGTAAGTTATTTGGAGATTAAGAGAAACTTTGTTATTGATTTTAATGGAGGTTTATGGATCAATTTGTACTAATATCATGAATTAGGAGTGGATTATGTTAGATTATCATGTTGTAAGTCCTAAATTAAGTATAAAAACCTATTTTCAATTCGGGAATATTTCTAGGATTTCAAATTGGAGCTTTTTGATTATCGTTCAATTGAGGGTTCAAATGTGTTTAGTTTTTCAATTAACTTAAGGATATGATTATCTAGTATGTATTAATGGTTTTTGGGTATTAATGTTCGAGTCTTGGTGAAGTGGGCCGGGGTCGATATTTGTAGTCTTGCTTTGTTAAAGGTTATGCCCTTATTTTGTGTAAGACTTATATTAATGAGTAGTATATTCGTGGATAACCTTTGATTATCACAAGGCGCCAATGAAGGGCAATGCTATCACTTTGGGGCACGATTATAGGCGCACACTTTGTTCGACACCAAGGTAGGCTACGGTTTAGCTTTTCGAGACTTCGATAGAAGTGTAGAAGAAGTTATAAATATTTAGGAGTATTGGGCTTGTTTGGGGGTCTGTATCAAACATTTGTGATGAATGTTTGAGTGGGTACTTGTGTTGAACTGTGATGATGGGGTTTGGGGAATCATCCTCGTCTTTGGTTCCGATTGCTTGATTATTTGGGCTTGTTGCCATATGTGGGCTTGTCGCCATAATTTCTTGATATATTTACTTATCACACATGGTTTCGATATGATATCTTGGATTGTGTATGTGTATTTAATTCTTGAAAGCATTTGATATTTCATCTCTTATTTTGTTGCATCTCATTGTATCATGATATCTTGTCTTATATGGTCATTTGCATTCATAAACTCATTGTTCTGTGATATTTATTTGAGTGTGGTATGGATATGATGTGGGCCTAAGGGGCTTGAAGGATAAGAATACTTATGAGATTATGGAAAGAGATGATGATATTGATACGCGGGGAAAGGAGTTGCACGTTTGCAACATGATATTATTACGGCCAAAAGTTGGGCTCCATGATTCGACAAATTATTCCGTAGTAGTAGAGGGGAGGTGTCAAGTGACACCGCCTCGGCGGGTTCAGCGGAGTCGATTCCGCATTGGGGCGGAAGTACTATATCAGGTGTCCTATAATATTCTTTAGGTCATAATTCTCTTTCCCAAAATGGAAAACCTCGAGACTAGCGTCACCTTGGAGTATTTTCAAAACCCTAGGAGCAATTTCAACCTTGGGGTAAGAGATTCTTTCATTTATAACTTAAGTTTATATTTCTAAGTTTATTAATGGTGATGTAGTGTGTTAGTAAGTTGGGAAAAAATTATTGTAAGTTATTTGGAGATTAAGAGAACTTTGTTATTGATTTTAATGGAGGTTTATGGATCAATTTGTACTAATATCATGAATTAGGAGTGGATTATGTTAGATTATCATGTTGTAAGTCCTAAATTAAGTATAAAAACCTATTTTCAATTCGGGAATATTTCTAGGATTTCAAATTGGAGCTTTTTGATTATCGTTCAATTGAGGGTTCAAATGTGTTTAGTTTTTCAATTAACTTAAGGATATGATTATCTAGTATGTATTAATGGTTTTTGGGTATTAATGTTCGAGTCTTGGTGAAGTGGGCCGGGGTCGATATTTGTAGTCTTGCTTTGTTAAAGGTTATGCCCTTATTTTGTGTAAGACTTATATTAATGAGTAGTATATTCGTGGATAACCTTTGATTATCACAAGGCGCCAATGAAGGGCAATGCTATCTTTGGGGCACGATTATAGGCGCACCTGTTCGACACCAAGGTAGGCTACGGTTTAGCTTTTCGAGACTTCGATAGAAGTGCAGAAGAAGTTATAAATATTTAGGAGTATTGGGCTTGTTTGGGGGTTTGTATCAAACATTTGTGATGAATGTTTGAGTGGGTACTTGTGTTGAAGCTGTGATGATGGGGTTTGGGGAATCATCCTCGTTTGGTTCCACTACTTGATTATTTGGGCTTGTTGCCATATGTGGGTTTGTCGCCATAATTTCTTGATATATTTACTTATCACACATGGTTTCGATATGATATCTTAGATTGTGTATGTGTATTTAATTCTTGAAAGCATTTGATATTTCATCTCTTATTTTGTTGCATCTCATTGTATCATGATATCTTGTCTTATATGGTCATTTGCATTCATAAACTCATTGTTCTGTGATATTTATTTGAGTGTGGTATGGATATGATGTGGGCCTAAGGGGCTTGAAGGATAAGAATACTTATGAGATTATGGAAACAACGAGATGATATTGATACGCGGGGAAAGGAGTTGCACGTACGCAACATGATATTATTACGGCCAAAAGTTGGGCTCCATGATCCGATGAATTATTCCGTAGTAGAGGGGAGGTGTCAAGTGACACCGCCTCGGCGGGTTCCGGCGGAGTCGATTCCGTGGGGGGCGGAAGTACTATATCGGGTGTCCTATAATATTCTTTAGGTCATAATTCACTTTCCCAAAATGGAAAACCTCGAGACTAGCGTCACCTTGGAGTATTTTCAAAACCCTAGGAGCAATTTCAACCTTGGGGTAAGAGATTCTTTCATTTATAACTTAAGTTTATATTTCTAAGTTTATTAATGGTGATGTAGTGTGTTAGTAAGTTGGGAAAAATTATTGTAAGTTATTTGGAGATTAAGAGAACTTTGTTATTGATTTTAATGGAGGTTTATGGATCAATTTGTACTAATATCATGAATTAGGAGTGGATTATGTTAGATTATCATGTTGTAAGTCCTAAATTAAGTATAAAAACCTATTTTCAATTCGGGAATATTTCTAGGATTTCAAATTGGAGCTTTTTGATTATCGTTCAATTGAGGGTTCAAATGTGTTTAGTTTTTCAATTAACTTAAGGATATGATTATCTAGTATGTATTAATGGTTTTTGGGTATTAATGTTCGAGTCTTGGTGAAGTGGGCCGGGGTCGATATTTGTAGTCTTGCTTTGTTAAAGGTTATGCCCTTATTTTGTGTAAGACTTATATTAATGAGTAGTATATTCGTGGATAACCTTTGATTATCACAAGGCGCCAATGAAGGGCAATGCTATCTTTGGGGCACGATTATAGGCGCTTTGTTCGACACCAAGGTAGGCTACGGTTTAGCTTTTCGAGACTTCGATAGAAGTGTAGAAAAAGTTATAAATATTTAGGAGTATTGGGCTTGTTTGGGGGTTTGTATCAAACATTTGTGATGAATGTTTGAGTGGGTACTTGTGTTGAACTGTGATGATGGGGTTTGGGGAATCATCCTCGTTCTGGTTCCGACTGCTGATTATTTGGGCTTGTTGCCATATGTGGGTTTGTCGCCATAATTTCTTGATATATTTACTTATCACACATGGTTTCGATATGATATCTTGGATTGTGTATGTGTATTTAATTCTTGAAAGCATTTGATATTTCATCTCTTATTTTGTTGCATCTCATTGTATGAGGATATCTTGTCTTATATGGTCATTTGCATTCATAAACTCATTGTTCTGTGATATTTATTTGAGTGTGGTATGGATATGATGTGGCCCTAACGGGCTTGAAGGATAAGAATACTTATGAGATTATGGAAACAACGAGATGATATTGATACGCGGGGAAAGGAGTTGCACGTACGCAACATGATATTATTACGGCCAAAATTTGGGCTCCATGATCGATGAATTATTCGTAGTAGAGGGGAGGTGTCAAGTGACACCGCCTCGGCGGGTTCCGGCGGAGTCGATTCCGCTGGGCGGAAGTACTATATCAGATGTCCTATAATATTCTTTAGGTCATAATTCACATTCCCAAAATGGAAAAACTCGAGACTACCGTGACCTTGGAGTATTTTCAAAACACTAGGAGCAATTTCAACCTTGGGGTAAGAGATTCTTTCATTTATAACTTAAGTTTATATTATCTAAGTTTATTAATGGTGATGTAGTGTGTTAGTAAGTTGGGAAAAAATTATTGTAAGTTATTTGGAGATTAAGAGAACTTTGTTATTGATTTTAATGGAGGTTTATGGATCAATTTGTACTAATATCATGAATTAGGAGTGGATTATGTTAGATTATCATGTTGTAAGTCCTAAATTAAGTATAAAAACCTATTTTCAATTCGGGAATATTTCTAGGATTTCAAATTGGAGCTTTTTGATTATCGTTCAATTGAGGGTTCAAATGTGTTTAGTTTTTCAATTAACTTAAGGATATGATTATCTAGTATGTATTAATGGTTTTTGGGTATTAATGTTCGAGTCTTGGTGAAGTGGGCCGGGGTCGATATTTGTAGTCTTGCTTTGTTAAAGGTTATGCCCTTATTTTGTGTAAGACTTATATTAATGAGTAGTATATTCGTGGATAACCTTTGATTATCACAAGGCGCCAATGAAGGGCAATGCTATCTTTGGGGCACGATTGATATAGGCGCTTTTTGTTCGACACCAAGGTAGGCTACGGTTTAGCTTTTCGAGACTTCGATAGAAGTGTAGAAGAAGTTATAAATATTTAGGAGTATTGGGCTTGTTTGGGGTTGTATCAAACATTTGTGATGAATGTTTGAGTGGGTACTTGTGTTGAACTGTGATGATGGGGTTTGGGGAATCATCCTCGTTACGGTTCCATTGCTTGATTATTTGGGCTTGTTGCCATATGTGGGTTTGTCGCCATAATTTCTTGATATATTTACTTATCACACATGGTTTCGATATGATATCTTGGATTGTGTATGTGTATTTAATTCTTGAAAGCATTTGATATTTCATCTCTTATTTTGTTGCATCTCATTGTATCATGATATCTTGTCTTATATGATCATTTGCATTCATAAACTCATTGTTCTGTGATATTTATTTGAGTGTGGTATGGATATGATGTGGGCCTAAGGGGCTTGAAGGATAAGAATACTTATGAGATTATGGAAACACTGAGATGATATTGATACGCGGGGAAAGGAGTTGCACGTCTGCAACATGATATTATTACAGCCAAAATTTGGGCTCCATGATACGATGAATTATTCCGTAGTAGAGGGGAGGTGTCAAGTGACACCGCCTCAGCGGGTTCCAGCGGAGTCGATTCCGCTGGGGCGGAAGTACTATATCAGGTGTCCTATAATATTCTTTAGGTCATAATTCACTTTCCCAAAATGGAAAACCTCGAGACTACTAGCGTCACCTTGGAGTATTTTCAAAACCCTAGGAGCAATTTCAACCTTGGGGTAAGAGATTCTTTCATTTATAACTTAAGTTTATATTTCTAAGTTTATTAATGGTGATGTAGTGTGTTAGTAAGTTGGGAAAAAATTATTGTAAGTTATTTGGAGATTAAGAGAACTCTGTTATTGATTTTAATGGAGGTTTATGGATCAATTTGTACTAATATCATGAATTAGGAGTGGATTATGTTAGATTATCATGTTGTAAGTCCTAAATTAAGTATAAAAACCTATTTTCAATTCGGGAATATTTCTAGGATTTCAAATTGGAGCTTTTTGATTATCGTTCAATTGAGGGTTCAAATGTGTTTAGTTTTTCAATTAACTTAAGGATATGATTATCTAGTATGTATTAATGGTTTTTGGGTATTAATGTTCGAGTCTTGGTGAAGTGGGCCGGGGTCGATATTTGTAGTCTTGCTTTGTTTAAAGGTTATGCCCTTATTTTGTGTAAGACTTATATTAATGAGTAGTATATTCGTGGATAACCTTTGATTATCACAAGGCGCCAATGAAGGGCAATGCTATCACTTTGGGGATTGATTATAGGCGCTTTGTTCGACACCAAGGTAGGCTACGGTTTAGCTTTTCGAGACTTCGATAGAAGTGTAGAAAAAGTTATAAATATTTAGGAGTATTGGGCTTGTTTGGGGGTTTGTATCAAACATTTGTGATGAATGTTTGAGTGGGTACTTGTGTTGAGCTGTGATGATGGGGTTTGGGGAATCATCCTCGTTTGGTTCCATTCTTGATTATTTGGGCTTGTTGCCATATGTGGGTTTGTCGCCATAATTTCTTGATATATTTACTTATCACACATGGTTTCGATATGATATCTTGGATTGTGTATGTGTATTTAATTCTTGAAAGCATTTGATATTTCATCTCTTATTTTGTTGCATCTCATTGTATCATGATATCTTGTCTTATATGATCATTTGCATTCATAAACTCATTGTTCTGTGATATTTATTTGAGTGTGGTATGGATATGATGTGGGCCTAAGGGGCTTGAAGGATAAGAATACTTATGAGATTATGGAAACAACGAGATGATATTGATATGCGGGGGGAAAGGAGTTGCACGTACTGCAACATGATATTATTACGGCCAAAATTTGGGCTCCATGATTCCGACAAATTATTCCGTAGTAGAGGGGAGGTGTCAAGTGACACCGCCTCGGCGGGTTCCGGCGGAGTCGATTCCGCTTCGGAAGTACTATATCGGTGTCCTATAATATTCTTTAGGTCATAATTCACTTTCCCAAAATGGAAAACCTCGAGACTAGCGTCACCTTGGAGTATTTTCAAAACCCTAGGAGCAATTTCAACCTTGGGGTAAGAGATTCTTTCATTTATAACTTAAGTTTATATTTCTAAGTTTATTAATGGTGATGTAGTGTGTTAGTAAGTTGGGAAAAAATTATTGTAAGTTATTTGGAGATTAAGAGAACTTTGTTATTGATTTTAATGGAGGTTTATGGATCAATTTGTACTAATATCATGAATTAGGAGTGGATTATGTTAGATTATCATGTTGTAAGTCCTAAATTAAGTATAAAAACCTATTTTCAATTCGGGAATATTTCTAGGATTTCAAATTGGAGCTTTTTGATTATCGTTCAATTGAGGGTTCAAATGTGTTTAGTTTTTCAATTAACTTAAGGATATGATTATCTAGTATGTATTAATGGTTTTTGGGTATTAATGTTCGAGTCTTGGTGAAGTGGGCCGGGGTCGATATTTGTAGTCTTGCTTTGTTTAAAGGTTATGCCCTTATTTTGTGTAAGACTTATATTAATGAGTAGTATATTCGTGGATAACCTTTGATTATCACAAGGCGCCAATGAAGGGCAATGCTATCATCTTGGGGACGATTATAGGCGCACTGTTCGACACCAAGGTAGGCTACGGTTTAGCTTTTCGAGACTTCGATAGAAGTGTAGAAAAAGTTATAAATATTTAGGAGTATTGGGCTTGTTTGGGGGTTTGTATCAAACATTTGTGATGAATGTTTGAGTGGGTACTTGTGTTGAACTGTGATGATGGGGTTTTGGGAATCTTCCTAGTTCTGGTTCCGACTGTTGATTATTTGGGCTTGTTGCCATATGTGGGTTTGTCGCCATAATTTCTTGATATATTTACTTATCACACATGGTTTCGATATGATATCTTGGATTGTGTATGTGTATTTAATTCTTGAAAGCATTTGATATTTCATCTCTTATTTTGTTGCATCTCATTGTATCATGATATCTTGTCTTATATGATCATTTGCATTCATAAACTCATTGTTCTGTGATATTTATTTGAGTGTGGTATGGATATGATGTGGGCCTAAGGGGCTTGAAGGATAAGAATACTTATGAGATTATGGAAACACTGAGATGATATTGATACGCGGGGAAAGGAGTTGCACGTACGCAACATGATATTATTACGGCCAAAAGTTGGGCTCCATGATCCGATGAATTATTCCGTAGTAGAGGGGAGGTGTCAAGTGACACCGCCTCGGCGGGTTCCGGCAGGAGTCTATTCCGCTCGGGCGGAAGTACTATATCAGGTGTCCTATAATATTCTTTAGGTCATAATTCACTTTCCCAAAATGGAAAACCTCGAGACTAGCGTCACCTTGGAGTATTTTCAAAACCCTAGGAGCAATTTCAACCTTGGGGTAAGAGATTCTTTCATTTATAACTTAAGTTTATATTTCTAAGTTTATTAATGGTGATGTAGTGTGTTAGTAAGTTGGGAAAAATTATTGTAAGTTATTTGGAGATTAAGAGAACTTTGTTATTGATTTTAATGGAGGTTTATGGATCAATTTGTACTAATATCATGAATTAGGAGTGGATTATGTTAGATTATCATGTTGTAAGTCCTAAATTAAGTATAAAAACCTATTTTCAATTCGGGAATATTTCTAGGATTTCAAATTGGAGCTTTTTGATTATCGTTCAATTGGGGTTCAAATGTGTTTAGTTTTTCAATTAACTTAAGGATATGATTATCTAGTATGTATTAATGGTTTTTGGGTATTAATGTTCGAGTCTTGGTGAAGTGGGCCGGGGTCGATATTTGTAGTCTTGCTTTGTTAAAGGTTATGCCCTTATTTTGTGTAAGACTTATATTAATGAGTAGTATATTCGTGGATAACCTTTGATTATCACAAGGCGCCAATGAAGGGCAATGCTATCACTTTGGGGTTTGATTATAGGCGCACTTTGTTCGACACCAAGGTAGGCTACGGTTTAGCTTTTCGAGACTTCGATAGAAGTGTAGAAGAAGTTATAAATATTTAGGAGTATTGGGCTTGTTTGGGGTTTGTATCAAACATTTGTGATGAATGTTTGAGTGGGTACTTGTGTTGAACTGTGATGATGGGGTTTGGGGAATCATCCTCGTTTGGTTCCATTGCTTGATTATTTGGGCTTGTTGCCATATGTGGGTTTGTCGCCATAATTTCTTGATATATTTACTTATCACACATGGTTTCGATATGATATCTTGGATTGTGTATGTGTATTTAATTCTTGAAAGCATTTGATATTTCATCTCTTATTTTGTTGCATCTCATTGTATCATGATATCTTGTCTTATATGGTCATTTGCATTCATAAACTCATTGTTCTGTGATATTTATTTGAGTGTGGTATGGATATGATGTGGGCCTAAGGGGCTTGAAGGATAAGAATACTTATGAGATTATGGAAACAACGAGATGATATTGATACGCGGGGAAAGGAGTTGCACGTACGCAACATGATATTATTACGAGCCAAAAGTTGGGCTCCATGATCCGACAAATTATTCCGTAGTAGAGGGGAGGTGTCAAGTGACACCGCCTCGGCGGGTTCCGGCGGAGTCGATTCCGCTGGGGGCGGAAGTACTATATCGGGTGTCCTATAATATTCTTTAGGTCATAATTCACTTTCCCAAAATGGAAAACCTCGAGACTAGCGTCACCTTGGAGTATTTTCAAAACCCTAGGAGCAATTTCAACCTTGGGGTAAGAGATTCTTTCATTTATAACTTAAGTTTATATTTCTAAGTTTATTAATGGTGATGTAGTGTGTTAGTAAGTTGGGAAAAATTATTGTAAGTTATTTGGAGATTAAGAGAACTTTGTTATTGATTTTAATGGAGGTTTATGGATCAATTTGTACTAATATCATGAATTAGGAGTGGATTATGTTAGATTATCATGTTGTAAGTCCTAAATTAAGTATAAAAACCTATTTTCAATTCGGGAATATTTCTAGGATTTCAAATTGGAGCTTTTTGATTATCGTTCAATTGAGGGTTCAAATGTGTTTAGTTTTTCAATTAACTTAAGGATATGATTATCTAGTATGTATTAATGGTTTTTGGGTATTAATGTTCGAGTCTTGGTGAAGTGGGCCGGGGTCGATATTTGTAGTCTTGCTTTGTTAAAGGTTATGCCCTTATTTTGTGTAAGACTTATATTAATGAGTAGTATATTCGTGGATAACCTTTGATTATCACAAGGCGCCAATGAAGGGCAATGCTATCACTTTGGGGACGATTATAGGCGCACTGTTCGACACCAAGGTAGGCTACGGTTTAGCTTTTCGAGACTTCGATAGAAGTGTAGAAGAAGTTATAAATATTTAGGAGTATTGGGCTTGTTTGGGGGTTTGTATCAAACATTTGTGATGAATGTTTGAGTGGGTACTTGTGTTGACTTGTGATGATGGGGTTTGGGGAATCATCCTCGTCTTTGGTTCCGACTGCTTGCGATTATTTGGGCTTGTTGCCATATGTGGGTTTGTCGCCATAATTTCTTGATATATTTACTTATCACACATGGTTTCGATATGATATCTTGGATTGTGTATGTGTATTTAATTCTTGAAAGCATTTGATATTTCATCTCTTATTTTGTTGCATCTCATTGTATCATGATATCTTGTCTTATATGGTCATTTGCATTCATAAACTCATTGTTTGTGATATTTATTTGAGTGTGGTATGGATATGATGTGGGCCTAAGGGGCTTGAAGGATAAGAATACTTATGAGATTATGGAAACATTTGAGATGATATTGATACGCGGGGAAAGGAGTTGCACGTACGCAACATGATATTATTACGGCCAAAATTTGGGCTCCATGATCTACGATTGAATTATTCCGTAGTAGAGGGGAGGTGTCAAGTGACACCGCCTCGGCGGGTTCCGGCGGAGTCGATTCTTGGGCGGAAGTACTATATCGGTGTCCTATAATATTCTTTAGGTCATAATTCTCTTTCCCAAAATGGAAAACCTCGAGACTAGCGTCACCTTGGAGTATTTTCAAAACCCTAGGAGCAATTTCAACCTTGGGGTAAGAGATTCTTTCATTTATAACTTAAGTTTATATTTCTAAGTTTATTAATGGTGATGTAGTGTGTTAGTAAGTTGGGAAAAATTATTGTAAGTTATTTGGAGATTAAGAGAACTTGTTATTGATTTTAATGGAGGTTTATGGATCAATTTGTACTAATATCATGAATTAGGAGTGGATTATGTTAGATTATCATGTTGTAAGTCCTAAATTAAGTATAAAAACCTATTTTCAATTCGGGAATATTTCTAGGATTTCAAATTGGAGCTTTTTGATTATCGTTCAATTGAGGGTTCAAATGTGTTTAGTTTTTCAATTAACTTAAGGATATGATTATCTAGTATGTATTAATGGTTTTTGGGTATTAATGTTCGAGTCTTGGTGAAGTGGGCCGGGGTCGATATTTGTAGTCTTGCTTTGTTAAAGGTTATGCCCTTATTTTGTGTAAGACTTATATTAATGAGTAGTATATTCGTGGATAACCTTTGATTATCACAAGGCGCCAATGAAGGGCAATGCTATCACTTTGGGGACGATTATAGGCGCACTTTGTTCGACACCAAGGTAGGCTACGGTTTAGCTTTTCGAGACTTCGATAGAAGTGTAGAAGAAGTTATAAATATTTAGGAGTATTGGGCTTGTTTGGGGTTTGTATCAAACATTTGTGATGAATGTTTGAGTGGGTACTTGTGTTGAACTGTGATGATGGGGTTTGGGGAATCATCCTCGTTCGGTTTCCGATGCTGCGATTATTTGGGCTTGTTGCCATATGTGGGTTTGTCGCCATAATTTCTTGATATATTTACTTATCACACATGGTTTCGATATGATATCTTGGATTGTGTATGTGTATTTAATTCTTGAAAGCATTTGATATTTCATCTCTTATTTTGTTGCATCTCATTGTATCATGATATCTTGTCTTATATGGTCATTTGCATTCATAAACTCATTGTTCTGTGATATTTATTTGAGTGTGGTATGGATATGATGTGGGCCTAAGGGGCTTGAAGGATAAGAATACTTATGAGATTATGGAAACACGAGATGATATTGATACGCGGGGAAAGGAGTTGCACGTACGCAACATGATATTATACGAGCCAAAAGTTGGGCTCCATGATTCGAAATTATTCCGTAGTAGAGGGGAGGTGTCAAGTGACACCGCCTCGGCGGGTTCCGGCGGAGTCGATTCCATTTGGGGCGGAAGTACTATATCGGGTGTCCTATAATATTCTTTAGGTCATAATTCACTTTCCCAAAATGGAAAACCTCGAGACTAGCGTCACCTTGGAGTATTTTCAAAACCCTAGGAGCAATTTCAACCTTGGGGTAAGAGATTCTTTCATTTATAACTTAAGTTTATATTTCTAAGTTTATTAATGGTGATGTAGTGTGTTAGTAAGTTGGGAAAAAATTATTGTAAGTTATTTGGAGATTAAGAGAACTTGTTATTGATTTTAATGGAGGTTTATGGATCAATTTGTACTAATATCATGAATTAGGAGTGGATTATGTTAGATTATCATGTTGTAAGTCCTAAATTAAGTATAAAAACCTATTTTCAATTCGGGAATATTTCTAGGATTTCAAATTGGAGCTTTTTGATTATCGTTCAATTCAGGGTTCAAATGTGTTTAGTTTTTCAATTAACTTAAGGATATGATTATCTAGTATGTATTAATGGTTTTTGGGTATTAATGTTCGAGTCTTGGTGAAGTGGGCCCGGGGTCGATATTTGTAGTCTTGCTTTGTTAAAGGTTATGCCCTTATTTTGTGTAAGACTTATATTAATGAGTAGTATATTCGTGGATAACCTTTGATTATCACAAGGCGCCAATGAAGGGAAATGCTATCACTGGGGACTGATTATAGGCGCACTTGTTCGACACCAAGGTAGGCTACGGTTTAGCTTTTCGAGACTTCGATAGAAGTGTAGAAAAAGTTATAAATATTTAGGAGTATTGGGCTTGTTTGGGGGTCTGTATCAAACATTTGTGATGAATGTTTGAGTGGGTACTTGTGTTGAACTGTGATGATGGGGTTTGGGGAATCATCCTCGTTACGGGTTCCATTCTTGATTATTTGGGCTTGTTGCCATATGTGGGTTTGTCGCCATAATTTCTTGATATATTTACTTATCACACATGGTTTCGATATGATATCTTGGATTGTGTATGTGTATTTAATTCTTGAAAGCATTTGATATTTCATCTCTTATTTTGTTGCATCTCATTGTATCATGATATCTTGTCTTATATGATCATTTGCATTCATAAACTCATTGTTCTGTGATATTTATTTGAGTGTGGTATGGATATGATGTGGGCCTAAGGGGCTTGAAGGATAAGAATACTTATGAGATTATGGAAACACTGAGATGATATTGATACGCGGGGAAAGGAGTTGCACGTTTGCAACATGATATTATTACAGCCAAAATTTGGGCTCCATGATCCGATGAATTATTCCGTAGTAGAGGGGAGGTGTCAAGTGACACCGCCTCGGCGGGTTCAGCGGAGGAGTCTATTCCGGGGGCGGAAGTACTATATCGGGTGTCCTATAATATTCTTTAGGTCATAATTCACTTTCCCAAAATGGAAAACCTCGAGACTAGCGTCACCTTGGAGTATTTTCAAAACCCTAGGAGCAATTTCAACCTTGGGGTAAGAGATTCTTTCATTTATAACTTAAGTTTATATTTCTAAGTTTATTAATGGTGATGTAGTGTGTTAGTAAGTTGGGAAAAATTATTGTAAGTTATTTGGAGATTAAGAGAACTTGTTATTGATTTTAATGGAGGTTTATGGATCAATTTGTACTAATATCATGAATTAGGAGTGGATTATGTTAGATTATCATGTTGTAAGTCCTAAATTAAGTATAAAAACCTATTTTCAATTCGGGAATATTTCTAGGATTTCAAATTGGAGCTTTTTGATTATCGTTCAATTGAGGGTTCAAATGTGTTTAGTTTTTCAATTAACTTAAGGATATGATTATCTAGTATGTATTAATGGTTTTTGGGTATTAATGTTCGAGTCTTGGTGAAGTGGGCCCGGGGTCGATATTTGTAGTCTTGCTTTGTTAAAGGTTATGCCCTTATTTTGTGTAAGACTTATATTAATGAGTAGTATATTCGTGGATAACCTTTGATTATCACAAGGCGCCAATGAAGGGCAATGCTATCACTTTGGGGACGATTATAGGCGCACTTTGTTCGACACCAAGGTAGGCTACGGTTTAGCTTTTCGAGACTTCGATAGAAGTGTAGAAAAAGTTATAAATATTTAGGAGTATTGGGCTTGTTTGGGGGTTTGTATCAAACATTTGCGATGAATGTTTGAGTGGGTACTTGTGTTGAACTTTGATGATGGGGGTTTGGGAATCTTCCTCGTTCTGGTTCCGACTGTTGATTATTTGGGCTTGTTGCCATATGTGGGTTTGTCGCCATAATTTCTTGATATATTTACTTATCACACATGGTTTCGATATGATATCTTGGATTGTGTATGTGTATTTAATTCTTGAAAGCATTTGATATTTCATCTCTTATTTTGTTGCATCTCATTGTATCATGATATCTTGTCTTATATGATCATTTGCATTCATAAACTCATTGTTCTGTGATATTTATTTGAGTGTGGTATGGATATGATGTGGGCCTAAGGGGCTTGAAGGATAAGAATACTTATGAGATTATGGAAACAACGAGATGATATTGATATATGCGGGGAAAGGAGTTGCACGTACGCAACATGATATTATTACAGCCAAAAGTTGGGCTCCATGATCCACAAATTATTCCGTAGTAGAGGGGAGGTGTCAAGTGACACCGCCGCGGCGGGTTCCGGCGGAGTCGATTCCGCATTTGGGGGCGGAAGTACTATATCAGGTGTCCTATAATATTCTTTAGGTCATAATTCACTTTCCCAAAATGGAAAACCTCGAGACTAGCGTCACCTTGGAGTATTTTCAAAACCCTAGGAGCAATTTCAACCTTGGGGTAAGAGATTCTTTCATTTATAACTTAAGTTTATATTTCTAAGTTTATTAATGGTGATGTAGTGTGTTAGTAAGTTGGGAAAAAATTATTGTAAGTTATTTGGAGATTAAGAGAACTCTGTTATTGATTTTAATGGAGGTTTATGGATCAATTTGTACTAATATCATGAATTAGGAGTGGATTATGTTAGATTATCATGTTGTAAGTCCTAAATTAAGTATAAAAACCTATTTTCAATTCGGGAATATTTCTAGGATTTCAAATTGGAGCTTTTTGATTATCGTTCAATTGAGGGTTCAAATGTGTTTAGTTTTTCAATTAACTTAAGGATATGATTATCTAGTATGTATTAATGGTTTTTGGGTATTAATGTTCGAGTCTTGGTGAAGTGGGCCGGGGTCGATATTTGTAGTCTTGCTTTGTTTAAAGGTTATGCCCTTATTTTGTGTAAGACTTATATTAATGAGTAGTATATTCGTGGATAACCTTTGATTATCACAAGGCGCCAATGAAGGGCAATGCTATCACTTTGGGGACGATTATAGGCGCACTGTTCGACACCAAGGTAGGCTACGGTTTAGCTTTTCGAGACTTCGATAGAAGTGTAGAAAAAGTTATAAATATTTAGAAGTATTGGGCTTGTTTGGGGGTTTGTATCAAACATTTGTGATGAATGTTTGAGTGGGTACTTGTGTTGAACTGTGATGAAGGGGATTGGGGAATCATCCTCGTTCTGGTTCGACTGCTGATTATTTGGGCTTGTTTCCATATGTGGGTTTGTCGCCACAATATCGTGATATATTTACTTATCACACATGGTTTCGTTATGATATCTTGGATTGTGTATTGTATTTAATTCTGGAAAGAATTTGATATTTCATCTCTTATTTTGCTGCATCTCATTGTATCATGATATCTTGTCTTATATGATCATTTGCATTCATAAACTCATTGTTCTGTGATATTTAATTGAGTGTGGTATGGATATGATGTGGGCCTAAGGGGCTTGAAGGATAAGAATACTTATGAGATTATGGAGACGCGAGATGATATTGATACGCGGGGAAAGGAGTTGCACGTACGCAACATGATATTATTACAGCCAAAAGTTGGGCTCCATGATTCCACAAATTATTCCGTAGCAGAGGGGAGGTGTCAAGTGACACCGCCGCAGCGGGTTCCAGCGGAGTCTATTCCGCTTGGGCGGAAGTACTATATCAGGTGTCCTATAATATTCTTTAGGTCATAATTCACTTTCCCAAAATGGAAAACCTCGAGACTAGCGTCACCTTGGAGTATTTTCAAAACCCTAGGAGCAATTTCAACCTTGGGGTAAGAGATTCTTTCATTTATAACTTAAGTTTATATTTCTAAGTTTATTAATGGTGATGTAGTGTGTTAGTAAGTTGGGAAAAATTTATTGTAAGTTATTTGGAGATTAAGAGAACTTTGTTATTGATTTTAATGGAGGTTTATGGATCAATTTGTACTAATATCATGAATTAGGAGTGGATTATGTTAGATTATCATGTTGTAAGTCCTAAATTAAGTATAAAAACCTATTTTCAATTCGGGAATATTTCTAGGATTTCAAATTGGAGCTTTTTGATTATCGTTCAATTGAGGGTTCAAATGTGTTTAGTTTTTCAATTAACTTAAGGATATGATTATCTAGTATGTATTAATGGTTTTTGGGTATTAATGTTCGAGTCTTGGTGAAGTGGGCCGGGGTCGATATTTGTAGTCTTGCTTTGTTTAAAGGTTATGCCCTTATTTTGTGTAAGACTTATATTAATGAGTAGTATATTCGTGGATAACCTTTGATTATCACAAGGCGCCAATGAAGGGCAATGCTATCACTTTGGGGACTGATTATAGGCGCACTGTTCGACACCAAGGTAGGCTACGGTTTAGCTTTTCGAGACTTCGATAGAAGTGTAGAAAAGTTATAAATATTTAGGAGTATTGGGCTTGTTTGGGGGTCTGTATCAAACATTTGCGATGAATGTTTGAGTGGGTACTTGTGTTGAACTGTGATGATGGGGTTTGGGGAATCATCCTCGTTCTGGTTCCGACTGCTGATTATTTGGGCTTGTTGCCATATGTGGTTTGTCGCCATAATTTCTTGATATATTTACTTATCACACATGGTTTCGATATGATATCTTGGATTGTGTATGTGTATTTAATTCTTGAAAGCATTTGATATTTCATCTCTTATTTTGTTGCATCTCATTGTATCATGATATCTTGTCTTATATGATCATTTGCATTCATAAACTCATTGTTCTGTGATATTTATTTGAGTGTGGTATGGATATGATGTGGGCCTAAGGGGCTTGAAGGATAAGAATACTTATGAGATTATGGAAACACGAGATGATATTGATACGCGGGGAAAGGAGTTGCACGTACGCAACATGATATTATTACAGCCAAAATTTGGGCTCCATGATCTACGAAATTATTCCGTAGTAGAGGGGAGGTGTCAAGTGACACCGCCGCGGCGGGTTCCGGGGCGGAGTCGATTCATTTGGGGCGGAAGTACTATATCGGTGTCCTATAATATTCTTTAGGTCATAATTCACTTTCCCAAAATGGAAAACCTCGAGACTAGCGTCACCTTGGAGTATTTTCAAAACCCTAGGAGCAATTTCAACCTTGGGGTAAGAGATTCTTTCATTTATAACTTAAGTTTATATTTCTAAGTTTATTAATGGTGATGTAGTGTGTTAGTAAGTTGGGAAAAAATTATTGTAAGTTATTTGGAGATTAAGAGAACTTTGTTATTGATTTTAATGGAGGTTTATGGATCAATTTGTACTAATATCATGAATTAGGAGTGGATTATGTTAGATTATCATGTTGTAAGTCCTAAATTAAGTATAAAAACCTATTTTCAATTCGGGAATATTTCTAGGATTTCAAATTGGAGCTTTTTGATTATCGTTCAATTGAGGGTTCAAATGTGTTTAGTTTTTCAATTAACTTAAGGATATGATTATCTAGTATGTATTAATGGTTTTTGGGTATTAATGTTCGAGTCTTGGTGAAGTGGGCCGGGGTCGATATTTGTAGTCTTGCTTTTTTAAAGGTTATGCCCTTATTTTGTGTAAGACTTATATTAATGAGTAGTATATTCGTGGATAACCTTTGATTATCACAAGGCGCCAATGAAGGGCAATGCTATCACTTTGGGATTCGATTATAGGCGCACCTGTTCGACACCAAGGTAGGCTACGGTTTAGCTTTTCGAGACTTCGATAGAAGTAGAAAAGTTATAAATATTTAGGAGTATTGGGCTTGTTTGGGGGTTGTATCAAACATTTGTGATGAATGTTTGAGTGGGTACTTGTGTTGAACTGTGATGATGGGGTTTGGGGAATCATCCTCGTTTAGGTTCCGACTGTTGATTATTTGGGCTTGTTGCCATATGTGGGTTTGTCGCCATAATTTCTTGATATATTTACTTATCACACATGGTTTCGATATGATATCTTGGATTGTGTATGTGTATTTAATTCTTGAAAGCATTTGATATTTCATCTCTTATTTTGTTGCATCTCATTGTATCATGATATCTTGTCTTATATGATCATTTGCATTCATAAACTCATTGTTCTGTGATATTTATTTGAGTGTGGTATGGATATGATGTGGGCCTAAGGGGCTTGAAGGATAAGAATACTTATGAGATTATGGAAACACTGAGATGATATTGATATGCGGGGAAAGGAATAACACGTACGCAACATGATATTATTACAGCCAAAAGTTGGGCTCCATGATCCGACAAATTATTCCGTAGTAGAGGGGAGGTGTCAAGTGACACCGCCTCGGCGGGTTCCACGGAGTCGATTCCGCTTTGGGCGGAAGTACTATATCAGGTGTCCTATAATATTCTTTAGGTCATAATTCACTTTCCCAAAATGGAAAACCTCGAGACTAGCGTCACCTTGGAGTATTTTCAAAACCCTAGGAGCAATTTCAACCTTGGGGTAAGAGATTCTTTCATTTATAACTTAAGTTTATATTTCTAAGTTTATTAATGGTGATGTAGTGTGTTAGTAAGTTGGGAAAAATTATTGTAAGTTATTTGGAGATTAAGAGAACTTTGTTATTGATTTTAATGGAGGTTTATGGATCAATTTGTACTAATATCATGAATTAGGAGTGGATTATGTTAGATTATCATGTTGTAAGTCCTAAATTAAGTATAAAAACCTATTTTCAATTCGGGAATATTTCTAGGATTTCAAATTGGAGCTTTTTGATTATCGTTCAATTGAGGGTTCAAATGTGTTTAGTTTTTCAATTAACTTAAGGATATGATTATCTAGTATGTATTAATGGTTTTTGGGTATTAATGTTCGAGTCTTGGTGAAGGGTCGATATTTGTATTCTTGCTTTGTTAAAGGTTATGTCCTTATTTTGTGTAAGACTTATATTAATGAGTAGTATATTCGTGGATAACCTTTGATTATCACAAGGCGCCAATGAAGGGCAATGCTATCACTGGGGATTGATTATAGGCGCACCTGTTCGACACCAAGGTAGGCTACGGTTTAGCTTTTCGAGACTTCGATAGAAGTGTAGAAAAAGTTATAAATATTTAGGAGTATTGGGCTTGTTTGGGGTTTGTATCAAACATTTGTGATGAATGTTTGAGTGGGTACTTGTGTTGAACTGTGATGATGGGGTTTGGGGAATCATCCTCGTTCTGGTTCCGACTGCTGATTATTTGGGCTTGTTGCCATATGTGGGTTTGTCGCCATAATTTCTTGATATATTTACTTATCACACATGGTTTCGATATGATATCTTGGATTGTGTGTATGTGTATTTAATTCTTGAAAGCATTTGATATTTCATCTCTTATTTTGTTGCATCTCATTGTATCATGATATCTTGTCTTATATGATCATTTGCATTCATAAACTCATTGTTCTGTGATATTTATTTGAGTGTGGTATGGATATGATGTGGGCCTAAGGGGCTTGAAGGATAAGAATACTTATGAGATTATGGAAACACTGAGATGATATTGATATGCGGGGAAAGGAGTTGCACGTACGCAACATGATATTATTATTAGCCAAAAGTTGGGCTCCATGATCTACGAAATTATTCCGTAGTAGAGGGGAGGTGTCAAGTGACACCGCCTCGGCGGGTTCCAGCGTGAGTCTATTCCGCTGGGGGGCGGAAGTACTATATCGGTGTCCTATAATATTCTTTAGGTCATAATTCACTTTCCCAAAATGGAAAACCTCGAGACTAGCGTCACCTTGGAGTATTTTCAAAACCCTAGGAGCAATTTCAACCTTGGGGTAAGAGATTCTTTCATTTATAACTTAAGTTTATATTTCTAAGTTTATTAATGGTGATGTAGTGTGTTAGTAAGTTGGGAAAAAATTTATTGTAAGTTATTTGGAGATTAAGAGAACTTCTGTTATTGATTTTAATGGAGGTTTATGGATCAATTTGTACTAATATCATGAATTAGGAGTGGATTATGTTAGATTATCATGTTGTAAGTCCTAAATTAAGTATAAAAACCTATTTTCAATTCGGGAATATTTCTAGGATTTCAAATTGGAGCTTTTTGATTATCGTTCAATTGAGGGTTCAAATGTGTTTAGTTTTTCAATTAACTTAAGGATATGATTATCTAGTATGTATTAATGGTTTTTGGGTATTAATGTTCGAGTCTTGGTGAAGTGGGCCGGGGTCGATATTTGTAGTCTTGCTTTGTTTAAAGGTTATGCCCTTATTTTGTGTAAGACTTATATTAATGAGTAGTATATTCGTGGATAACCTTTGATTATCACAAGGCGCCAATGAAGGCAATGCTATCACTGGGACTGATTATAGGCGCACTGTTCGACACCAAGGTAGGCTACGGTTTAGCTTTTCGAGACTTCGATAGAAGTGTAGAAAAAGTTATAAATATTTAGGAGTATTGGGCTTGTTGGGGGTTTGTATCAAACATTTGTGATGAATGTTTGAGTGGGTACTTGTGTTGAACTGTGATGATGGGGTTTGGGGAATCATTCCTCGTTCTGGTTCCGACTGCTGATTATTTGGGCTTGTTGCCATATGTGGGTTTGTCGCCATAATTTCTTGATATATTTACTTATCACACATGGTTTCGATATGATATCTTGGATTGTGTATGTGTATTTAATTCTTGAAAGCATTTGATATTTCATCTCTTATTTTGTTGCATCTCATTGTATCATGATATCTTGTCTTATATGATCATTTGCATTCATAAACTCATTGTTCTGTGATATTTATTTGAGTGTGGTATGGATATGATGTGGGCCTAAGGGGCTTGAAGGATAAGAATACTTATGAGATTATGGAAACACTGAGATGATATTGATATGCGGGGAAAGGAGTTGCACGTCTGCAACATGATATTATTACAGCCAAAAGCTGGGCTCCATGATCTACGAAATTATTCCGTAGTAGAGGGGAGGTGTCAAGTGACACCGCCTCAGCGGGTTCCAGCGGAGTCGATTCCGCTGGGGCGGAAGTACTATATCAGGTGTCCTATAATATTCTTTAGGTCATAATTCACTTTCCCAAAATGGAAAACCTCGAGACTAGCGTCACCTTGGAGTATTTTCAAAACCCTAGGAGCAATTTCAACCTTGGGGTAAGAGATTCTTTCATTTATAACTTAAGTTTATATTTCTAAGTTTATTAATGGTGATGTAGTGTGTTAGTAAGTTGGGAAAAATTATTGTAAGTTATTTGGAGATTAAGAGAACTCTGTTATTGATTTTAATGGAGGTTTATGGATCAATTTGTACTAATATCATGAATTAGGAGTGGATTATGTTAGATTATCATGTTGTAAGTCCTAAATTAAGTATAAAAACCTATTTTCAATTCGGGAATATTTCTAGGATTTCAAATTGGAGCTTTTTGATTATCGTTCAATTGAGGGTTCAAATGTGTTTAGTTTTTCAATTAACTTAAGGATATGATTATCTAGTATGTATTAATGGTTTTTGGGTATTAATGTTCGAGTCTTGGTGAAGTGGGCCCGGGGTCGATATTTGTATTCTTGCTTTGTTTAAAGGTTATGCCCTAATTTTGTGTAAGACTTATATTAATGAGTAGTATATTCGTGGATAACCTTTGATTATCACAAGGCGCCAATGAAGGGCAATGCTCTCACTTTGGACCGATTATAGGCGCACCTGTTCGACACCAAGGTAGGCTACGGTTTAGCTTTTCGAGACTTCGATAGAAGTGTAGAAAAAGTTATAAATATTTAGGAGTATTGGGCTTGTTTTGGGGTTGTATCAAACATTTGTGATGAATGTTTGAGGGTACTTGTGTTGAACCGTGATGATGGGGTTTGGGGAATCATCCTCGTTCTGGTTCCGACTGCTGATTATTTGGGCTTGTTGCCATATGTGGGTTTGTCGCCATAATTTCTTGATATATTTACTTATCACACATGGTTTCGATATGATATCTTGGATTGTGTATGTGTATTTAATTCTTGAAAGCATTTGATATTTCATCTCTTATTTTGTTGCATCTCATTGTATCATGATATCTTGTCTTATATGATCATTTGCATTCATAAACTCATTGTTCTGTGATATTTATTTGAGTGTGGTATGGATATGATGTGGGCCTAAGGGGCTTGAAGGATAAGAATACTTATGAGATTATGGAAACACTGAGATGATATTGATACGCGGGGAAAGGAGTTGCACGTCCGCAACATGATATTATTACAGCCAAAAGTTGGGCTCCATGATCCGAAATTATTCCGTAGTAGAGGGGAGGTGTCAAGTGACACCGCCTCAGCGGGTTCCAGCGGAGTCGATTCCGCTCGCGGAAGTACTATATCAGGTGTCCTATAATATTCTTTAGGTCATAATTCACTTTCCCAAAATGGAAAACCTCGAGACTAGCGTCACCTTGGAGTATTTTCAAAACCCTAGGAGAAATTTCAACCTTGGGGTAAGAGATTCTTTCATTTATAACTTAAGTTTATATTTCTAAGTTTATTAATGGTGATGTAGTGTGTTAGTAAGTTGGGAAAAAATTATTGTAAGTTATTTGGAGATTAAGAGAACTCTGTTATTGATTTTAATGGAGGTTTATGGATCAATTTGTACTAATATCATGAATTAGGAGTGGATTATGTTAGATTATCATGTTGTAAGTCCTAAATTAAGTATAAAAACCTATTTTCAATTCGGGAATATTTCTAGGATTTCAAATTGGAGCTTTTTGATTATCGTTCAATTCAGGGTTCAAATGTGTTTAGTTTTTCAATTAACTTAAGGATATGATTATCTAGTATGTATTAATGGTTTTTGGGTATTAATGTTCGAGTCTTGGTGAAGTGGGCCCGGGGTCGATATTTGTATTCTTGCTTTTTTTAAAGGTTATGCCCTTATTTTGTGTAAGACTTATATTAATGAGTAGTATATTCGTGGATAACCTTTGATTATCACAAGGCGCCAATGAAGGGCAATGCTATCACTGGGGACTGATTATAGGCGCACCTGTTCGACACCAAGGTAGGCTACGGTTTAGCTTTTCGAGACTTCGATAGAAGTGTAGAAAAAGTTATAAATATTTAGGAGTATTGGGCTTGTTTGGGGGTCTGTATCAAACATTTGTGATGAATGTTTGAGTGGGTACTTGTGTTGAACTGTGATGATGGGGTTTGGGGAATCATCCTCGTTCTGGTTCCGACTGCTGATTATTTGGGCTTGTTGCCATATGTGGGTTTGTCGCCATAATTTCTTGATATATTTACTTATCACACATGGTTTCGATATGATATCTTGGATTGTGTATGTGTATTTAATTCTTGAAAGCATTTGATATTTCATCTCTTATTTTGTTGCATCTCATTGTATCATGATATCTTGTCTTATATGATCATTTGCATTCATAAACTCATTGTTCTGTGATATTTATTTGAGTGTGGTATGGATATGATGTGGGCCTAAGGGGCTTGAAGGATAAGAATACTTATGAGATTATGGAAACACTGAGATGATATTGATACGCGGGGAAAGGAGTTGCACGTCTGCAACATGATATTATTACAGCCAAAAGCTGGGCTCCATGATCCGACAAATTATTCCGTAGTAGAGGGGAGGTGTCAAGTGACACCGCCTCAGCGGGTTCCAGCGGAGTCGATTCCGCTCGGGCGGAAGTACTATATCAGGTGTCCTATAATATTCTTTAGGTCATAATTCACTTTCCCAAAATGGAAAACCTCGAGACTAGCGTCACCTTGGAGTATTTTCAAAACCCTAGGAGCAATTTCAACCTTGGGGTAAGAGATTCTTTCATTTATAACTTAAGTTTATATTTCTAAGTTTATTAATGGTGATGTAGTGTGTTAGTAAGTTGGGAAAAATTTATTGTAAGTTATTTGGAGATTAAGAGAACTCTGTTATTGATTTTAATGGAGGTTTATGGATCAATTTGTACTAATATCATGAATTAGGAGTGGATTATGTTAGATTATCATGTTGTAAGTCCTAAATTAAGTATAAAAACCTATTTTCAATTCGGGAATATTTCTAGGATTTCAAATTGGAGCTTTTTGATTATCGTTCAATTCAGGGTTCAAATGTGTTTAGTTTTTCAATTAACTTAAGGATATGATTATCTAGTATGTATTAATGGTTTTTGGGTATTAATGTTCGAGTCTTGGTGAAGTGGGCCCGGGGTCGATATTTGTATTCTTGCTTTTTTAAAGGTTATGCCCTTATTTTGTGTAAGACTTATATTAATGAGTAGTATATTCGTGGATAACCTTTGATTATCACAAGGCGCCAATGAAGGGCAATTCTATCACTGGGGACTGATTATAGGCGCACCTGTTCGACACCAAGGTAGGCTACGGTTTAGCTTTTCGAGACTTCGATAGAAGTGCAGAAGAAGTTATAAATATTTAGGAGTATTGGGCTTGTTTGGGGGTCTGTATCAAACATTTGCGATGAATGTTTGAGTGGGTACTTGTGTTGAACTGTGATGATGGGGTTTGGGGAATCATCCTCGTTCTGGTTCCGACTTGATTATTTGGGCTTGTTGCCATATGTGGGTTTGTCGCCATAATTTCTTGATATATTTACTTATCACACATGGTTTCGATATGATATCTTGGATTGTGTATGTGTATTTAATTCTTGAAAGCATTTGATATTTCATCTCTTATTTTGTTGCATCTCATTGTATCATGATATCTTGTCTTATATGATCATTTGCATTCATAAACTCATTGTTCTGTGATATTTATTTGAGTGTGGTATGGATATGATGTGGGCCTAAGGGGCTTGAAGTATAAGAATACTTATGAGATTATGGAAACACTGAGATGATATTGATATGCGGGGAAAGGAATTGCACGTCCGCAACATGATATTATTACAGCCAAAAGCTGGGCTCCATGATTCTACAAATTATTCCGTAGCAGAGGGGAGGTGTCAAGTGACACCGCCGCAGCGGGTTCCAGCGGAGTCTATTCCGCTTGGGCGAGAAGTACTATATCAGGTGTCCTATAATATTCTTTAGGTCATAATTCACTTTCCCAAAATGGAAAACCTCGAGACTAGCGTCACCTTGGAGTATTTTCAAAACCCTAGGAGAAATTTCAACCTTGGGGTAAGAGATTCTTTCATTTATAACTTAAGTTTATATTTCTAAGTTTATTAATGGTGATGTAGTGTGTTAGTAAGTTGGGAAAAATTATTGTAAGTTATTTGGAGATTAAGAGAACTCTGTTATTGATTTTAATGGAGGTTTATGGATCAATTTGTACTAATATCATGAATTAGGAGTGGATTATGTTAGATTATCATGTTGTAAGTCCTAAATTAAGTATAAAAACCTATTTTCAATTCGGGAATATTTCTAGGATTTCAAATTGGAGCTTTTTGATTATCGTTCAATTCAGTGTTCAAATGTGTTTAGTTTTTCAATTAACTTAAGGATATGATTATCTAGTATGTATTAATGGTTTTTGGGTATTAATGTTCGAGTCTTGGTGAAGTGGGCCCGGGGTCGATATTTGTATTCTTGCTTTGTTTAAAGGTTATGCCCTAATTTTGTGTAAGACTTATATTAATGAGTAGTATATTCGTGGATAACCTTTGATTATCACAAGGCGCCAATGAAGGGCAATGCTATCACTGGGACTAATTATAGGCGCACCTATTCGACACCAAGGTAGGCTACGGTTTAGCTTTTCGAGACTTCGATAGAAGTGTAGAAAAAGTTATAAATATTTAGGAGTATGGGCTTGCTTTTTGGGGTCTGTATCAAACATTTGCGATGAATGTTTGAGTGGGTACTTGTGTTGAACTATGATGATGGGGTTTTGGGAATCATCCTCGTTCTGGTTCCGACTGTTGATTATTTGGGCTTGTTGCCATATGTGGGTTTGTCGCCATAATTTCTTGATATATTTACTTATCACACATGGTTTCGATATGATATCTTGGATTGTGTATGTGTATTTAATTCTTGAAAGCATTTGATATTTCATCTCTTATTTTGTTGCATCTCATTGTATCATGATATCTTGTCTTATATGATCATTTGCATTCATAAACTCATTGTTCGTGATATTTATTTGAGTGTGGTATGGATATGATGTGGGCCTAAGGGGCTTGAAGGATAAGAATACTTATGAGATTATGGAAACACTGAGATGATATTGATATGCGGGGAAAGGAGTTGCACGTCCGCAACATGATATTATTACAGCCAAAAGCTGGGCTCCATGATTCTACAAATTATTCCGTAGCAGAGGGGAGGTGTCAAGTGACACCGCCGCAGCGGGTTCCAGCGGAGTCTATTCGCTGGGCGGAAAGTACTATATCGGGTGTCCTATAATATTCTTTAGGTCATAATTCACTTTCCCAAAATGGAAAACCTCGAGACTAGCGTCACCTTGGAGTATTTTCAAAACCCTAGGAGAAATTTCAACCTTGGGGTAAGAGATTCTTTCATTTATAACTTAAGTTTATATTTCTAAGTTTATTAATGGTGATGTAGTGTGTTAGTAAGTTGGGAAAAATTATTGTAAGTTATTTGGAGATTAAGAGAACTCTGTTATTGATTTTAATGGAGGTTTATGGATCAATTTGTACTAATATCATGAATTAGGAGTGGATTATGTTAGATTATCATGTTGTAAGTCCTAAATTAAGTATAAAAACCTATTTTCAATTCGGGAATATTTCTAGGATTTCAAATTGGAGCTTTTTGATTATCGTTCAATTGAGTGTTCAAATGTGTTTAGTTTTTCAATTAACTTAAGGATATGATTATCTAGTATGTATTAATGGTTTTTGGGTATTAATGTTCGAGTCTTGGTGAAGTGGGCCCGGGGTCGATATTTGTATTCTTGCTTTGTTTAAAGGTTATGCCCTTATTTTGTGTAAGACTTATATTAATGAGTAGTATATTCGTGGATAACCTTTGATTATCACAAGGCGCCAATGAAGGGCAATGCTATCACTGGACTGATTATAGGCGCATTGTTCGACACCAAGGTAGGCTACGGTTTAGCTTTTCGAGACTTCGATAGAAGTGTAGAAAAAGTTATAAATATTTAGAAGTATTGGGCTTGTTTGGGGGTTTGTATCAAACATTTTTGATGAATGTTTGAGTGGGTACTTGTGTTGAACTATGATGATGGGGTTTGGGGAATCATCCTCGTTGTTCGGTTCCGACTGCTGATTATTTGGGCTTGTTGCCATATGTGGGTTTGTCGCCATAATTTCTTGATATATTTACTTATCACACATGGTTTCGATATGATATCTTGGATTGTGTATGTGTATTTAATTCTTGAAAGCATTTGATATTTCATCTCTTATTTTGTTGCATCTCATTGTATCATGATATCTTGTCTTATATGATCATTTGCATTCATAAACTCATTGTTCTGTGATATTTATTTGAGTGTGGTATGGATATGATGTGGGCCTAAGGGGCTTGAAGGATAAGAATACTTATGAGATTATGGAAACACTGAGATGATATTGATATGCGGGGAAAGGAATTGCACGTCCGCAACATGATATTATTACAGCCAAAAGCTGGGCTCCATGATTCTACAAATTATTCCGTAGCAGAGGGGAGGTGTCAAGTGACACCGCCTCAGCGGGTTCCAGCGGAGTCTATTCCGCTCGGGCGGAAGTACTATATCAGGTGTCCTATAATATTCTTTAGGTCATAATTCACTTTCCCAAAATGGAAAACCTCGAGACTAGCGTCACCTTGGAGTATTTTCAAAACCCTAGGAGCAATTTCAACCTTGGGGTAAGAGATTCTTTTCATTTATAACTTAAGTTTATATTTCTAAGTTTATTAATGGTGATGTAGTGTGTTAGTAAGTTGGGAAAAAATTATTGTAAGTTATTTGGAGATTAAGAGAACTCTGTTATTGATTTTAATGGAGGTTTATGGATCAATTTGTACTAATATCATGAATTAGGAGTGGATTATGTTAGATTATCATGTTGTAAGTCCTAAATTAAGTATAAAAACCTATTTTCAATTCGGGAATATTTCTAGGATTTCAAATTGGAGCTTTTTGATTATCGTTCAATTCAGTGTTCAAATGTGTTTAGTTTTTCAATTAACTTAAGGATATGATTATCTAGTATGTATTAATGGTTTTTGGGTATTAATGTTCGAGTCTTGGTGAAGTGGGCCCGGGGTCGATATTTGTATTCTTGCTTTGTTTAAAGGTTATGCCCTAATTTTGTGTAAGACTTATATTAATGAGTAGTATATTCGTGGATAACCTTTGATTATCACAAGGCGCCAATGAAGGGCAATGCCATCACTGGGGACTGATTATAGGCGCACCTGTTCGACACCAAGGTAGGCTACGGTTTAGCTTTTCGAGACTTCGATAGAAGTGTAGAAAAAGTTATAAATATTTAGGAGTATTGGGCTTGTTTGGGGGTCTGTATCAAACATTTGTGATGAATGTTTGAGTGGGTACTTGTGTTGAACTGTGATGATGGGGTTTGGGGAATCATCCTCGTTCTGGTTCCGACTGCTGATTATTTGGGCTTGTTGCCATATGTGGGTTTGTCGCCATAATTTCTTGATATATTTACTTATCACACATGGTTTCGATATGATATCTTGGATTGTGTATGTGTATTTAATTCTTGAAAGCATTTGATATTTCATCTCTTATTTTGTTGCATCTCATTGTATGAGGATATCTTGTCTTATATGATCATTTGCATTCATAAACTCATTGTTCTGTGATATTTATTTGAGTGTGGTATGGATATGATGTGGGCCTAAGGGGCTTGAAGGATAAGAATACTTATGAGATTATGGAAACACTGAGATGATATTGATACGCGGGGAAAGGAGTTGCACGTCTGCAACATGATATTATTACAGCCAAAAGTTGGGCTCCATGATCTACAAATTATTCCGTAGCAGAGGGGAGGTGTCAAGTGACACCGCCGCAGCGGGTTCCAGCGGAGTCTATTCCGCTCGGGGCGGAAGTACTATATCGTGTGTCCTATAATATTCTTTAGGTCATAATTCACTTTCCCAAAATGGAAAACCTCGAGACTAGCGTCACCTTGGAGTATTTTCAAAACCCTAGGAGCAATTTCAACCTTGGGGTAAGAGATTCTTTCATTTATAACTTAAGTTTATATTTCTAAGTTTATTAATGGTGATGTAGTGTGTTAGTAAGTTGGGAAAAAATTATTGTAAGTTATTTGGAGATTAAGAGAATCACTGTTATTGATTTTAATGGAGGTTTATGGATCAATTTGTACTAATATCATGAATTAGAGTGGATTATGTTAGATTATCATGTTGTAAGTCCTAAATTAAGTATAAAAACCTATTTTCAATTCGGGAATATTTCTAGGATTTCAAATTGGAGCTTTTTGATTATCGTTCAATTGAGGGTTCAAATGTGTTTAGTTTTTCAATTAACTTAAGGATATGATTATCTAGTATGTATTAATGGTTTTTGGGTATTAATGTTCGAGTCTTGGTGAAGTGGGCCCGGGGTCGATATTTGTATTCTTGCTTTTTTAAAGGTTATGCCCTTATTTTGTGTAAGACTTATATTAATGAGTAGTATATTCGTGGATAACCTTTGATTATCACAAGGCGCCAATGAAGGGCAATGCTATCACTGGACTCGATTATAGGCGCACTGTTCGACACCAAGGTAGGCTACGGTTTAGCTTTTCGAGACTTCGATAGAAGTGTAGAAAAAGTTATAAATATTTAGGAGTATTGGGCTTGTTTGGGGGTCGTATCAAACATTTGTGATGAATGTTTGAGTGGGTACTTGTGTTGAACCGTGATGATGGGGTTTGGGGAATCATCCTCGTTCGGTTCCGACCGCCGATTATTTGGGCTTGTTGCCATATGTGGGTTTGTCGCCATAATTTCTTGATATATTTACTTATCACACATGGTTTCGATATGATATCTTGGATTGTGTATGTGTATTTAATTCTTGAAAGCATTTGATATTTCATCTCTTATTTTGTTGCATCTCATTGTATCATGATATCTTGTCTTATATGATCATTTGCATTCATAAACTCATTGTTCTCGTGATATTTATTTGAGTGTGGTATGGATATGATGTGGGCCTAAGGGGCTTGAAGGATAAGAATACTTATGAGATTATGGAAACACGAGATGATATTGATACGCGGGGAAAGGAGTTGCACGTCCGCAACATGATATTATTACAGCCAAAAGTCGGGCTCCATGATCCGACAAATTATTCCGTAGTAGAGGGGAGGTGTCAAGTGACACCGCCTGCGGGTTCCAAAGCGGAGTCTATTTCCGCTTGGGGCGAAAGTACTATATCGTGTGTCCTATAATATTCTTTAGGTCATAATTCACTTTCCCAAAATGGAAAACCTCGAGACTAGCGTCACCTTGGAGTATTTTCAAAACCCTAGGAGAAATTTCAACCTTGGGGTAAGAGATTCTTTCATTTATAACTTAAGTTTATATTTCTAAGTTTATTAATGGTGATGTAGTGTGTTAGTAAGTTGGGAAAAATTATTGTAAGTTATTTGGAGATTAAGAGAACTTGTTATTGATTTTAATGGAGGTTTATGGATCAATTTGTACTAATATCATGAATTAGGAGTGGATTATGTTAGATTATCATGTTGTAAGTCCTAAATTAAGTATAAAAACCTATTTTCAATTCGGGAATATTTCTAGGATTTCAAATTGGAGCTTTTTGATTATCGTTCAATTGAGGGTTCAAATGTGTTTAGTTTTTCAATTAACTTAAGGATATGATTATCTAGTATGTATTAATGGTTTTTGGGTATTAATGTTCGAGTCTTGGTGAAGTGGGCCCGGGGTCGATATTTGTATTCTTGCTTTGTTTAAAGGTTATGCCCTTATTTTGTGTAAGACTTATATTAATGAGTAGTATATTCGTGGATAACCTTTGATTATCACAAGGCGCCAATGAAGGGCAATGCTCTCACTGGGGACTCGATTATAGGCGCACTGTTCGACACCAAGGTAGGCTACGGTTTAGCTTTTCGAGACTTCGATAGAAGTGTAGAAAAAGTTATAAATATTTAGGAGTATTGGGCTTGTTTGGGGGTCTGTATCAAACATTTGTGATGAATGTTTGAGTGGGTACTTGTGTTGAACTGTGATGATGGGGTTTGGGGAATCATCCTCGTTCTGGTTCCGACTGCTGATTATTTGGGCTTGTTGCCATATGTGGGTTTGTCGCCATAATTTCTTGATATATTTACTTATCACACATGGTTTCGATATGATATCTTGGATGTGTATGTGTATTTAATTCTTGAAAGCATTTGATATTTCATCTCTTATTTTGTTGCATCTCATTGTATCATGATATCTTGTCTTATATGATCATTTGCATTCATAAACTCATTGTTTCGTGATATTTATTTGAGTGTGGTATGGATATGATGTGGGCCTAAGGGGCTTGAAGGATAAGAATACTTATGAGATTATGGAAACACTGAGATGATATTGATACGCGGGGAAAGGAGTTGCACGTCTGCAACATGATATTATTACAGCCAAAAGCTGGGCTCCATGATCCGACAAATTATTCCGTAGTAGAGGGGAGGTGTCAAGTGACACCGCCTCGCCGGGTTCCAATGGAGTCTATTCCGCTCGGGGCGGAAGTACTATATCGGTGTCCTATAATATTCTTTAGGTCATAATTCACTTTCCCAAAATGGAAAACCTCGAGACTAGCGTCACCTTGGAGTATTTTCAAAACCCTAGGAGCAATTTCAACCTTGGGGTAAGAGATTCTTTCATTTATAACTTAAGTTTATATTTCTAAGTTTATTAATGGTGATGTAGTGTGTTAGTAAGTTGGGAAAAAATTATTGTAAGTTATTTGGAGATTAAGAGAACTTTGTTATTGATTTTAATGGAGGTTTATGGATCAATTTGTACTAATATCATGAATTAGGAGTGGATTATGTTAGATTATCATGTTGTAAGTCCTAAATTAAGTATAAAAACCTATTTTCAATTCGGGAATATTTCTAGGATTTCAAATTGGAGCTTTTTGATTATCGTTCAATTGAGGGTTCAAATGTGTTTAGTTTTTCAATTAACTTAAGGATATGATTATCTAGTATGTATTAATGGTTTTTGGGTATTAATGTTCGAGTCTTGGTGAAGTGGGCCCGGGGTCGATATTTGTAGTCTTGCTTTGATTAAAGGTTATGCCCTTATTTTGTGTAAGACTTATATTAATGAGTAGTATATTCGTGGATAACCTTTGATTATCACAAGGCGCCAATGAAGGGCAATGCTATCACTGGGGACTGATTATAGGCGCACCTGTTCGACACCAAGGTAGGCTACGGTTTAGCTTTTCGAGACTTCGATAGAAGTGCAGAAAAGTTATAAATATTTAGGAGTATTGGGCTTGTTTGGGGTCTGTATCAAACATTTGTGATGAATGTTTGAGTGGGTACTTGTGTTGAACTCGTGATGATGGGGTTTGGGGAATCATCCTCGTTCGGTTCCGACTCGCCGATTATTTGGGCTTGTTGCCATATGTGGGTTTGTCGCCATAATTTCTTGATATATTTACTTATCACACATGGTTTCGATATGATATCTTGGATTGTGTATGTGTATTTAATTCTTGAAAGCATTTGATATTTCATCTCTTATTTTGTTGCATCTCATTGTATCATGATATCTTGTCTTATATGATCATTTGCATTCATAAACTCATTGTTCTGTGATATTTATTTGAGTGTGGTATGGATATGATGTGGGCCTAAGGGGCTTGAAGGATAAGAATACTTATGAGATTATGGAAACACTGAGATGATATTGATACGCGGGGAAAGGAGTTGCACGTCTGCAACATGATATTATTACAGCCAAAAGTTGGGCTCCATGATCCGACGAATTATTCCGTAGTAGAGGGGAGGTGTCAAGTGACACCGCCTCAGCGGGTTCCAGCGGAGTCGATTCCGCAGGGGCGGAAGTACTATATCATGTGTCCTATAATATTCTTTAGGTCATAATTCACTTTCCCAAAATGGAAAACCTCGAGACTAGCGTCACCTTGGAGTATTTTCAAAACCCTAGGAGAAATTTCAACCTTGGGGTAAGAGATTCTTTCATTTATAACTTAAGTTTATATTTCTAAGTTTATTAATGGTGATGTAGTGTGTTAGTAAGTTGGGAAAAAATTATTGTAAGTTATTTGGAGATTAAGAGAACTCTGTTATTGATTTTAATGGAGGTTTATGGATCAATTTGTACTAATATCATGAATTAGGAGTGGATTATGTTAGATTATCATGTTGTAAGTCCTAAATTAAGTATAAAAACCTATTTTCAATTCGGGAATATTTCTAGGATTTCAAATTGGAGCTTTTTGATTATCGTTCAATTGAGGGTTCAAATGTGTTTAGTTTTTCAATTAACTTAAGGATATGATTATCTAGTATGTATTAATGGTTTTTGGGTATTAATGTTCGAGTCTTGGTGAAGTGGGCCCGGGGTCGATATTTGTATTCTTGCTTTGTTTAAAGGTTATGCCCTAATTTTGTGTAAGACTTATATTAATGAGTAGTATATTCGTGGATAACCTTTGATTATCACAAGGCGCCAATGAAGGGCAATGCTATCACTGGGGACTGATTATAGGCGCACCTGTTCGACACCAAGGTAGGCTACGGTTTAGCTTTTCGAGACTTCGATAGAAGTGTAGAAAAAGTTATAAATATTTAGGAGTATTGGGCTTGTTTGGGGGTCTGTATCAAACATTTGTGATGAATGTTTGAGTGGGTACTTGTGTTGAACTGTGATGATGGGGTTTGGGGAATCATCCTCGTTCTGGTTCCGACTGCTGATTATTTGGGCTTGTTGCCATATGTGGGTTTGTCGCCATAATTTCTTGATATATTTACTTATCACACATGGTTTCGATATGATATCTTGGATTGTGTATGTGTATTTAATTCTTGAAAGCATTTGATATTTCATCTCTTATTTTGTTGCATCTCATTGTATCATGATATCTTGTCTTATATGATCATTTGCATTCATAAACTCATTGTTTCGTGATATTTATTTGAGTGTGGTATGGATATGATGTGGGCCTAAGGGCTTGAAGGATAAGAATACTTATGAGATTATGGAAACACTGAGATGATATTGATATGCGGGGAAAGGAGTTGCACGTCTGCAACATGATATTATTACAGCCAAAAGTTGGGCTCCATGATTCCACAAATTATTCCGTAGCAGAGGGGAGGTGTCAAGTGACACCGCCGCAGCGGGTTCCAGCGGAGTCGATTCCGCTTGGGGCGAAAGTACTATATCGGTGTCCTATAATATTCTTTAGGTCATAATTTCACTTTCCCAAAATGGAAAACCTCGAGACTAGCGTCACCTTGGAGTATTTTCAAAACCCTAGGAGCAATTTCAACCTTGGGGTAAGAGATTCTTTCATTTATAACTTAAGTTTATATTTCTAAGTTTATTAATGGTGATGTAGTGTGTTAGTAAGTTGGGAAAAAATTATTGTAAGTTATTTGGAGATTAAGAGAACTTGTTATTGATTTTAATGGAGGTTTATGGATCAATTTGTACTAATATCATGAATTAGGAGTGGATTATGTTAGATTATCATGTTGTAAGTCCTAAATTAAGTATAAAAACCTATTTTCAATTCGGGAATATTTCTAGGATTTCAAATTGGAGCTTTTTGATTATCGTTCAATTGAGGGTTCAAATGTGTTTAGTTTTTCAATTAACTTAAGGATATGATTATCTAGTATGTATTAATGGTTTTTGGGTATTAATGTTCGAGTCTTGGTGAAGGGTCGATAATTGTATTCTTGCTTTGTTTAAAGGTTATGCCCTAATTTTGTGTAAGACTTATATTAATGAGTAGTATATTCGTGGATAACCTTTGATTATCACAAGGCGCCAATGAAGGGCAATGCTATCACTGGGGACATGATTATAGGCGCACCTGTTCGACACCAAGGTAGGCTACGGTTTAGCTTTTCGAGACTTCGATAGAAGTGCAGAAGAAGTTATAAATATTTAGGAGTATTGGGCTTGTTTGGGGTCTGTATCAAACATTTGTGATGAATGTTTGAGTGGGTACTTGTGTTGAACTGTGATGATGGGGTTTGGGGAATCATCCTCGTTCTGGTTCCGACTGCTGATTATTTGGGCTTGTTGCCATATGTGGGCTTGTCGCCATAATTTCTTGATATATTTACTTATCACACATGGTTTCGATATGATATCTTGGATTGTGTATGTGTATTTAATTCTTGAAAGCATTTGATATTTCATCTCTTATTTTGTTGCATCTCATTGTATCATGATATCTTGTCTTATATGGTCATTTGCATTCATAAACTCATTGTTCTGTGATATTTATTTGAGTGTGGTATGGATATGATGTGGGCCTAAGGGGCTTGAAGGATAAGAATACTTATGAGATTATGGAAACACTGAGATGATATTGATACGCGGGGAAAGGAGTTGCACGTTTGCAACATGATATTATTACAGCCAAAAGCTGGGCTCCATGATCCGATGAATTATTCCGTAGTAGAGGGGAGGTGTCAAGTGACACCGCCTCAGCGGGTTCTTGCGGAGTAGATTCCGCTGGGGCGGAAGTACTATATCAGGTGTCCTATAATATTCTTTAGGTAATAATTCTCTTTCCCAAAATGGAAAACCTCGAGACTAGCGTCACCTTGGAGTATTTTCAAAACCCTAGGAGCAATTTCAACCTTGGGGTAAGAGATTCTTTCATTTATAACTTAAGTTTATATTTCTAAGTTTATTAATGGTGATGTAGTGTGTTAGTAAGTTGGGAAAAAATTATTGTAAGTTATTTGGAGATTAAGAGAACTTGTTATTGATTTTAATGGAGGTTTATGGATCAATTTGTACTAATATCATGAATTAGGAGTGGATTATGTTAGATTATCATGTTGTAAGTCCTAAATTAA